>OX457029.1:2995311-3387130 GCA_949752745.1 Protula sp. h YS-2021
CCCACCTTGTGGAACTGCCCACCATCTCCTGCACCAGAGACCGCTTGGGCCCCCCCCCCCCCCGCCGACACACACAGCCACCCACCTTGCGGAAGCTGCCCACCATCTCCTGCACCAGAGACCGCATGGGCGCCACGTAGATGATCTTGAACTCGTCCACGTTGATGGTGCCGTCCTGGTTGATGTGCTTGCCGATCTCACGCAGCATCGTCAGCACCGCCACGTTTGTCTTGCCGGCACCCTGCAACCAACCAACGGTTGCTCGCTTTCCACCAAGTCTCCATTAAGCACCCAACCAACGGTTTTCTACCCTTATCGACTCAATTTCCCTTTGCTGGTATCATCCAATAACCTCTTACAGTTTGTCTTTTTCTTTTTTTTTTTCTTTCACAGTATTTAATTCGAAAACAGTTTATCATCACAGCTCATGACGATTACTTTTTATTTATTTTTTTACTATTTTTCCTTTCCTCTCTGCTATTGCAATGTGAACTTACGGTTGGAGCACAGAGGAGCACATTTTCGTCGGACTCCAGAGCACACTTGCACAGCTTGGACTGGATCCTGTTCAGCGTCTTGAATCCTTCAAATGCCGGCTGGGCGTACTTGGGTAATCGATCAATCGGAATCAATGCCTACAACGCCAGGTAAGACTTTCCTGCATAAATACATCCACGTAACTCTTACATGAGAGGTGAGCACGGGGGCAGAAGGTACCAACTTTCGACCACTCCGCGAAACCCCGCTATCTTATTGTTCATTTCTTTTTCATCACCACTGACACATTCTCTCATATCATATACAGTATAATTCGACATTAATTCCCAACTACCCACTCCATCCACGCCCACAAATTCACCTTCTCTCCACATTCAAGCACCATTTCCTCACTATCACTCCTCACCCCACCCCCTCCTCCCCCAGACACGCACCTGGTTAGAGTCGAAGTGCGACTTGAGCCGTCCCAACGCCCCCCCCCCCCCCACAACAAACTAACCAGATCCGCGTCAAAGGGCGATTTGAGCGCGGGCACATGCACCTCCTCATCAACCCACACCCTCCCTCCCAGACATGCACCTGATCCGCGTCGAAGGGCGACTTAGGCGCGGGCACATGCACCTCCCCACCCCCTCCCTTCCAGATATGCACCTGATCCGCGTCTAAGGGCGACTTGAGCGCGGGCACATGCACCTCCCCACCCCCCTCCCTTCCAGACACGCACCTGATCCGCGTCGAAGGGGGACTTAAGCGCGGGCACGTGCACCTCCTCGTAGCCCTTCCTCTGCTTGCGGTACGAGCCCTCGGGCAGCTGGCACCGCTTGTTGGCCATCAGGTGGCATCCCTGAGAGAACGCCAGATCCTCCAGGTCCAAGATGTTTGTTGAGTCCAGCGGCTGCAACACGTCACACCAGTGACGTCATTTTCAAAACAAAGTGCTGGTGACATTTCCATAAAAAGGTAACTATTGCTAAATTTCTCAAATAAAATCACTTCTTGAACCCAGCTTTTTCTACACTTGCGTGGGACCCTCCACCCACCCTCCCCTCCTACCCCCTGCATACACGATGCTGAATGCGATACCATCCGAATTCCGCCTCCGTGTACCCTCAGGCACACCTTTCACGCTTCACTTATCTGCCCTTTACCACCCCTTAACCCCCCGCCCCCTCCCTTCAATGTCACTCTGGCGCCTACGAGCACCCCCCACCTCCTGCCCTAACAACCCCTATCCTCACCCCCCCCCCCGCCTGCTCCTCCCCTGCGCCGCTAATCCGTGCCTCCCCCCCCCCTGTACCGCGGCTTATCCGCGCCTCCCCTACCCCTCCTGCACTGCTTACCCGCGCTTGTTCGCCGTCAATCTCCATGTCCTCCAGGTCCGCGTCTACACGCGTCTGACGCGCCGCCTGCCTGCGCGCGCGCTCCTCTTGCACGATGTCCTCCTTGTCCGTCTCCTGGAGCGCGCGCAGGATCTTTGTAAGCTCCGCGTCGCCGCGCATTTTTTCCTCCAGCCGCGTCTTCTCCTCGTCGCTCTGTGCCTGCGCCAGCAGTGTGCAGTAGAGAACTGTAAACAAGCACGTGCCACCCGATTGAAACAAACACGTGCAGTGGAGAACTGTATACAAGCACGTGCCACCCAAATGAAACAATCACGTGCAGTGGAGAACTGTAAACAAGCACGTGCCACCCGAATGAAACAATCACGTGCAGTGCAGAACTGTAAACACACACGTGCCACCCGAATGAAACAAACACGTGCAGTAGAGAACTGTAAACAAGCACGTGCCACCCGAATTTAACAACGCGTGCAGTACAGGACTTAACAAACACGTGCAGCAGATGATTGCAAAACAAGCACGTGTCACAAGTGAGACTAGCACGTGCAGTAAAGAGGCGAACAGAAAAGACGCATTATGCGCACGTGTGGAGCGTGAAACAGACATGGCTAAAGAAACACTGCGTTGCTTTTATAGCACCAGGAATGCACTTTGTCCTGTATCAAACTCTACAAAAGGAAGCGTTAGTTTCTGCACGTCTCGTGCGTATTGTTACTCGACATTTTATATTCTTGTCCTTTGTCTCTGAGACCCGCTGATCTGCTTTTACCCTCGATGAATTAATGAAGGCACAGTTCCACAAAGAAAGTACCAACGTAATGTAAAAAGCCACCACAATTGCATGTACTTGGTTGTGATTGGTTCTTGTCACAGCAACAAAGAAAGCACTTACTCATCTGGCGGAACTGGCGGAGCAATCGGATGAAGTTGAACTGGTCGAAACCGAGCAGCGTGACGAGCTTGCGCTCCGCTTCCCGATCGTCTGTCGCCTCCTGTAAACCATTAGTCTACCCATAATGCTCAGCCAAACAAAAGGAAATCATGCCACAAGGCACCTCATGCCACAACTTGACAAGGCACCTCATCCAATAAAGACCTCATCAGGCCACAAGGCACCTCATCCCAAGACGTACCTCATCCCACAAAGTACATTTTGCCGCAAGGCACCTCATCCCATAAAGCACCTCATCATGCCACAAGGCACCTCATCCCAAAACGTACCTCATGCCACAAGTCACCTCATCCCACAACGCACCTTGTCCCACAACGCACCCCATCCTAAAAAGCACCCCATCCCACAACGCACCTCCTCCTACACTGTACTTCATCTTTGTTTCGTCTCCTCCTCCCCCACCCCACAAATAAACAAATATATAAAAATCAGGTCTTTTTGAGACAAATTTCCAGGAATTTTAAGACACAACTTCAGGTACTAACAGTTTTCACCCTTCATATGCTACAATAAAAAGTCGCGTTCAACCACAAAAATTATCATTTTTCTTGTTTTTAATTCAAAATCCGCATTTTGAAAACACAAAATCAACACCTATGGACTCTCAGATCCAACGAGAAAACGTCACAAATTTAATTTATTACATTTCCAATTTCCAGGACTCTTCCATACTCTTCCCAATACTTGCAAGGATTTTCCGGGACAGCGGGAACTATGTATATATGGACCGCGTCACGTACCGGGGACCTGGACCTCGCTTCACGTGATGGAGACTTGGCCCGTGTCATGCACCGGACACTTGGCCCTCGCGTCATGTACCAGAGACTTTTCCCATGTCACGTACCGGAGACTTGGCCCCGGCGTCACGTACCGGAGACTTGGCCCTCGCGTCATGTACCGGAGACTTTACCCACATCACGTACCGGAGACTTGGCCCCGGCGTCACGTACCGGAGACTTCACCCTGGCGTCACGTACCGGAGACTTGACCCTGGCGTCACGTACCGGGGACTTGGCCCTGGCGTCACGTACCTGGAGTATAGCGAGCACCTCCTGTGACTTGGCCCACGCCACCTACCGAGGACTTGACCCTGGCGTCACGTACCTGGAGTATGGCGAGCACCTCCTGTGACTTGGCCTGCGCCACCACGGGGTCGTCGTAGTGCTTGCTGAGGTTCCGCTGCAGCCAGTACGCATCGATGTCGAGCGGGTGAAGGCCGCGCTCGCTCTTCTCGTCCTCACCGCCCACCAACTGTACAACAGGTACGAGACGAAACGGTCACGTGACCCGAAACCATGTGGCATGACACATGACATCACGTGACGCAAAACACACATCATAACTGATTTGTACGACAGCGACTTCAACACGAAGCCCACACGATAGAACACCGCCCAACATGAAGCCCACACGATAGAACACCGCCCAACATGAAGCCCACATGATAGAACACCGCCCATATCTAAGAGCAAACAAGTTTTTGATTTCAAAAACTGTGGTCTTTTTTCATTTTCATATCCAACAAGTGTGATTACACAAATTTTTAACAACCGAATACCATGGTTGTTTACCAGTTCTACGAAACTCCCCAACAACAGCAAACATAACGAACTTATTCCCAAGCTACTCCTACCCTCTAGCCAAAGCGAGGGTGTTGGGGGCGGGGGGGGGGGGGGTTGGGGGTGCACTCACGTCGGCCTTGAGCGTGGTCTCCTCGTCCGCCTCGACGCCCTCCTCGGCCGCATCGTCCGCGTCCTGGTCGTCGCGGATCTCACCGTAAACGTCCTCGTCGTCTTCGTCCTCGCTCTCCTCGAACTGCACGTTGATGCCGTACGCCTCGTCAATGGCCTCGTCTGTCAACAAAAGACCCAACACTCAATCCCCGGGACGCCTCGTCGATGGCCTCGTCTGTCAACGGAAAATCACGACTTAATGCTACTATACTCGGCACTGAGAATAAAGCAAGCTCAATTCCATAAGCTCCGCCTATCAACCAAAACCATGCCCTAATCGTGCATGCTTCTTCGTTCAACAGAAACCTGACGCCTATACGCCTCGTATGCCAGCACACACGTATGGCCTTAATCTGAAATACAAGTACCCATCCCTCGCAGCCATCAATACTTGTACAGTACCTGTGAGGACAAGCACCCGTTAGCACCTCTTATAAGTTATCAGTTTCGTAACATGCCAACATCACACCCTCTGCCGTCACATAAACGCACACGTCTCTCCCCCACAAGACGTTCCAGAGAATGCAATGTGAACTTGTGAATGCAATTTTAGTGCCAAAATAAAGGGCACAAAAAACACCCACCCAGAGCCCGGTTATGTGGTGAACACGTGATGGGCGAGTGCTGATCATGTGACGACAACATACTGATCGCGTGGTGATCATGGAGTGGGGGGTGTGCGGTGAGCACGTATTCGCTGCGCTCTGATCACGTGCTGAGACCAGGGCTCGAAATTAACGGGAGCCCGGGAGCCTTGGTGGCTCCCAGATTTCGCGCCGGGCTCCGAGGTTTTTCGATCTCGGAGCCCGGCTGGCTCCCGGAAAATCCGGTATTTTTTTTTTTTTTTTTACAATACTGAAATCGGATTTTATTTATTGTGACGTCAGAAACTTAACAATGATCTTAATTATTTTTAATTATTTTATGAGAAATCCATGCTTTGGAAACTGCACACTAGAGCACATCAGGTTTCTCCACAATGAATTTGTTCATAATTGATAAGAAATGAGCTTTAAAAAATTTCAAGACTACATTGTGGAACTAGAGCAGTGTGCATAGCTCACATGTTCCCCACAGGCCCCCATCAATAGTCAATCGAGAGCTCAATCAAAAACTGAAATTTCCAACAGCTGAAAGTCCAGTTGGTGCATTTTCCTTGGACGAACCTGGCCCATGTACAATACCGATCTGTGTTTGTTCCCATAGAAGCTACATATCAAGTGTTATTAAAATCCCTGCATTTGTTCTTGAGATATCGTGTTAACAAACTCATTCCTATGCTGAATAGTTTCAAGATTTGGTAAATTTCAAAGTGCATTTGGGTCATTTTCCTTGGGCCAACCTAACCCATTTACCAGACATACCCACTACTTCAGTGGCCATCTACACCATAGGGTTTTCTTCCTGCTAGATTTGATCAAAATCGAATTCGCTATCTCTGAGATACCATGTGCACATAGTCAAAAAGTCCAAAACACACCAAAGTGAAATTTTTAAAATCGTTCAAAATACAATTTTTAATCAGAATTAATCTTCGTGATGATGTACACTATCTGGTCTTTCTAATTCCAGGGTTTGGTGAAGATCCGATGACCTGTTTTAGAGATATCGTGTGAACAAAGTCCAAAACAGCTAAAACAAACCAAAGTGAAAGTACTGAAAGGTCGTCAAAAATTCAATTTTTCACAAAAATAAAAAATAACCCTTTAGAAATGATCGTCACAGTATAGTCTTTCTTTCTAAAAGGTTTGATGAAGATCTGATGAAATGTTTTAGAGATATCACGTAAACAAAGTCCAAAACAGTTAAAAAAACACCTAAGTGAAAATTTAAAAACTCCTTCAAAAATTCAATTCTTGAAAAAAAAAATTCCTCAGTGCAAATCTGCACTATATAGTCTTTCTTTCTGCAAGGTATGGTGAAGAGCTCATGGGCTATTTTTGAGATATCGCACAAACAAAGTCTAAAAACAGTACTGAAAGTACTAAAATGAAGAAAAAAAATTACCGGACCGCCAAAAAAATTGGTGTGCATCAAGCTACGACCATGGAGGTGAGTCCTGTAAACTTTCAAACCAAATGGCGTACACATCTAAGAAGAATGAGTGGTGACGGATGGAAAGACGGACGGACAGACAGAGTCCAATCCATAAGCCCCTTCCGAGACATAAAGCCCCGGCTGGGAGGGGGGGGGGGGGGGGGGGTAAAAAACGAAAAGTGCTTGGCGGTCCTGCCTAAGTGATGCTCACGTTAGTGACTTCATGATAATTCAACTGGAATCAGAAAAAAATATTTAGGTTTGACCCTAGCCATGCTATTGATCTTTAGGCCACTTCAGGTGTTCGAATAAGGCGTCCCGATATGATGGACAAAAAGGAAAATAATGAAAAAGACAAACAAGAGTAAATGAAGAAAAAGAGGCTTGGTAGAACTTAGATTTCATGTTATGACAAGTGTGACATTAATATAAAATGGAATACACTGATTTTTTTTTTTTTTTTTTTTTTTTTTTTTTTTTTTTTTTTTTATCATTTTATCAAACATGTATACTCCGGGCTCCCAGATTTTGGGTCGGGCTCCCAGATTTTCAGGCCCGGGAGCCCGGTGGCTCCGAGTCAAAAATAGTTAAGTTCGAGCCCTGTGAGACCGTGCTGGGAATGTGTTAATCGTCTGACTTTACCCGGGGCAAAAAGTTTACTTTTCAGCTCGGGGTCCCGCGGGACCCCGACATCTGAAACCAGGGGTCCCGAGGGAAAGTGGTGGGGTCCCAACATTTTCGGGCAATAAAAAAATTAAATTCTATAAAATCAATTTTATTGCAACAAAAAAAAAAAACTCGATTAGTGATAGCATGCAAATCACAAAACTACTACTTCCAACAACAAAAAAGAAACTGAATGATGCTACATTAAACAATGAAAAAAACTAATCATTTTCGATCTTAGCGGTGATACTGAACAGTTGCTATGGAAATGGACGTTTCTATCCCTGAATTAATGCTGCCGACTGTACAGACCATTACGCTCTCTTAAAGGTTAGGCTGCACTGTGACACAGGTAACTTGCAAGAGAACACCGTCTTTCTTCTGGGGTCCCGCGGGACCCCAGGGTCAAATCCCAGGGGTCCCGAGCGATTATCAGGGGTCCCCGGGAGGACCCCATGAACTTTATGCCCTGTTTACCAACACCAGAAACTACCCCCGAACTGGACGAGTGCTGATCACGTGACGAGAACATGCTGATCACGTGGTGATCACGCAATGGGTGCGCTGTGATCACGTGTTGCGAGCGTGCTGGGAACGTGTTCACCGCCTGACCTTTTTTTTTTTTACCTGTCTGCATCTTCTCGTCGGCGCCCCAGTCCGTAATCTTCTTGCCGAGGTTGACCAGCAGCGCGTACCTCTCGTCCGCCAGCCCGCCCACCAGCAGCTCCACTTCTTTCCTCCGCTCCTTGTCCTTCATTCTGTCGTTCTTGAGCGACGCCAGCACCTCGTCCGCCGCCCCACAGATGATGTCACGTGGCTACATAAATAAACATTACAACGGACTGTTTCTTTTTTTTTTTTTTTTTTGAATCAGTTATGAAACCGATACTTATTTATGACCCATGACAACAAGAACAAAGTGAGAATGGACTATTCCTTGAAGGATCACACAAAACACACACACTGGCACACACCCCCCTGCCCACCCCCCCCCCCCCCCCTCAAACCACAAAATGCTAAACTAACGCTGAGCAAAAGAACGTATGCCTGTTTTGTGTGAGCTGACGAAAAGGTGGTCCAACGAAGAGAGGGGAAAGAGGGGGGGGGGGGGGGTCGGTGCTATCCATTGGTTGGCGAGAAAGAAAGCACCTCATACGCATGATAAGTTTGCAAGGGGCGGGGAATACCAGTGAAAGGCGTTGGCTGGAGTGAGGGGGGAGGTGGGTAGGGATAAGGATGTCTTCCTGACCTCTGAGCGCGCTTGGATGAAGCTCAGTACCACTTAAAATGTCTGGCGGGTGAGGGGGGTGGTGGGGGGTGGGGGGGAGATGTACTCACCTGATCTCCGAGCGCTTCCTGAATGAAGCTCAGCAGCACCTCATACGTCTGGCGTGTCTCCTGTGTCTTGGGCCGGTACACGATGCCCACCATCTCATCGATCTTGTCCGACAGTAGCGTCGCCCCCTTCATCTTCTTCATGTCGTACTTGGCCTCATCTCGTCTGATGCGCCTGTAAACACAGTGGTCGAAAAAAAAAAACGCTGACCCCAAAAACTACCTGTTTTCACGTCGGACCAGCAGCGGTACAAGTTGCTGCTCCGGCATGCTATCGCTGTTTTAATGTGTGTTTCGGATACGGCTATCAACCCCAACTAGAATCTCAGTGGAACAGGATCCCCCGTGTAAGGTAAATTATATGCAGTGAAACCTCCACTACTGAACACCTCCTAAAAGTGAACACCTTCTATAATGGACGAGTTGTCTCCGTCCCAAGTTGCCCCATTCACTTTAGCCTGGACATTTTAACTGGAACTGTAGTTAGCTAATATCTTTAGAGAGTGACGCCTGTTCTTGCTGGTCTTGCATGATCACTTTCGAGCTGACACCAAGAGACAGGTTGGCATTTTGCCATTTTTTTTACCGATTTCAAAATTAATACAAAGTTGCACATCTACAATACATATAATTAATATACATCTATATATATACTGTGCAAGGTTGCAAGTCACTACGACAAACGGTTCATACGCGAAGTGTTGCGGACAAAACATCACACAATTGCCAAGTCTAACGAATTTTGGGCAATTTATGACAATTTGTCAATTTTTTACCGATTTCAAAATTAATACGACGTTGCACATCTACGATATATATATCAATGTGCAAAAAAAAAAAAAATCAGAACCATACCTTAATTAGCTTTTGAGAACTTGCGCGGACAAACCATATAATTATGTGTTTCCAGCGGACAGACAGACAGACGCTCATAACTAAATCCCTTGTTTACACCGGATATAAATAAATTTTACCTTCACAACAACGCAAAAGCTTCACACAGGTAGAAAAACTAACCAGATTTTATGTTTTTTTTTTGTTTTTTGTTTTTTTTTTTGTTTTTGTTTTTTTTTGTTTTTGCTTTTCTCTGTAAAAGCACACATTCAACCAGAAAATGCAAACATTGTATTATATAAAGAGGTTCCGACGCGCTACTGACTTTTTCTGTTTCTCTTCCATCTGCGGTGGGCGGGTGCGCTCAGCTTTGTCGCCCATCCGGGAGGCAGCCAGTTCCCGTGGGGTGAGCGGCAGCACCTCTCCGGTCGCCTCATCGCGGGGCCGCTTGTCTATTAAACTCCTGTCTGCTTGTAAGACAAGATTGGAATTCTGAAGAGAAAAAAAAGAAAAACAAGTAAGTATTTGTGAAACACAAGCAGGCCCCCCCCCCCCACCCAAATTCATAGGGGTATCAAGCGATGACAGACAGACGGGCGGACGAACACCCCAAACCTATACGCCCCAATCCGAAGGGTTGGGGCCTAAAAAAAACAGAACTGTGTTGTTACTGCATCTAATTTGCGAATAAAATTCTAAAAGGTGTGGTTTTAACACGTTTCAATCTTAAATTGCTTATGGTCTTCCCGCAAAAGAAGCGACTTTACGACAATTCCCTAGTTTCAAATACTGTAAGGATTCCAAAGTTCACAGCTGTTTTAAGGCCAGAAGCTTCATACATGAGCCAAGTGTGAGGTGGGCAATCTCTTGAGCTCTATGTGTACAATGTCAAGTTTAGGGGCATAAAAGACGATATCATAGAGAAAAGATGAACAGCGGCAATATTACACTAAAAATAACTGGAACGCAAGCTGCTTGGACAGCAATTGACTGCTGCACGTTACAGCTGAGCCTTTCAGTCTTAAATGTTTAAGAGCATAAAGGACGATATCACAGAGAAAAAATGAACAGCGACAACATCACAAGAAAAAAACAAAAAAACTGGAACATAAGCTGCTTGGACAGCAATTGACTGCTCCACGTTACAGCTGAGCCTTTCAGTCTTAAATGTTTAAGAGCATAAAGGACGATATCACAGAGAAAAAATGAACAGCGACAACATCACAAGAAAAAAAACAAAAAAAAACTGGAACATAAGCTGCTTGGACAGCAATCGACTGCTGCACGTCACAGATGCCATTGAGGACTCTTTTTGTAGACTGTTTTTGAATGTACACGCTGATCAGACGTCTGAACAATACAGTTAAAACACGAAACATGCACATGGCAATTTTTTCATTGCCACTTTAGTAAGAACTAATAAGCCAAATCACACTTTGAGCGTTCCCAATAAAAATGCGCAAAAATTATGCGTTTCGAATAAAAATAACCGGGTAAAAATGGAAGAAACGACAGAGATTTCGCCTAAATGTCAAATATCTCTTGCACCAAAGAGCAATCGAGTTTTAGCAACCCGTATGCTGTTTCAAAAATATATGAAAGGTTTTAACAAGTAGTTTCAAGTTTTAATTTCTTTCATGTTCCGAGTATAAGCTGTTTTGTGATATTTCTTCTATATTTTTCTATTATTTCTTTCATTTTTTCACCCGGTTCCCTCGCAGTCGAAATTCAAAATTCTGTTGTTTTTTATTCGAAACACCGAAAGTGTGATTTGGCTTATTAGATTTTAATAAAGGTTTGGATAAACCAAATCACACTTTGGGTGTTTCGAATAAAATGGACAAGAATTTATAATTTCGACTGCGAGGGAACCGGGTAAAAAATGAAAGAAATTATAGAAATGCAACAAAAACAGCTCATACTCGGAATATAAAAGAAACTGAAGCTTAAAACTATTTAAAAGCTTTTGATTAATATTTAAAATAGTATATAGGCTGTTGAAAAAACGACAGCTTTCTTTGGTGCAAGAGAAATTTGACATTTTGGCATTTTTATCCGGTTAGGTTGTATTCGAAACGCAGAATTTGTGCGCATTTTATTCGGAACGCCTAAAGTGTGATTTGGCTTATGTTTAAGTTTCTATCAAAGTTGTGAAGGCTTAGATTTGTTCCATTTCCATATCGCTACCAGTAACCTAGGATAGTTCGCCACTTTTCAATGGTTTTTGCGCAATAACTTTCTTGTTTTAGACGCGATCCGGATATGCTTTTGTATGTAGCAAATACAGGATTTTACAAAAGTTTTCTGTTATGCGCGAAGTAAAATGTCATGATTTACGAAAATGCCAGGCCGATGTATATTTTTTGGGCAGGATTTTCGAGGTGTAACTCGCCACTTTATTCTATCATCCCGAAATATAAATTTTAAGTGCAAACTGTAAGACTATCGATTTGCCTTTCAAAATGACTGCTAAGAACTATAAGGATTACATGTGAGCATAAACCTGACTTCAAATGTGTATACTAACAGTTTTCTTATAGCAGCTCAGTATCTTGCATTCGAGAGTCAGTGGCAGTTGTCGGGAGGTTCGGCAAAAAATATCGCTTCCGGGATAATGTTGTTTTCGAGGGGTGGCGATGCTACAGGCACAGGCGGATTCAATCCAGCTCCAAGAAGCAGTGCGCTAAAAAGTTTCCAGGCACCGCTTCAAAGCCTCGCTATATAACGATAACCAAGTCAACTGCGCTCGCTTTGAAACATCCCTGTGGCTACTTTGTGCGAGATTCAACGATCCACAAGTTTTTATTGGCATCTGCTAAAGGCCCTCAAAGTACAACGGTAATCATATACAACTTGATTTAGTTGATTTTAGTGTCTCCTGTAATGTATAAAGCTTATTTGGGTGACTTGCCCGAAAATATTCAATGTAAAGTAGCTATTAGAGACGCTAACTCGAAATACTCATTAAGAAGCATTGGGAAATTTAAGAACAAGTATGCAAGAACGTCCTTAAAAGGTCGTTGTGTATGTATTTATGGTATCGCTCTTTTTAATACTTTACCGGATGATGTCAAAAATGCAAAAGACTTCTGCATGTTCAAAAAATTGTACAAGAAAAATGTCTTTCTTCAGTATGAAAACAGTCTTTAATAACGATTATTAAAGGTACCTGTATCAGTTCCAACTATGGAACGCTTAACTAGAATGGGTGAGGTTTGTTCTAAATGTGGTAGTTCCAGTGTTTTTTCGATGCTATCATGAGGTAAATTTGGGTTCAGTCTAATGGCGATTTCGTTCTATAAGCATTTGCTTACTAGAGGTGTGACGGTTCGTACCGAAAACCGAGAACCGAGAAAAGGCTTCGGTTCGGTTCGAACCGAAAATCGAAAAGCCCAATCACGGTTTCGGTTCGGTTTTTTTTACTCTAAAACAAGATAATGCACTAATTTGGTAATGTCATTTTAGTTCTCTTAGTATAGTTTAGTCTCAGTATACATACATATATATATATATATATATATATATATATATATATATATATATATATATATATATGTTACAGTCAATAAGTGAAATCCGCCATTTCACGAAATGGCAAATCATTTTAGCCGTTTCATGAAATGCCTGAAATCTTTTGCCATTTCATGAAAGGGCAAAACATTTTAGCCATTTCGTGAAATGGCTGAAAATTGCAAGGCTTCATTACAAAATATGGCAAATACAATCAGGCAATCTATGAAACAGTTTTGGTTGTCTTTTATTTATTATACCAAGGGGTCTTTGAACTCCTTTTAACACATATTACCCAGATATTAATCATCTACAAAATACTTTTGTTCTCTTTTAATCATTAACTAAAACAGGCTCAAAAGCTCTCCAATTAAACCTGGGGTCTAGGACAATCCCCCCAGAGGACAATTCCCTCCCCCCCCCCCCCCGAGGACCATTCGTCCCCAACTAATTTCTATTTTTATTTTACTTTGAATGCCAAAACAAAATAAAACAACCAGGTATCTGTCATTTCTTTCTTTTTTTTTTTTTTGTAAAAAATGAAAAATAAAAATGAACTGGGGGGGGGGGGGGGGGGCGGGTATGGATGAACCAAGCCAGGAAATCGTACACCAAGACAAACCATATATATGAAAAGAAAACTACCGATTGGTTTTGCTGAACCGAACCGAACCGAGCCGGAGGTGAACCGTCACACCTCTATTGCTTACTGAAATCGCCTTTTCCTCTGTTCAGAAATTTCGTTGTAATATTATGATTCATATATATATATATATATATATATATATATATATATATATATATATATATATATATATATATATATATATTTGCTCAGCTCTGTGTTCAGATGAATAAATCAAATCAAGTTCAAACTTCTGTGTTACGCTTTCTTTAAAAGAAAATAATACGGAAATAACACCAAATCTCCCGCAATAATTGACATTTGTTTGTATACAGGGAGCAAACTTTATTACGTTAAATAGTAACAATAATTTTTGCAATCATCCACCAAAAAATAAAAAGTCAAATATTGTGGGTGTACAAAATAAATTTTTACGTAATTCTGCATCTATCAACTATTTGAGTATATATTTTACAAATAAACTACAATCCCTTTATTTAAATTTTCGGTCCCTTGACTTTGGTCACGTGACATTGAAAGGCCAGAATGTAAACAAACATTTGACAGGTGGGTGCGGAAGCTAATTTTTCTGCACTTTTATGAACAAAAAAAGATATACAGCTCACTAGAACCTGTGCCTGTTTTACAAAAAGGGCATATTGGGCATGAACTTTCAGTAAATGTTTGAATAAAAGGGGCTGATATGCAGGATTCGTGCCTCAGAACATATGGAATTGACCCCTATTAGTGGAGCAATGGAAGGCTTCGTAGCTCTGACAGAGAGATACACGATGTTATACAAATCAGAGCTACTCGGAGCTAGATTCAATCTAGGTTACTGGTAGCCTCTTAAACATTTCGACAAATTTCGAAATGCGAACATTGTTCAAAAACATACCAAAAAGTATGCCTAATAAGCGTTCAAATTGTAAAATCTGGTTTCTCCAGAGTTCTTTTAACACATCCAGAGGGCAGTTCCAGAGAAATTTCATATTGGGAGTGAATGCGCCGTTGAATATTATCACCCATCAAAACAATGTGTTCCTAAAAGCGCTGCACTGTAAAATAACCTGGTTTTGCCGACAAACAAACGGGAAATTGACAAAAGTATGCATAATTTACTTACAACTTTATATTCATACTGCAGCGACCTGGCAGCAGCATCCGCCATGGCTGATACTTTTCAAGCCTTCACGCCACTCCTGCGAACAGAAATGGTTATCAGATTTCGTTTCTTCAACGAATACTGAAAGGATGCGCATTAAGGTAACATAATAAGCTGGCACAAGCACTTGACGAATATTTCATTAATTATAGTCGGTATATATCAATTGAAAACGTTAGATAGGTTATGGTTAAATACTCCATATTAATGTAACAGTTTTCATGAGAAAATCAATCATAAATGGCAATCAGCCTCCTCAAGGCATTGATGAACGCATCTGTCTCTAATGATTCAGCGACTTCCAAATGAATGGATTGTGACACGAGACATGTAAACAACACGCCGCATCTCGGCATGCCACTGCGCTTGATTCGTATACGAAAAGGACCAAAGTAGTCCATCGGCGCAGTACGTAGATGGCACTGACGTTTCTTTCCTATCTTTCAATCTTGTTGTGTATATGCGTAGCCAGTGACTTCCGGTTGTAAATAAAGACATGGCGGCAACTTGGCGTCTGTTTAGTTTCAATTAGTGTTTCCACGTAGCCACCTCACGCGTATAACAAATGGCGACGAGCAAATCGTGTTGCGTCGGACCGAAGAGGTTATGAGGATCTGGTGGGGAAGAAAGACGCAGAGGAAAGTACCGAAGATAACGGAAAAGTGAGTGTTTGCTGAAGTGACTTCTGAATGATGGCATCACTGATCGGACGTTTGGAGCCCTTTGACGAGACTGCTGGCGACTGGGAGCTGTACAAGGAGAGGTTAGAGCAGTATTTCATTGCCAACGACGTAGCCGACGACAAAAAAGTTGCTGTAACTCTTAGTCTGATCGGCGGAAAGACCTATTCCTTGCTACATAGCCTGTGTTCACCTAACAAGCCATCAAAAAAGACGTTCGAGCAAATTGGTGAGTTGCTACAAGAACATCTCAGTCCAAAGCCCAACGTGATAGCAGAAAGATACCGGTTCTACAAGCATCAGCAACAGACGGGTGAATCGGTGACAGATTACGTGGGTGTCCTCCAAAAGCTGAGCGAGCATTGTGAGTTCGGTGAGCGCCTGGCAGAGCACCTCAGAGATCAGCTGGTTTGTGTGATAAAGAACGAAAATGTCCTGAAAAGATTGTTGTCAGAGAAGAATTTAACCTACCAGAAGGCTAAAGAGATAGCAATTGCCATGGAAATGGCCATGAAGGATGTATCGGAAATCCAGGGAGCATCGGCAAATGTTAACAAGTTGCAGAGGACCACTGGAAATCGTTGCTCTTGGTGTGGCAGGAATGGTCATGGCCCCGAGGAATGCCGTTTTAAGGACGAGAAATGCCACAACTGCGGTAAGAAAGGCCACATCAAGAGAAGATGCAAGATGAAGAAATCCGGTAAGTCATCTTCCGAGAGCAAAAAGACCGGAACAGACCAGTTTAAGAAGCGAAAGCCAAAGAAGAAAGTTTTTTATGTTGTTGACGATGAAGTGACCACTGATAGTGAAGATTCTAATGGCGACAGCACTTCCTGTTCAGATCTCGGCTATACGGAAGTTGTTTGCGATGTAAACAACAATAGCAAGAAGAAATGTGCGTCCATTACGATCAGTCCGAAAATAAACGGTAAAATGATCAAAATGGAGCTTGATACAGGATCTGCGCTTTCGATAATATCGAAAAGGGATTATCAGCGCCATCTTGGTAAATTACGGCTGCGGAGAACAAACGTTGTGTTGAAAACCTATACTGGAGAATGTGTAAGGCCAGAGGTGTACGTGAATGTTCTGGTGGAACACGAAGGTAAGGAACATCGTTTGCGGCTGTACATACTTCACGGGGGAGGTCCACCCTTGTTCGGTAGAGATTGGTTCCGACACATCAAATTAAACTGGCACGAAATCAAGTCCATACGGATGGCTCGAGGTAAGAAGAAATTAGACAATCTTCTAGAAAAGTACAGTGAGTGTTTCGGCAAAGAACTGGGTGAGCTAAAAGGGATAACTGCGAAGTTACATCTCAAAGAAGGAGTTACCCCTAAATTTTGCAAACCTAGACAAGTCCCGTTTGCAATGAGGGGCAAGGTCGACAAGGAGCTGGACAACATGGTGGGTAAAGGGATCCTTTCACCGGTAGAGTGGAGTGATTGGGCTGCACCCATTGTCCCAATTCTGAAGAAGGACGGTTCTGTTAGGATATGTGACGATTTTAAGGTCACTGTCAACCCACAGCTCAATGTTGACTCGTACCCATTGCCTACTATTGAGAGCATGTTAGCAACATTGGCAGGTGGAGAGAAATTTTCAAAGATAGACCTCAAAACGGCGTATCTTCAAATGGTAGTGGACGAAAAATCAAGAAAATACCTGACCATCAACACACAGAAAGGACTTTTTGTTTTCAATCGACTGGCGTATGGTATTTCCCCGGCTGCTTCTATTTGGCAACGCGCAATTGAACAGGTTTTAAAAGGTATCGAAAACGTGCAGTGTATTTTGGATGACATGATAATCACCGGTTCAGACGATGATGATCACCTATGTACCCTCGAGAAAGTCTTTCAGCGATTAATAGAATACGGCCTTAAAGTCAACCCCAAAAAGTGTGAGTTTTTCAAAGATTCCATTGAATTTTGTGCTCACATCGTCGACAAAGACGGAATCCACAAGACCGATTCAAAAGTCAAGGCAGTTACAGATGCGCCAGCTCCAAGAAATGTTTCTGAATTACGAAGCTGGTTCGCCCTGGTGAACTACTACCACCGCTTCCTACCCAACTTGTCTACGATACTACATCCATTGCATCAGTTGCTCCACAAAAATCAGAAATGGCTATGGACAGACTCATGTGAAACGGCTTTTAAGAAAACGAAGGATCTCATCACATCTGATCTTGTTTTAGCACATTATGATCCGAAACTGCCGCTTCGACTGCACTGTGACGCATCATCAAAACGTATTTTGCTGGAGTTATTTCGCATATCTACCCAGATGGAAGCGAACGCCCCATTAGTTTTGCATCCCGAACATTGTCAAAAGCTGAACAAAATTACTCGCAAATCGATCGAGAGGCCCTCAGCATCATTTGGAGCATCAAGAAATTTAACATGTACCTGTTTGCCCGAAAATTTACTCTAGTTACCGACTGCAAAGTTCTGGTTTCGATCTTCAATCCCAAAAAAGGTATTTCAGCAACTACGGCTTCGCGGATGCAAAGATACGCCATTTTTCTTACTGGCTATAATTATGAAATTGAATACAGAAAGACAAGTGAACACGCCAACGCTGACGGGTTAAGTAGACTACCCATTCCGGTAAGCCAGAAAAATTCGTCAGGAGAGAGAGCACTATTTTACGCTGCCCTACTCGACAACTTTCCGATTTCATTCAAACAAATTGCCCAGGCAACGTCAAAAGACCAGGTATTGTCTAGAGTTTTCGAATTCACAAGAAATTGCTGGCCCGGTAAAGTTGAAGATCTTTCTCCTTATCATTCACATGAATCAGAATTATCTATTTCACAAGAGTGTCTGCTCATTGGAAACAGAGTGGTTATTCCGGAAAAGTTCCAGAGAGCATTCCTGCAAGAACTCCAGAGTGCCCATCCTGGTATGGTGAAAATGAAAAAAATTGGCTAGATCGTACATTTGGTGGCCCAATATGGACAGAGATATCGAAACACAAGCTAAAATGTGCCCGAGCTGCTTAGAGATAAGCAAAGCTCCAACAAAAGCTACAGTGAACCCCTGGGAATGGCCCAGTCAGCCGTGGAAAAGGATCCACATTGATTTTGCAGGACCTTTTCAAGGCCATATGTTTATCCTAATAGTCGATGCACACTCCAGATGGCCAGAGGTACGGATCATGGAAAAAATCACTGCCCCGGAAACTGTCAAAGTACTTCAAGAACTGTTTAGCGCCTATGGAATTTGTGATGTTATCTGTACAGACAATGGTACAACCTTCCATTCTGAAGCCTTCCAGAAATTCTTAAAACTACATGGAATTATTCACAAAACTACGAGTCCTTTTAAACCCTCGAGAAACGGTTTAGCAGAACGCATGGTTCAGAGTCTGAAATCTAGTCTCAAATCGATGAAGCACGAACCTCGTTCAATGCACGAGAAAGTAGCCAAATTTCTACTCATGTATCGATCAACTAAAAACGCAACTACTAACGAGACCCCATCCTTGTTATTCCTAGGACGTGAAATCAAAACAAGGCTGGATTTGGCAAAACCTAGTTTGCGCGACATCGTTTACAGAAATGTAAACACCAAAGACGAATTTCAGCGCCGTTCTTTTAGTGTGGGTGCTGAAGTGCTTGTGAGGAACTATCGACAAAAGCACGGAAAATGGACATTTGCAGTTATCTCGCGGAAAATCGGAACGTTAATGTATGAAGTTTTGGTTGACAATTCAATTTGGAGAAGACACGTTGACCAAATCCGTTGTTCACAACACCCGGTTGAAGAAAAACATATCAAGAGCGATAATACCCCTCAGCCATTAACTGTTTTACCCAAGCCCACTGAACCTTACCCGACAGTAGACCGTACAGCTATTCCGTGTAGCATAGCGCCATCTACATCTGGTGAAACCATGATTTCGAAAGAGAAACCCGCTGTTTCTAGCCGAAAAACTGTGACAGTTAGAATTCCAGAGCCTTCTGTCAATGTTTCACACCCCGTTTCCCCGGCTAAAGCAAAAACTGAAATTTCAAGTGTCGGTGGTCGTGTATTGCGATCAGATCGTTCTGTTAGATCGCCAAAGAAGTACGGTTTCGAGGACTAACTTTCAGTTAAATGTCGTACAATTAAGATATTTTGCTGTATTCAATTATTATTTATTTATTCTAAGCCAATATTAACGTTTTATGTTTTTTTTAATGTTGTACAGGTGCTGATTTGATAGCTGGTTGCAGTTCAGTTAAAGTGCTGATTACGTTGCTGTAATGTTGACAATTTTTACAGTTAATCGACATTTCAGCTGCTGTAATTGTGTACGGTAAATATAAAGAGAAGAGAATTTTGGATTTATCTTTTGCGTTTAATTGCTTATAATATATCTGAACTAAGTGGCAAGTTTAAGGTTATGGTTTAGATATCTCTGAAGTAGTTATTTTGCGTATGCGTTGTCCTTTATAATTACTTCGAGCTTTATTTCCATGCCTGTTAAGTGATCCTTGAAGTCACACTCATGGATCGAGTTTATAATCATAGAATGTCGAATCGCAGTGATAGCGATAATATCGAGTAAGAAAAAAAAGGATTGAAAAAGTAAAATTCCGCAATTTTCATTTAATTTAATTGATATATTCTGTCTAGTATACTTATAAATTTTATATCTCTTTGTTTGATAATCAGATAAAGTGTTCAACTGAATGCTGGTAGCTAAATAGCAGTTAAAGCACAGTTAAGCAGTAATCTACACAGTAAGTCTTGTTTCAGTACGCGGGTAACGTTGTGTATATGCGTAGCCAGTGACTTCCGGTTGTAAATAAAGACATGGCGGCAACTTGGCGTCTGTTTAGTTTCAATTAGTGTTTCAACGTAGCCACCTCACGCGTATAACAAATCTTTTGAGTCGTCGGCTCACTTCGCCATCTCCTACAGCGCACAAATTTAGAGATGATCGATCGATGCATGGAAACATCGCGATAGTAAGTAGTTCACAGTCAGCCCTCGACCTTGATGACCAACTTCTTCATGACAGGCTTGTATTATAAGTCGCGTTACGTGCGCTTTCTTGTCCAGAATAGTAGAATGCTCATCTTTTACCATCAGTGCAGATTGTTTTAACCTTCCTCCTGCTCTGAGTACACCATCTTTATCGATAATTGGATCTAGCTTCAGCAGGGAGTCTTTTCTTCTCAGCTGTTGCACTTGATCGACGGAGGTGTTTCTGCTTTGCATTAGGATCTCTAACTGCTCTAGCGTATTCTGTGTACATTATACCTACTAGAATCCAACCAAGGTCGGTCTAAACTGCATATGAACATTGTTTTGGGCCTTGGATCACATCACGTAGTGTCAACGCGCTAGGGCAATCGTATCCAATCAACAGGACATTTCGCAGTCTAATACCTGGCGGTATTTCATTTGCGATGCGGGTGAGATGTGGCTATTTCATTATTGTAGCTGTGGTCGGGATATGATTGCGATTCATTGGGATAACTTTTCTTGTTCTAGTCAGTTACTTTCCTGGGCTGTGTCACTTCTTCCTCAGCTGACATGGTAGAAAGTGTGAGTTGCGTTTCAACTCCATTCACATTTAGCTTTTCACAAACAGTCGTTGAGACGAAAGTGCTATCAGACTGAGTATCTAGCAGTAAAGATGATTTTTGTATCTCAAAAGTTTTTTCCATCTAAAATTCAACTATTGATAGCAAAATATAAATTAATGAGATCTACATTGATTTATTGTTATCATTAATTATATTTTTATAAAAAAACATAGCATTAATGCTAAGATGGCATTCCATACATGAGAACACAACAAAAAAGAAGGTAAGAATCAGGCTTATGCAATGTTATAGAACACGACAAACTACAACATTAGAAAATTACGTATTGTCACAAATATATTGCTCATCTGATCACCTTGATTCATTATTATTGATTAGAAATAATTTTTACATGTTATTTTAATCATTCAGAATCCATTCCGATAGACTAGCATTTTTACCAAATGTATACCATTAGAAAGGAAATTACATGTTCAAAACTAAAGAAATGAAATAATATGATTTTTCAGTGGCCGTTATGTAATTTGCGTCCAAAAAATTTTGTGGTAGAACGGTTACAGAAGTCTGATTAACAAACCACATTCGGAACTAAAGTGATAGTAAATCTATATATAGACGAAATGCTAAATACTTCGGTCAAAATTCAGTGCATATCAATATTGTCGTCGACTCTGCAAAAAAGGAGAAATAAATAAAAAAAGATAAATAAGCAGATCTGCTGAAATCGAGATGTTTTTCTATTATGGATCATTGTTGTCTGTAATGCAAGGAAGAAGGTTTTTCCTTTAAACAAATGACCCTGGATGACTCTAGTCGCTAAAGTGAATAAAATGTCAACAAAGGGTCTATATCGCTCTATGTTATTTAAAGTGAACATTATTTCTTTCTAAGATACAATAATGACATAATACATTTCCAACAGAATATTTATAGAGTTTTAATCTGTATTACATACCTACGTAACAAATGCTTAACTTCGCTGAACTGAAATGCGTAACTGGTGTTGGGGATTTATCACACTTTCTACTGTAACTGTGTAATATTCTGATACCAAATTTTAATGATATTAAACTGTAAATGGCAGTTTTGACCATTTTACAATTGTGGCCGATTGTGTTAGATACAAATCAGCTCTTATGTAGTTGGATATCCTTACTGTTGTTTTGCAACTACAGTTTCTGAACAATGGCTTGCAACATTCTACAATAACGGTGTTTCTTTAAGCAATAATCTGTTATGGATAACGAAAAATACCACAAATTGAACATTTTACTGCCTTTTTATGCAGTTCAGTATATAAAGTTAACTTTCATTTATATAAATGTGCCATAATTGTATCTTTAATTCATATCTTTTCTTTAAAACATGACGTCTTTTTATAAAAAAAACCCCATAAAACTGAGAGTTTTATATATTATTATCATTATCTATTTCTATTGATTTTGGAATTTAATTAACTAGTAATTTTGATGGAAAACTTGAATAACTCATTACACATTTTGTACAAACTTTTACTTTCTTCTAGCAAACCGACACATAAATGTATTAACTGGTAGCACCTGAAGTGAAATAACAAGTTATTTCTATCTGCCACAAGATATCGATGATGCGCCACCTAAACTTACAGCCGTTGTTGCTGAATAAAATTGACTTGATTAATAACTTTCATCAACTGTCTTGAAAACAAATTCTTCGTCAGGTGGTGACCAACCAATGTCATTTCTGCTGGTTTCTTCTATTTAGTATTGTTGACTAACTAGCAGTCCTGCATGTGCAAGAATCCTCCTCGCCCACATTTATACGTCAAAATATTCATTCAACCTTATATTGATAATTTTGATAGGTAAAGACGTTCTAAATATGCTCGACGGCTTGCTTCTAGGAAAATTTGAATCTTGCTATGAAGAATACAATGCCAATTATTACAAGGTTTTGCTAAGCTTAACTACATTTTTATCGTAATTATCTATATTAAATCAAGTATAGATTAACCACACTTTTATTAGGCACAAATACAGAATATGCCCGAAGGAACCCCTGGGCTTCTTCCAAGAAGCTTGTTTAAACATACCAATTTGCCCGGTTGAAATAAAATCCTACTAGTGTTATTCTTTCAAATTAATTGCCATTTTTGTATAAGATGAGATCACATAAGGTGCACTTAGCTTTTTGAAAACTTTGCCTCTTGCTATAGTAAAGACAAAACCAATGATTACATGTTTTGTTTAGCTTAACTAATAAAAGCAATTACAAAAAGCATCTATATTAGAGCAAACATGCTTACATCATAATGAGTTTAGTTATGCACAAAGGCACGAGGCATTTTTCCATATGTTTTCATTTAGCTTTTTATAAATGCTAAACTTCAGCTATAGATTGCTGCTGGTACCGTGTTGCATAACTCTGAATGTCTCATTGCCCTCAATTTACACACAGAGTACTGTTGATGTCGTGTTGCATAAATGTCTGATTGCTCTCAACTTACTTACAGGGTACTGCTGGTGCCGTGTTGCATGACTCTGAATGTCTCACTGCTCTCAGTTTTTTTCATTGTACTGCCATCAAACAATACTTGACTGATGTTCGGCATAAGTATAACAGGTCAATGTTTGTACTTTGCCGAAAACACTTAAAATGACTGAGTCCAGAAATTTCTAAGGCATGACACATATTCTATGAAAATGATCTCGTCAGTTGTATCTAGATATGGAACAGCAACTTTAGAAACATAGTGTTCTCCACTGTTAGAGTTGTGAACTGGACAGATTAACAGTTGTGCATAATTTGAAGGCTTTTGAAAGCTTTTAAAATCAAAGTGTCTTGTTAAAATATTGTTGTTTTAGGCTTTAAACTTTGTCTTAAATGTATATTAAATAATACACAAATATAAAAATGAAATGTCACATTGGTTGGTTTATCATGAGTTCGTAAGAATAATGCGTTATTTTTGTCCTGATGAGAGAATATGGTAGCCAATTGCGAATTAGAATGTTTTGATCATAAAAATGTACATAACTAAAATGACTGTTCTATTGTTTTAAAGTCAATATTTTACTTTTAATAATGCATTATGCAAAAAACAGACAAGTCGCTGTCTCATTAATTTTAAAAATAAGACAATTAGATATACTTATGCATGCGTTTCATGTGCTGAAACGTCAAACAATATGCGAATTTGTCTTATTTGTCCAAGAAAGAAATGGAAAGGTTTTTTTTTCAAGATGTGATGAGACAAGCAAAAATTTTGAGTACTGTCAAATAATTCACTACTGAGTGAAAACGGGATCTGAGGTAAGAAAGCTCATATTTCACTAACAAAATCAGGAAAACGAAACGCACCAGTTCTAAAACTTATAGTTTTCCAAAGTTGAAATCACATTTGATGGCAGCTTATAGATTGGTAATAGATCGAACAAAGAGTGGCAATAATTCTTAAAAAAACTAAAAAAAGTTCATTTTAAATTTTATATAAATTACAAATTTGGATATGCATCATTCCCCATACTGAAGACATCAAGCTATGGGAACCGTTTTCTCATATATCTCGTTATGGGGCTAGCTCAGATACCAGCTTGTGCACTATCACTTTCACTTTCACTGTGGGTCGTTAACAGACCCGGTATACATACACATCATTATATGATTGCTGCTGTGCATTATAACGGAAATACTTTAGTATTTTTGCAGAGCATAAATGCATGAAAGACCGGAAGGCTCATATCTTTTTCATACTTAGCTCAGAAGATTTCCCGGGAAATTAATGGGATTCCTTACCAATTTCTCTCTGAATTCCTGGGAATTTCCTGAAAACTTCTAGGAAACTTCCTAAGAAAAAGTGAAGCATTTAAAAAAATCACTGGATGCATTAGGAAGTAATTTCTATGGAAGAAAACTAGCTGGTTGCCTATTCTCTTTTGCATTATCGAACAGAAACAAAACGCCGAATCAGTTTATCATTTCTAATAGCTATTTACAAGCAAACGACAATGAAGAAGAAAATGAGTCTTGAGAAAGTCCTTGTGAGAATATTTTGTTGCGTTATGATAAGGATAATATTTTTTCTTCTCCAAAATCGAATCAAAATGTGAATATCACGTGAAAATTGAAGTGTGAAAATTTTGATTTTATGAAGGTCAACTTTGAATGAGATAATGCTGCATTTCATTATAAATAGTAATATATAAGGGAGTACTACATCCCGGTTATTATAAGAGGTCATTTTCAAGTAACACATCTATGTATTCTCATTTTAGGATTAAGCGGCATGTCAATTTTTCATACAGCTGTTTGAAGAGCTACAAAAGTGACAAAATAAATTTAAATATCACGTCGATATTTTCTATCGAATTTCGAACAACTTTCAGAAACTCGACAAATGTGTGCGGACTTCTAATAAATGTCCATGGAATTTCACTTGAAGAAAGTTCGAGTACTTCAAGGGTAATTTCAATCAAGAGGAAAGATTAAGTGAGCCTTCCGGTCTTCTGTATGTATCAAGCACATAGGCGTAGCCACATTCCCAACTCTTGCAGTATCTATAACTTCGAGTTAAAGAATACTTAAAGTGTGTACTTGATATCGCCATTGCAACGTAACTATAGTTTTGGTTTTATATTTGGTATATATATATATATATATATATATATATATATATATATATATATATATATATATATATATATATATATATATATATATATATATATATATATATATATATATATATGACTAGAAACCCTCCCCAATCCTTCAAAAGTGTGACGCTCAAGCTGTTACCTTCTTAAAGCAGATGTTACTATATTTTCAATTAACATGGAGTGTTATTAATCAACCAAATATCAGTCGTTTGGTCAAATTTTAGTAACTGATCAATAAATAGTGACTGGTCGAAGCCAACATATGCTTTGATACATGTCTTAATTGGCGTTTTGACTGTACATAAGTACAACATGTAACATAGCGGGTCTGCTTAGAATAGAGAAGAGAAATATTTGTTTTTAGGGCGTGCCCATCAGCCTTCCCATAATCCTGTCAGTGCTAACCATTATATGCTTCACAGCATAACTATTAATAGCCTTGGTGATTTTTTTAAAAACTTGCTGGAAATATCTCTTATCGAATTGCTCTGCGAAGATTGACTTTAAGGCCTTTCTTTCATCTCAATGCCACAGGTCAAGAATAATATCTAGATGTTGTTCAAATTACGATCTCTTCATATCTATGTCGATTTTGCTGATTCTCTCTGTCGACCTAGACCCAAAACATGAAGGCCAATTGGGTCAAAAGGGCAAACATTTCATCTTCTTTTGACAGTATAGCTTTTTAAATAATGAACCTTATAGAAAAGCATTAAAATATTTCATGTGACTTTCACCTTCAGATCATCTTTAAACCATAGCTTTGCTGGTAATATAACAGTTGAAGGCATTATGGAAGCAAAAGCATATGTCTGACTGTGCATTACTGTTTTTAATAATACAGTTATGTTTCTTTAATTGTCACAGAGTGGATAAAAATTGCTTTGAACTGGATACAATACAGTAGAAAAGGTAATTTTTTGACGATTTTATAGCAAAATAAGTAATTACCTTTACGTCATACCTTTGACTTGCCAGGCCTACAGCTGAAGTGCAAATCGGTTTGCAAATAATAAGACACCGATTGTTACTGAATCTTATGTTCAAGAGCAGAATCTATCTAAAGCACGTTAATGAAATAAAACAGAGCGAAATCTAAACAGACACTTAATCTCTCCATTTTATGCAGTGCAGTTCCGAAGTAAGCGCCACCCCAAGCCCCTACCTCCAGTCCAGCCCAACCTCCGACCGCGCCGCATGACTAAAAACTGAATCAACGTTAAAAGTATTTCATGTGCACTTTGTTCTAATACATTCCTATATTCTTTAGATTTGGTAGAAAGCTATCGGTCTTAGTATTACAATATTTGTTCCAAATTCCAAAGAGAGCAGGTTTACAAGCTATCCCACTGGTGGAAATTTTTAAACGTAGCCGGAAACGTGGAGAGTTATGAAAAGTTGTGTAAATACTTCAAAGGGTTCAAAGAAATTGTATATTAGTACTGTTTGAAGCACATTCTTTAACGACCTTCAATAGATAGGTAAATGTTTTTTTTCTGAGCACAACATTTTGGCTATTTTACTGGTTAAATAGTCTATGTCAATTCATCAGTAGCTTCACAAAAAACTATTCAATTATCTTTAAGGAAGTTATCAGTCGGGTAACACTCTGCTTGGTCATATTTGCACTCTTCGTTATCAATGGATTATGGTACCCTATCGATTGAAAAGTGGTGAAGCTGTTGAGGCTGGACCTATTTGAGAGGGTGTACCATTCCCTAAGTTCAACTGTAGAGCTATCACAAAAATAGTGTTCTCGTGTTGCAAGAATTTTTCTGCTTAGCGCTTTCTTGAGACCTTTAGGTATTAAAATCTGCCGTGATCAATCAAAGCAGTTCCTCGATATTTTGATTGCTTAAGTCTTTCACGTTTTAGTTTTACCCACCATTTTCATATATTGTTATTCTAGCTGTTCTTGGGTCATATTCATAGAGCAACGCAATTAGCTTAGTAGTACTACTTGTACAACTGAGTGCTTCTAGTGCCTTTAGCTAGTAATGTTTCAGACACATGTGCCCTGTAACCAAAGCAAGGCAAATTGCAAACATGCTGAATCCAATGTCAGTTGAATATTTGGCAATAAGTTAAATTATAGATAAATTATCCATTGTTTTGTAACCTGTCTAAATGCATTCTGCTTGACTCGTTAGTCAAATTTCATTAAGTATTGTCATTTTTAATAAACCTTGTAATTTCAAGATATTACGTTGTTTAAAAGTGATCTCTGGCGATTTGTAGAAAACAGTAAATAGATCTGCATTTTTACATACATATGTTGGCAAAAAATATATATTTACAAAAAAATTCCGAAATAATTGTTAAAACATTTTTGTATTTTCAAAAGAAATATAATCTTTATGTATAGTTATTATCATTTTAAAATTACTAAACATATAAATCTACCTAAAAATTAACATATTGTTTCGACTTATTACTGTAAGCCGACCTAAGGTAGTTTCTTTTGTACTTTAGACTGCCCACCCTCTGTCAAAGATGCAATGTGCAATAAGGACTTCCTATACTGAGAAAGAATCATTTTAACAGCGCAGCTTGTAGTGGACTACTTTTCCCATTCATGGGATCCTGAAATGTAGTGATGACAACAAACAAGTGACGAGTTGTTACTCCAGAGAAATGTGACGTTCTTTTCTTCTGTAATGGTTAGGTCGTTGGTAACAAATACCCTTAACTCATTGTCATTCAACTTAGCTGAGACTCGTTGTTCATCTTCTATTGTAATTTCCTGCAAGGCTTGTGTTAACAAAAAGAAGCAATTGTTGACGACAATAAAAGAATAATTTTGGAATGGCTTTCATACTTATTCAGTACTGTTAACCTTTAGCTGTACTGTAACATTGTTCCAAAGTGTATTTAAGCATTTATAATTTATAGTGTGGATACCTCAACAAGTAAAGTCAAAATCATTACAAACTGCTTATTGATGTACAAGACGATTTAGCACCACAAGTTAGTGCTTGTTATTCCATGCTCATATTTTGTAGCGACTAATCTCTATGACTACGGGTTAATGTTTGCCATATGCTACACTTCTGTAATTTAAATAATGTTTCACCTGAAAATTATGCAAAAGTAAAGTCTTGAAACGTGTATTGGAAGAGACACCGGATAAATTAAAATTTAAAATTAACATATAAACCGGAGACAGTCAAATAAAATTATGGATGTTGACGAAGCGCTGGCATTGGTGGGAGGTTATAGACGATATCATCTGTCATTATTTCTTTTACTTAGCATGAGTAGTTTTATGCCGATGATATTCCATATCGTAAGTGCCGTCTTTTTCGGTAAGTTGCTACCTACATATGTCATGCTTTCTAGACGACAATTGCAATATTTACTGATACAGCTGAGACACATTTACTCGGTTTAAAATGTAAATGGTTGCTATACATACTTGAATAGATATGGAATGGCTATACTAATATTGTCTACCAAAGTGAACCATTCTTCTAGCAGCCATAAGTCTATTCGTTCATGCTTTTGTCACACTTCCCATTTGTGCTTTAACAAAAACTTGTTAAAGCACAACCTATCAGTAAACATATTTTGTCGAAATAAACAAAAATTGTCCCAACTGTCCAAACGTTTTTTTTAGATTTCCATAGTAACAATAATGTTATTTGCCACAATGTTCTTTGAATCAAGTTATTCAACCGTCAAAAAATTAATGAATATCTTTGGCACTGTACAGCGTTATATGTTTTAAATAAAACTTGTACAATTTTACGGCATTTTAGCATGGACGCCTCCTCATCATTGTGTCATACCAGACAACCTAACTAAAGAAGAGATCATACCTCTCAACAACGATGGTACCTTTTCAAGTTGTTACATGTATGTGAACAGCAGTGAAAGCAATGATACGAAACCGTGTACCAGCTGGTACTATTACAGCGATGGATATGAAACCATGGTTACAGAGGTAATAGAAATAGGAACAAGTTCAGAAACATACTACAGATTAGTTTTAAAGCCACATTTTACAAAGAACGCAACATATCAATTGATGTAAAAAGTAATTATCTTATTACAGTGTAATCAATACGCAGCATGTGTTCCTAAAGACTGCATGCATTTTCACGATGTTGTGTTTACGTTTTACGGGGTTTACCTTTGTAAAGTTATATTTATGCCAAATAACATCACAATCATGCAAAAGTTCTGTAGCCAGTGGATCTATAAATGATGAAGTAATCATAAATTTTCGTTATATATCTGAGCTTATTTTTTATACAGCTGAAGACCAAATTGGTTTTTACATTATTTCAGTTTGACTTAGTTTGTGAGGGGAATTACTTAGCAGATATGTCACAGTTGTTGTTAATAGTAGGAAGCATTGCTGCAGACACTATTTGTTCCTACTTCACTGATAGGTTGGTATACCCAATAAGATTTTGGGGCAAATGCTTATTGCTATTGAGAATTTGTTTCAGTACTATTTCAGTTTTGCTATGTTTCACTTTTTCAAGGTCACTCTTTTCAAACATACACTTTCAAGAAAGTGAGCACATTAACAACTGTGTTAGGTACCGAATGAACTTATAAGATATTTATTAAACTCAGTTCCCCCTATATACTTGTCTGAATTTTTTTCGTAAGTCGCAGCAATGTCTTATAAGAGATTTTCACAGATTTGGAAGGAAATGGATACATCTTATCAACCAATATACGACATGTGTTATTGGACTAGGAGTTGCTCTGTCACCTAATTACATCACCATGGTTATGTTAAGAATTATAGCGGGAATGATCGCTGTGGTATGCTTTTTCCTGTTTCTGTGTGGTGTTATATTTGGTGTTATATTATTTATGTTTAAATGTAAGTATCAAATTTTCAAAAATCCTCTTGGATTATCTTAACGATTTATCTTGTTGAGTCCATACCAAAAAATATACTTAGCCAAGACAAAGAAATAGCATTATAATTTCGCTTATCCTAAGAAAGTCATTGATAATAATGTATTTGGGATTAAGATGAGAATGATGCTTGATGAAATTGTTTGAGAAGCGGAAACGCCAGAGGTGTCTTAATTTCAGGTAGTTTTCAATTCCGGTTTCACGCTAATGACGGAATTATTTGATTCGAAGAGAAGAGCATTCGCGGGAATAGGCCTTGAGTTTGTTTGGATTCTGGTTTATCTTTTGCCACTACCTTTGGCCTATTACGTTAGAAACTGGAGAATGTTTTTGCTAATTGGAGCTTTAGTACCGCTAATATTCACCGTGTATTTCTGGTGAGTGTAGTAAGTACTATATGTGACACCACAGTCATGCCACACATGGCCAAATACGCAAAGTTTAAGATCATATATACCTAATTAATACAAATAGCTGATTTAAAAATTCGAAAAAAATTATCGAAATGCAGAAAAGATATACATCTGATTATTTAACAATACATACCGACAACATTGTAACTTGAACAGAAATTTCATTATTTTTTATGTTTTAGCATATTGCCAGAATCTGCTGCCTGGTTAGTGGCTTATGGTCGCTTTGATGAGGCTGAGTCAATGCTTGACCGAATGGCCAGATGGAATGGTGTAAATGTACCGATGGTGCATTTATCGAGACCCACGGAATATACAATCGGAGCTGAAAGCGTTCAAAACACTAGTGATATTAGAAGTGACGATAAACATTGCAGGATATCAGAGAAGAATGAAATTGTGATAAATAGACAATTGGCGACATCTTGTAATTTGCAAGTTCGAGAAACTGTTGGAGATTGTAAGTATGAGGCCATAGATACACAAGAACCGCCTACGGTTGAAGCAGATGGAAACATTCTTTCGCAACTGAATCTTAATTGGATTTGTCGCAAGAAAACAGACGTTTCACCAACAAAAACAGAAAAACGAGGCGTACCAGTTGTCGAACTTATCAGTGATCCAAAGTTGAGATTGCATTTAATGATGGCAAATTTGTTCTGGTACTATTTATGAGATATACATTTAACTTTGGTATGAGGTTCTTCAATACTTGGCAAGACATTACTTGAATTTATGCAAATTCTGATTGTTCTAATCATTGTTTCTTAGTTTTACTTCATTTTTGCTTTTAGTCTTTCTTAAATTCCAGCTGCTAGTCTCAATGTGGCTGCACATTTTAGATTTGGAGATACTTTATCAATTTATTTTAATTTATATGAACTATAGAATTCGCAGTACATGCATTACATTTAGAGGCAATATAATCATAATGGGAAATTCGCCATTAAATTAATTTTGAGTAGACTGTGAATATTGCTGTGTTTCAGCTTTGCAAATGGTATGGTATATTATGGTCTAATACTGACTACACCAAGCTATGGGAACCGTTTTTTCACATATCTCCTCATGGGATTAGCTGAGATACCAGCTTATATGCTTTCACTGTGGGTTGTCAACAAGTATGTTTAACAAGTACGCTCTTATATGATTGTCAGTGCGCATATAAAGGAAACAGCAGAATTTTTGTAGAGTATAGATGGAATCGAAAACGTCACCCCAAACCATATCAAGTATGTACTTGATATCACCATAACAACGTAACTACGCGACAGAGACAAGACACGTATATGTTCTTATTTGATAATAGAATATATTTGTAGGAAAATTATGACATAAAAATATAACAAGAATCCAGGTTGGACTTCCTCATTAAGCCTTCAAACCTACAGATTGCGACAGGGATTTCCCGATTAACCCACCTGGTTATGTGGTTTTGCTATTGCACCTAATTTAGAGACTATCTAAGAGGTTATGTTTGTCTGGTTGTCTGTTCACGCTTCCCTGAAAAGTGTTTCGATCCAACTCTGTGGTCCTGAATGTTGGTCGTTAACAATGATTGCATGCATCCGTTTTCGTGCACTTTAATTATACACTTATATATAGGTTATGTCATTGATAGATGATGTAATTTATACCGCTAGTAAAGCAGTAGAAGCTGAAGCCCTTTCTATTCTTCAAAAGTTTTTTTTTATATCTAAAAAGTTTGAATTCCATTGAATAAATAAATCTGTAGAGGCAGTTTTAGATATCTGCTCTGCTGAACTGTGACGCCCGGCGTGTTAATTTCATCAATAAAATACTGCCTAATTTTCGAACAATGTTAAGTGCTATTGATAAACAAATCATGTTGGCTTTTAGATTAACAATTGAGTTTATTCAGTGCCAGCCTTCACGGGCATCCATATGACTTCTCAAAAGAGACAACGAAAGTTCGATGCATTTAACATGCGTGTCCCTGACATCTTTCAAAATGAACAATAATTCTTAAATTTTAACTTTCTCGACTTTTTTAACCAAAGACGGATACCTTTGTAAATTCCAACCCTTTCTATTTACCTTTTCACGCTCTTTAAGAACACATAGCAACACAGATGCTGCTAAATTGACGTCGCGTTTCATGTCTGACACGTTATCCAAATTTGTGCATGCAGCAGGCGAGACAACAACAATATAAAATTGCAACAAATTTACAGGGCATTTCACGCGATACAGCTTCTTTGAGATACATGTGCACTGACATTCTTATTACTTTCTATGTTTTGAAGATTTGGTAGAAAAATATCTATGTCCGCATTTTTGGCTTTAGCGGGTGTTGCTCTCAGTGTTACAATATTTGTGCCAAAGACAACGAGTAAGTATGCGACTTTTCCAATTTGTGTCTCATACAGATTCTTAAATGTAGAACTAAGGTGGAGAATTTTTAAATGTTTTGTTAATATATGACAAAGCTAAAATACAGTATATGTAGTACACTATAAAGCACAATATTTTACAGCATTTAATGGAAAGTTGCGTTTATGTTTCAGATTAAGACAAAGATAATTATTTAGACAGAACAAGGGCAACTTAATATTTCACTTAAATATTTCACTTAAATTTACAAGTAACATGTTATGATAGAAGTATTCAAATGTTCATAGGTGGTGGCAAGATAGGAATATTGTGCTTGGTCATATTGGCACGCTTCGCTATCAGTGGATCATTGGCGATTATGGTTCTCTATATTAGGGAACTCTTCCCAACAAATGTCAGGTAATTTCCTGAGGATACCAATGAGGACTATTATTGGCCGATAGAGAATTTTCATTATATGGGCATAAACAGACAAATATAGAAATTATAAAACAACAGAATGAATCAAAATATAGCTAGACCACAAAGGAGGGCTAAGCCAAAGTGGTGATTTTATCAAGGCTGACCTATTTAATTATCTTTCATTTTTGTTGTGTATTTTATCGAACTCAAAGTTCACCTGTAGCGCTTTTATAAAAGCATTTAAAAATAAACCTTGTCTATCATAATGCGCTTTTACAGGAGCTCCAGTGGAGCCTGGAGTTATTTAGGTGGTGGCATTGGCAGCGTCTGCGCACCAGTCATTGCATACATTGTGAGTCAGGTTCTCTTTGCAGTTTTCTAAGACCTTTGGGTGTTGAAATCTGTCCAAAAGGACAAGGACTAACTCCATTTGATTTCTAGCTTCACTCGCTTATATTTTTACCGATCATTTTCTCTTTGCGATTATAGTTTATAAAACGAAACTGGTGTCTTGCGACCCAAAACCGTTAGTCTTAAATTTTTATTGCACGAAATGTCATTAAATCAGTTGAGAACAAATTGACCCAGAATTTAATACTCATGACCCTGACATTGTTTCAGCTTGCACAGATTGATTAAGAGCATGGGAACTGATTGAAATGCAAAATCCCATAGATATTACAATTATATATATGCTCAAAACGCATGCTAATTTATGTAGCAAAGCATATATTGACAAAGCAATTCATTTAACAGCTTATGTAAGTCATGATGTACTAATATATGCAGATTCAAAATATATTATCATTTGTTTCTCGACTTGGTATGTGTTCTATTCTGATTGGTCGACTGTTGAGTAGTTTTTCATGGTTGACATAAACACAAAAGCATATATGCTGTCAGAACTTCTTTTTACATCAGCATTTTACTTAACTGTATTACTTACCAGTTACAAAACTGTTGATCAGCACTTGTTTACCATTCAATAAGACTAAAAAAATCAATAATCTATCTCAAAAGAAGTACGTATAAATTATTTCAGTAGTAATATATATTCGAGTATTTTTTGCTATGAACAGGGTAAAATTGAACCAAGATTGCCCAACATCATATTTGGGCTCACTGCACTGGTGGCCATATTTGGCGCCATTCCTCTGCCGGAAACGGCAAACAAACCACTGCCATTGAACATAGATGAACTTTATGAAATATACTATTTAAAGAAGCGGAAGCGAAACAAACGTTGGCATCTACAGTTTGATAAACATAAAAATAGTTATGGGAGAGAAATTACAAAGTAGTGTTTCTGATATGGTAAAAATAAAGATAAAATACGAGAGAGAGGACACGTTTGATTGTATTTTATAATGATAAAATAAAGCACGAGATAGAAAGCACAAATTACAATCTCTGATTTGACCAAAATATACTCTGTTCTGATAATGGTAAAAGTAAAATATATCACAATAATTGTTTAAAAAATAGACAAAAAAGTTAAGTGTTTAAATTACTTTTAGAATTTTGACACATCATTTTATTCTCATTCAGGGTTGATCAAGGCAGGGGGAGATATTACTAAAGATAATCTTATCCCGGTTGATTTCCTAAACTACTGAGTAATTTTATGGCCACCTTCGTTTAAAATGCGATAGAAAGTCTCCCTGAGGGAGTAAATCATAAAGACCGTTGCCAAACATTTAGGATTTCTTAGCCTCTTCCCCAACAAACCCCACTCAAAGCAAAATATGCAATGCCAGCAATTCGGCAGCCATTAATCTTCATCTTTTGCCGCGTCGTACGCCATGAGTAACTAATGAGGAACCTAAATCCACTTCAAAGATAATTGCAACTGACTACAACTAAATCCATAAATAACAAATGTAATAGAATATCTTACAACAACATGTAGTCAATATTTATCACGGTATTTTTTCTGGCATTCTTTTCAACTTGATTGCACGATTTCAAAAAATGATTTTGGGATGAATATTAAAATGATTGAAATGATATCATTGGGCTAAAACGGCCAAAAACTATGTGCTATTTTGTCTGCTTTGAACTTAGCAGGATAGACAAAGCTATCTAGCACGTTTTCTACTGTGTTGCGCGACCTGTTGTGCATATCTTGTATAGCTGATATACGGTGCTAAGTATAGTATCATTCTTGATAGGTATCACGACCTATTCCTTGACTACGGTGTCGACTCTAGCCCCTGACTCAGCGTTTAAAAAGGTTTTAAAAGCTTACTTCTCAGAAATAGGTTAGGGTTGGGTTGCATAAGGGTCACAAATGTGTACGTAGCAGAGGGTGTTGCTAACGTCACATGCCGTGATCACAGCTGCAGAGACCTGACCGGTTGGACAGCCTGGGATAATACCTAGAGCCTTGATCGTTTACTCATATTTTCAATCTGTACCATTAGGCAACTACCGTACCCCACTGGTCCTTTTAGCGGACAAGAGTGGTCGTGGGTGCACCACCCCAAATGGATTCTGCTTCAAGTGCGGTTAGGAAGGTGGGACCATGTGTCAAATTTTAATCTTGAAAGACTACATCGCTGAGTGATGTTCCGATGTATCGCTGTTGATAGTGAGCTTGTTGGGAGGTGTTGAAAGGGCAAGAGATAAAAAGTAATAAAAGTGGTGGTGTTGTGCTGGAGCCCTAAGGGTGGATAGGTTGCAAAAGGGTCGGAAATGCGTACGGAGCACAGGATGCTGCTGACGGCACATACCGTGATCACTAACCCTAACCTTAATCCCCCCATTAACTTCAAATACACCAACTAACCTACACCTAGCTAGAAACGTAACCTACACAACCAAAACCAAATTGACCATACGCTAAACATTACCCCAACCATATCCCTAACCCCAAATCTAAACTCAAAAATCCTATTCCTAACCCTAACCCCAAACTTTAATCAAACTTACCCTACTCCGACTTCTTTCAATACAGATCAACTCGGATTATCCCAAACTTGACCAGACTCTCCTGAGATAAGCGTAACCTAATCTCACCCTTATCCTAACTCTCTTCATATCCCCAAAGTCTTAACCCTAATTCTCAACCCTAACCCTGAAACCCAAACCTTAACCGTAAGCCCGAAGCCTTAAAACCCTACGCCTAACGCTAAAAATCTGAACCGCCATGACAGAGGTTACATATTTAACTAGTCACATGCCAAACTTCCTTTAAAAATATGACTCACTTCCTGTTACCCCCAGGGCCATAACGGATCGTTTCAAAACCTACCCAAACATGCCTATTTCAAATATACAGTAAGTGAGGTTACCTTGGTCACCAATAATTACTTTGAATTCTAGAACCTGATAACCATGACCGAGACCTGTTATTTAAGGGTCACTTACCATACTTCTCATGAAGAAATTGCCCATTTTCGGTGTTTACGCATTTCACTTCCGGTCATCCCCATACCCATACCAACCCGTCAACACCAATCTAAACATGTATATTTCAAACATCGAGTCAGTATGGTCACCAAGGTGAACAACAATTATTTTGGGTTCCTGAAGTGAACAGCCAAAACCGAGAACTTCGCATGCTATACTCCCTGTGAAAAACGGGACGCTTCCGGTTTTCCAATTTTCACGTGCGTTCTAACCCCGACCCCCAGGACATACCCCTATCACATACCATGGCCTTACTGGTCCCTACATGCCCCTTCATTATATGATCTGCTAAGATGGGCACCATTTATAGCGTAATTACCCTGATTCTTCCCAGAAAATAAAAAAAACGCACCATTAAATTCCCATTAATTCCAGTAACACAAAACCCAACTGCCCTGCCCCTTGCCTCCCCACCCGGGATGCGGTCACTAAATCAACAGTTAGTTCCAAACTCAACAAGCTCTAACTTCCATCACTGGTACATCCCGGCACACCACCAGACACTTGGAATATTTACCTTTCACAAAGCATTCCAATGCCGCACCTTCGTCTAGTCGGGATACTCACCTCAATAACTCCAATCTAGTACACAATCACTTTGCTTCTTGCAAAACCCCAGTACCGCCGCTGGCTTAAAACAACAACAAAACAACAAAAGAACTAACAGAAACAATTTTTACAAGATTTCACTGGACATTTACTTCAAAATAACCATTGGCACAATACAATGCATTTCAGTTCATATAATTAAATTACTTATGTGATATCTAAAGACTATTTTAAATCACGTGGGGGGAGGGGGTAATCTTATACTGTTATTCTAGAGAGCCACCACGTTTTTACTGATCCCAGCTCAGCCAGGGTCTCCCCTACAATACTGTGTCATATGTCTCCGCTGGACTGCTTGTCTATTCATGCTGCGACAATGACTCACAAATCGCACATAAAACCATTCTTGTCACTACCCCCATTTTTTTTATCGACTAGATCACATTCTACTCCCCAATAATACATAAACTTACATCCATCCCCATCAGCATAACACACCAACACCCAACAACCCCACTAACCCTGAATCATTTTACGTTATGCCCCTTCTCAGTTTTGTTGCTTCCTCCCCGGCGTACTATACACACCAAATATTTTGCAACCTGCCCTCCTCGGCCCAATAAAGTAACAACAGGAACACCATAACCTACACACAGACCACTTTTACCAACCACTTTTAACCACAACTCATTTCTGCATCCCCTGTATTTCCCCACTCGAACCACTCTCCCCTTCACATTATACCATCCACCGCTCTTTCAATCATATATCAAACGGTACAACACATGCACTCTGCCAAACCCAAAGCTATCCTCTCCTCACCCTCACCTTCCCCTCCAGACCGAAAACAAGCCCTAAAACATGCCCCGAACCCACACCACACCGGCTTTACATTCCAAGATGAGTATTGTACTACCGTGACCATCCCGTTTTACATGGCAGCGGAATGGCTATCTTGCCATGCTCCCTCTCTTAGGTGTGGCCATCCTCCATTTAAAAAAAGTCATATTTGAGAAACTTTCGCAATGACTTGTAACACAGTAACTTTTGCGGAATTTAAGTTTATATCATACAAAATAAATAAAACTGACATTTTAAGCACAAAACAGCAATAATGGTTAAAGAAAATTGCTCATTTTACCTTTCTGCAAAGTAGTAAACAGCTAAATGTTGTCTATAGTGGAATACAGACGATTAAAGATGAAATTCAGGGCTTTATAACTTGCTTACTTCACTGGCCTAGTGGACGTCAGATCATTAACAACGTTGGAGATAGCCCATTGTATGTACACCACTCAGCAGCAAAGCACTTAGGCTCAATAGTTAAACGATGCCGTGAACATTCTGTTATCTGCGCACAGTATATTGAATGGATGTATAATGTCGTATTTTACAGGGTACTTTGTAGTGCTGCGGATTACATGTGACTGAGTAGAGGATAGGATTGCAAATTTACCAGGGCATTCATCTTAACTTCCTAACTTTCTGTATCAGGTAAACAAAAATTGAAAAAGAAAGCAAACAATTGGCCTCATAACGTCTTTTACTTGGAAGCTGTAAGTACAACCTTTTCAAGATATGTAGCTTCAAAGACTTCACGGCGTCATAAGACTTTGATGACGTCATCATAGGAAAAAATATAGCAGAAGGATCAAGAACACATGGTCAGCTGTAAGTGTGCCAGATTTTTCTACCTCTAACTTTTTTGGGTGATTTGTGTATAAGCAGACGTAAAATGGCGTGACAAAAAGTCAAAAAGAAAACTAGAATTTCTGGTAAATTCAAGTAGAAATAAATACTAAATTGATTGTTAGCTGTAGAAGATCTACAGCGATCAATACTTTTTTCTAACAGTCAATGCCGTCTAACTCTAATGTATGCTATTTGGCAAATGCAACAACTAGGTCGATAGACCAGGAAAATGCATGTATATACAATTTCCTATTCTTACTTAATTGTATAAGCTTTTCTACTCTATGTGAATTTACCTGGCCTTAGATTTCTATACAAATAAATGACAAGAGCGGTGCTTGAAATTTCTGCTCTACAAGGATAGCTTAAAAACCAGAAGTTGGTTTGTCAAACAGATGACAAACTGCACATAGTACCAAATTACTATACATCAAATAAGATGTTTTTATATGACTTGAACATTACAACAACTCAATAAATAAAAACAGATTTACAATATTGCTGTCTCTGCAAGAGAATAGAAAAATACTGTTGCATACCGGAAAAATGGAAGAAATCTATAAAAATCTCGGATCTTATTCATAACAGAACGGATATTTGTCTCTGATGAAAGGGATGACAGATTCATTTGCATATCCTAAGTTACACTTTAAGACAATGAATTTGTTATTGGGTCATCAAAAGTTTAGATAACAGCTTTATATGACTTGAGTAAAACCATAATCCCATAAAAACGGTCCAGCTTTATCACCTTTTCTGCACTTGCACTAAAAGACAATGTTGTCGGTAAAGTGGAAGACAAATTTGTGTATGTTCCATGCCGTTCAGGAACAAAATGTTGATGCAATAGAAGAAATCTATAAAAGTCCTGAATTTGGTCCAGAGCAAGAAGGATATTCGTCTCTGATAAAATGTGTGACATATTCACCCACAGAACCTGAATTGCATTTAAAAATAATGAATGTATTATTGAGTTATCATCCATTTACTAGTAATGCAAAGGATAATAGTCAACGCACAGCATTGCACCATGCATGTGGAGGACACTCCATTATCTATCTTGAGATTAATTCTGAAACAAAAGGAATGTGACATTAGTCTACAGGATAGCGACGGACGTACGGCGCTGCACTTTCTTGTATTTCATCACGACAATAGGCAAAATAACTGGTGTGCTTTAATGGGAGAAATGCGAAAACACCCCGAGTTCCAAGCCTGTGCAAAAATACTTGATTATTATGGATATAGTGTACTCGATCTGCTCCTGAAAGACAAGGCGCATGACGTGGAAATGCCAAACACGAGCATGGTTATATTTAATATGTTGCTAACAGTGCCAGGTATCGTCAATGTGTTGAGCCACACGCTCGCTCTGGCAGCCACCTTCTGCCCGCCTACTATTTTTAGAAAATTACTGGAGCACGGAGCTGATGTTAACAGCTGTCTGCCAAGGAATGAATCGGCGTTACATTGCGTTGTACAACGCAATTCCTTACAAAAATGTCGTCTGATTATGGATCAATATCCAAATTGTACAGTTAAGTGGTCGGGAATGACGCCACTTGAACTTGCTGTAAGCAGGCGCTGCAAAACAGAAATTATTGATGAACTCTGTCGTCCGCTTTCTGCAGTTGAAATCCGATCATGCCTGATGAATTTAAGAAACGGAGAGTCATTTAATGATTTTGTACTGAAAATAGGATCGGAGCTTTTGATTAAAACATTCGGTCTTGGTGACAAAAATGTAGAGCAATTAGATGGTGAAATAATTAATAATTCTTCGTTTGAGTGGAAAACTTTAAAGCATTATATTGTAGCAAAAGTGCCAGTCACGCAGAATGTAAATACAGAAGAACAAGCCCATAACGTGACACCTGCGCAAATTGTCAGGAACTGCCAAACATTGATGAACACATATCAAGATGAAGTAAATGATATCGTGCATTCCATTAACCAGCTCTTCGATAATATACAAGAAATATTCGAAACTGGCTTCATGGCGTTTGATTATGTCCTTACTGGGAGCATGGCTGATGGTACTCGTTGTTATGCCCCCAATGAATTTGATATACTTTGCGTTTTTCGCAACTGTTCAGATTTTGAAATTACAAACGAAGCAACGTTAAAACCTGGGGTCGATTCGTGCTGGAGGAATGCATTCCAGGAGTATCTAAATGTACGGCAGGTTGCTCAAACATTTTACCACTTTCTTCAATTAATACTCAATCGAATCCATCTTCAAGGAGGCACATTTGGTAATCTCTGTTTGTCTATAAATGCTTTACAGCTCATGGACAAAATTTCACTCATAGAGCTCATCTGGAACGGAACCACATTTCCTGACATGGTTATCAAGGTAGACGTGGTGCCAGCGTTTGCGCACCCATCCTACAATCCTGAGGTTCCTCTTCCACTGGCAGCGCAAGGAACAACCTATTACGTAGTGGCAAAACTTTCTCGGCATACTGCTGTTCATGTTGTAAGCTGTCCCGTCTCTTATTGTCAAGTAGAAAATGAAATAATTTGCAAACTTCCAAAGCATATTCGGGATGGACTAACCTATGCCAAGGCCATGAGACTTGCTTCAATTTGTGCGCCCGGTCTGGATATACAAACACTAAAGATAGTGGAAGATTTGCACATTGAAGATTACATTACGTCACATATTTTGAAAAATACCTTACTAAATTTGCTTCAAAAACAAAATACTGCGACTGAAGGAGATAAGCCGTGCAAATATATCTGGGCGGAGAAAATATACTCTGAGCTTGAAGAATCCCTAAAAGGGAAGCATATTCAGTGCTGGTATACGAAAGACAGAGGTTTGTTATCATGTGAAAGATGTTGTGATGACACAGAAGTGTGCTGCAGAAAAATGAGTATCAGGCTAGCTCTCGTACAGCGCATTAGAATTTGGCTAATCGACAACATGTCAGAATTGCACGACCATGAATGCAAATGAGTAGTCACTGATTACGCATCATGCATCCAAGACCCTTGTACTCGTCTTTGAATTTAGCAATTTGCTATTATACGGTAAAATGCAGCATAAAAACACATATTTTGTTTTTGAAACCTATAAGAACAGCTTAAACAGGTCAAGAAAATAGAAATGTTATGTTCAAACTGTAATGTAGCACAATTGTATGTTGAAACTTTACTTCATCATCTGTTAATGTAACGCACAGTAAATAAAGGGATAAACAAAAATCTAAACATTCCACCTGAGTGAATCGTTACATTGCAGAATCTAAGCATTTCACCTCACGAACAAGTTTTCACAGAACATAACAGTACTCCTATTACTTGTTCTACTGTTACTCCTATTATTACTATTTCTCCAACTGTAACTACTCCTTCTTCTACTATTATGACTAATAATAATGTTACTAATATGTTACTAATGACAATAATAATAATAATAATAATAGTAATAATAATAATAATGATAATAATAATAATACTTCTTAGCGATTGCGCAGACCTGTAGACTGTCTCTTCCTTCAATATTCTACAAACTAACTGATCAGTCGCAAATAAAAGACTGATGCCACGTTCGTCGCACCAAGTACGTGTTTTTCATGGTGTGCGAAAGTCACAAGATCAGCAAATTACCGCATATGGCTTTGGTTAATCAGAACCAATAATGTGTCAAGACTTAAGTTAATTATACTAAACAGTGAAGGACTGCACAGCAAGCCCACAAGCTATTCAACATCTCAAAAATATAAATAGCTTACAGCCTGCATCCCATTCTCCATAAATTACAACGACATTTAAACTAACACTTTCGTGTCCTACCTTCGTGTTTAATTCTAATAATAGAACATACACAGCAGTATAGAGTATTTTAACACCTGAGTATAGCCAACAAAAAATTAAAAAGTATACATCCAAAATAATAAAACATAGCGCAATAACAACAAATCGGGGAGGGGTGGTATCCATTCCACACTACCCACTAGTTTCTAATGACCGACAATACTGGCATAATAATCGTCCGTTCTAAGCATGTTAACTTTCCTATCCTGTGACCAATGAGATCCAGATTGCCATGTCCCAGAACATGATTGACACTTCTGTGGTGATAGTCAGCTAACAAGTGCCACACGTATTGAATCATATATAATGATTGCCATGTCGCCTACAACCATGTCATCATTCACTTTTGTGTCATGCTATTCCCCACATGATTTCAGTATAGAGTTCACTCCTGGAAAGTGAAGGATAAATACATATTTTGAATCTTATTGCTGTTCCAGGATCTCGATCTAGGGTACTAAATAACACTCAGTGGTCAGAAAAGAATATTTTGAAATTATGCGAATTTTTCTTTTGCTTTTCCCTCGGCAGTGGTCGACATTTTATCCTTGCTTCTGCTTTAGACATACTAATGCTGGGACAATAAAATGTTGTACTGTACATATGTAGTACTACGCATGCCTATAGCAGATATGGGTGAGCAGAGACAAATACTTGCAATTATCTTATAACAACGACGCGTGGATATGAAATCTTACTTAAATTAATATGATACAGTGTGTGCATCAGTTATCAACTATGGATCGCGTATATAACCCGCTCGTTTTGGATAAGTTAAAATTTTCAGGTCATAAGGATATTACACAGGTTTTAACTCAAGAAGTTCTTAAACTTTCGGGCATTAATACCGAAAGCTTAAATTTAAATTTACTGCACATGGCGTAGATAGTTGACTTGTTCATTTTCGAACGTTCGAGAAAAAAGTATTTCAGAAATCGAGTGCCTGTGAAAAATCAAGAGCAAAAGAAGAAACAAAGAGAGAAAAATCATTCTTTTTTGTCAAGTGTTCAATATTTCCTTTTTACGAAATCAGATCTCGTTACATTATCTTTAATTACTGCTCCAAAAAATAAAGAGCTCCTTCAATTTAAGTAAAAGGCGATTCAACTCTCCATGTAGCTATCTTTTGCCCCCATTTTTGCAAACAAGCTAGAGGTGCCCAACCCTTCAGTGTGGTAGCGATATCACGTCTCCTGAAAAGTCATAATATTATACATATGTAAACTTGAAGTTATTTTTCCAGGAATTCAACGTTTTTGGATTCCATTGTGATTGCACTCAATCCCAAGCCAATTGTAATTCGTAAATTTGAAACAAGGTGTAACGCCATACACGGATCAATATCACCTCAGCTCAGTAGAAGTAGATACTTCATTATTAGCTTTTTAATTACACGCCAATAAATCTTTTCTTCTTCAGCTCAATCCTCCATGAATAGATCAGTCGTTCTTTCATTCCTCCAATTTCCAATTTAGCGATTTCTATTTACTTTTGTATTTTATAAGAGAAACTAAAAAGGGAGGATGGGCGCGACGGGGGCATTGGCGTGTTGTCGGCTGGTGGGCGGGTGGGATAGGGGCAGACTCATTCCTTCTCATTGTCATACTCCTCTAAAGCCACAGGCGGAACACTGGCGTTGTATAGTTGCTCTAAAAGATGGAGGTTACAACCAAACAACAAGCTTACGATGTTTTCACTCGGTCTAAATAAATGATCAATAAAGACTGGTATATGAGACTTTCGGGAACCTTCAACTTTTTTTCCAGTTACTTTTCACAAATATTCATGCTTTGATTTACGAAATATTGAATTGCAGTATGTAAAATCCTTATTCTACAATCGTTTGTTGTTGTAAGTGATCCACACGCGATCGCAGGTTTTTGTCACGTGATCGCTCTCGACCAATTAGAGTCGAGGATTTTAGTCGAGTCGACGCCATATTGTTTGAAAAGAAACAAGAAATATGACAATTTTTGAAACTTTGCTCGAAATTAGAATAAATAGGGTGCAAACAGGTAAGCTTTATATTTCCATTTGTAAAGTAATGCCCATAGATCATAACGGCATATGATTTGTAACAATTATTCCGTTGTTTGGAATGCCATTTTAACATTTAGTACGGAATTATTGATATCAAGAATTAACTTTTGATTTAAATTTTTTGACACCAAGAACTAATTTTTATTTCAAAAAATTTATTTTTTTTGACATCAAGAATTAATCTTTGCTATTTGTAATTACATTTTTGATATCCCTAAATGTATTCTTGATCTAAAAAATTATTCTTGACATCAGTAAATATTTAGAGAAATCAAGAATATTTATTGATATCAAAAATAATTTGATATCTAAAATTGATTTTTAGAGATGAAAAATTCCATTCTTAATAGCAAAATGAAATATTTTCTAGCAAAATCTCCATTTCAGCTCAATAATTTATTTTCCTATTATTGATATCAAGAATTTATTTGAGATATTATTATTTCAGAATCAGACTTTTTTAATATATATTTTGAAATCCGGAAATACTTTTTTGTCTCAAAAATTTTTATCTTAAAATATCAGTCTATTGTTTTGCATAAAAACTCAGAAGCACACATCTGTGAATAAAATAATGACTGCTCTTGTATACAGAGCCTTTTTAAATTTTTTTTACTATACAGAAAAGAAGCAGTTCTTGAGCTGAGAAATTGTGTTGTTATTATTGATATCAATAATTCAAGTTTCCACCTCCAAAACTTCATTGACGATTCGTTAAATTTTATACAGATGTGTGTCTTCCTTAAGAATTTTTAACTTTATAAAACTGATTTTTTTATCTCACAAATAATTTTTTGCAATCTAAAATTCAATTTCTGATATTGATTTATTGATATTTTTAATTAAATTTTGATATAAAAAAATAAGCATTAAATGTTAAAACGGCATTCCTTATTACTGCACTATTCTATAATATTTTATTCTTTTTTGTGCATTTAAATAAATAAATTACTACTATTTTCCTACTTTTAAGCTGTTATTATTCAAAACTGCGGCTGTGAAATTCTATTAAATGTCCAACCTAAAACTACAGTTTCTAGCTCCTGAAATACAAATATCCGTTCAATGCCCAGTATTATACTACTCTGAACTACGACGAAATACAAATACTTTATGGAGTCACAGTTTTGGTCTACATGTGAACATTGTATGACAAACCACGTTGGAAATCTATGATATGCCTATTGGCAAAGTCAACCACAATTACAGAAATGAGATGAGTGTTTTCGCGATAAACTCGCCAATACTTTGGGTTTTCCACTTTCAGACCATCAACATTCCATGGTGTTTGATGTATAGTCCAACACATATTTCGGAGCTACATATATATATATATATATGTGTGTGTGTGTGTTTTTGTGTGTCTGTCTGTGTCACTGTCTGTGGGTAGATACATAGATATGCTTAATGGATGCTTTCCCTTAACTGACGCATTCAACGACAAGAAGAAGTGACAGTTGTTGCTGCGCCAATTGCTGTAACCTCACAATGTGAACAAGTATAACAACATGTGTATATTTGGACTCTTCCAACCCAAGAACTAAAAGGACTTGAATGTGGTCGTGTCATGGTGCTAATATACACTTATGAGCACAGTTAATGCTGTAGCTTCTCTTATTGTTTGATTGCTTTTTTACATGACCTGGTACAATAATCTCAGAGCGCTTCAGACCAGCAAAACCAGATATGCAAATGAAAATGTTCGTGTATCCGTGGATGCTGTATTATATTGAATGTTTTGTGGCGTCCGGTTATGTGGAAATTAGGTATGAAAGTGTAAGTAGTATTTATTGCATTTGAACCATACAGTTAAGGAGCAACCAATAATTACTGATCAAACAAACATGTCTTCGACTGAGACTGAAAATTTGTGGATAGGCTGCGACTCAGTCACCAATTTATATTTCAAGCAGTATGGAGGTCTGCTATCGTCATTAAAATACGATTATAATTCAGATCTCTTAAAAATACCAAATTTCTATAAAACTCACATATCACACAATTTGTTATAAAACAGCATTTAAAGAGTATGATAATGTGGAGTAATTATTTTGTTTCATCTCTTATCTTACCATAATAGACTCCAAAATAGATTTTAGAGTTGCAATGTGCAACGTTTTCAATAAAGAACTAATTTCAGATATATGCGACCTCTAACCGCACTGCATAAATGGTTGAACATCATTAAGATAGAAGCACATGCCTTCTCCTCATGGCAAATCCGTAAAACTATTTCTTCATTACAAAATGCCAAGTGAGATACTGACCACTGGAAAAAACTTTATAACTGGCTTTTCCGACAGTGATGTAAATGTTACATATGTTTATTGCAGTGGCTGATACTATATGGTATGCGCTTATACAAGGTCTACAAACGAAAGAACCATTTAACTCGTTATTTTTGTTTCGACACAAATGCAGAGATATTCAACAAAAATATACTCAAAGTTTCCTGTTTGAAATACTATTGCATAGAAATATATTTTTCGGATGGAAATTAACTTTTAAAGGCTAACTGTAGTAAAAGCATATGAATGTGGACAGAAAGAATGGGAGATCAAAAAAAGCAGAATAACTGTTTTTTTTACGTCAGTTTATTTTTACGCGTATGTGAGAGTATACAATGCTTCTGTTTATATATATGCTTGGACATATAAAAAAAACTAGATATTTGCTTTTACATCGAGCCACGCAAATAGAAATATACCCATTTTCTTTTTGTCATGTTGAAGCACATATCAACATTAAATTGTGATTAAAATATTTCAGGCTATTGTAGATTGTCCTGTTGTATGAGTGTCCATTTGTGGCAATTGATTTGTGAGTACCAGGCTGTCTTGCTAACGTCTGGTGATCGTAATGTTAATAAAACTGCTAAAATATCAAAAATATTATTATCCCTTAGAATGTCTAATCCTTGCCAATGTTCCACATGCTGAGAAAGTAAAGTGGTTCGTGACTAAGCAGCGTATTTTAAGCGTAAAGTTTACAACACTAAATTAATAAATCAAGACTGTGTTAAAATGCAAATGTAAATTTATTAGAGATGTCTTTAGAAAGAATATGTTTACGAATTCATAATCAAGGACAAGTTTCAATAGTTCAATGATTCATACTTAAAGATATTTTGATCATAAACTTAAGCATCGTACTTTTTTGTTTTTAGAATATTGCACAGCAGCTATTTAATCCCATGTACTTATATCTTGCAGCAAATCTATTGATGTTAATATGTCAATAAAATTGATATATGTGTCAACCAACACACCACCAGCACCAAAAAGCTAAACCAACAACACCGTCGCTGGCAAAACACCAGCACCCTCACTTACACAACAGTAAACACCATCAAAGCCAGCTTGACTATTTCTCAATATAGCTAAGATGTATTGTTTCAGCCATGTTTTCAGTATATTTTCAGTATATTAATGTGAGTATATGAAATATTATCGTGAAAGCAATACAAGATAACAGAAAAAAAACAAGCTTTTCAAGAAGGTTCTATGCCAGTTTTAATCAGACGTTATTCTTTCTTGTTTGTTATGAACTCGTAGTTTTACCTGGCATATGGAAGTTTTAGTTAAAGATCCAAGCGATTAATTAAAACTCCAGAGAATGTTGAGTATCCAAAGAAACCGGATGAGAGGAAAGCTGAAAACCTTGCTTCTAGCCAGATCTTTTGTCCCGCCTTGCACTCAATCACGGTGATTGGCGTTGTTTTGTCCATTGATATAAGATCAGTATCACTGACTTCATAAATGCCCTGAACTAAAAAAGGGTTAAACTGAACGCCATCCACAGAAAAGACAACTCCTGATAAAAAATTAAAAAATGGTGAAATGTTTACTCCGAACTGATAAACTCCATGATATGGACAGGTAAACTTGCCGCTGTTTGTATCAAAGTGATTGCCGGAGTTGTAATGGACAGTATCAAACTGCAGAACATCTCTATCAGAGTACATCGAACTCTCATGTGTGTCATACGCCTCGAATCCGAGTGACCCTTGTGCTACAATATAAATAATTAACAACAAATAATAGAATAAAAACGGAGAGACGCAACAAATTAGAAAAGGTCCCATCTATTTAACAAAATTAACAAATTATTAAATGACCCTATTTGTAAATAATTAATATTAACACAAGCAATTAAATTGTAGAGTTAAAGGTAATTTAGTTATTATTTATTCGGTAAATATCTCCAGGTATACTGCATATACGTTTTAAGTCTTTTACTAACTTAAGAACTTTTTTAGATTGAGAAAGAAGTTTTATCTTATATTTTATAAAATATTTCTGCATCATACTGTTTATTTCATGTTGTATTTCCCTAATTTTTATCTAATTGTACAACAGGTGCCATGAAATGGACTGAAAGAGAACCAGTTTTTAAAAAAAAGTAAGTAACGTAAAATTAGTTTATATTTTGAAAGCCATGGAAATTTGTTTCAATATATCACAGGACATATAATATAATCTTTATGAAAGCAGTCAAACATTAAAAGAAATCAGTATTGTAAAAGCAGCAATTATTATTTCGCAAATAGCTGGATAGATTTATGGAAAGAGATTAACTATGGGTTAAAATATAGCTTTCTCGTTCATTGTGCACAAAGTTACGAATTATGTTGCAAACAAATATTAAGAAAGGAAAGGAAAAACACAATTTGCGATAAATGCAGTTACAACAATAGCAGAAGTTTACACTAAATGCAATAGTATTAATTAAAGCACTATTCACCTATCTTTGTGAACTTGGCTAAAAGTATGAAAATGACCATAATTATTCATTGCAAAGATTCCTTTATCAAGCAAGAATTTAAAAATAAAATTTCAGCTAGTAAGCGGAATCTATTTGTGTCTATGTAACACAATGAAATGACAGCAAGTATCACTTGGATAAAATGATTATCAAATCTTTAACACTAAAATATTATTAACAGTTTATTTTCTTTGAGAACAGTTGGAATCTGTGAAATTATAAATTAATTAATTAGAATATAATAGTAATCATATTTGGTATAAATCTTTATTATCTTTTTTGTCTATTAATGTGATACCATGCATCAAGTATTGACTTCTAATCATTTATTCATTTACACTCAACTGCTATAACACCGGATAACTTTTACTTTTAAGATAGATCAGTTTAAACATACCGTGGTGTTGACTCGACTCATCTTTGAGTTTTACTAGTTCATCTGTAAGGAATTACCAAAACGTTTGCTGTCATCCAGATAAAATATTTCCCTTCAATATGATATATCATGGCTTTACAAATCACTGTTACAGTTAAAAAGTGCAAAAACTCTCAGTATCAGCTGTGAATGGAACTGATAATATAATTATATAATTGCGATAATAAAAATTTTACCTTGGTGCTCATTGGATATACCATCCAAGCTTTCTAAAATTAAACAAGAACTGTAATTTAACTTATCTGATAATCAAATTCTACATTAGAATGCTTAAAGATGAAGCAAATCTATATTTCGGCATCTACTCTTTTAAATATTATATAGCTAATTGAAAAGTACTTCCACGAATTTAAAGATTTTTAGCTGCAAAATATACTCTGTGAGTTTATTAGTGACTGAATAAAGAAAACAACAATGTCATCAATAGAAGTAATTACACTTTGGGATTTTCATTCCCCTAGTTTATTGCTTTCGTACTATTCGGAAAAGTGTTTCCGTGTGTTTCCTTTTTTCGCCAAAAGCTCGTCACGCGAACTCCTCTAAGACGGCTAGGGCTAGGACGAACAAATTTGGCAGAATCATAGTATGGCATATCTAATTGCTGTAGCTCAATTTTTTAAAAGAAATTCATTAATATTTCATGTGCAAAACTGGACATTGAAATTTAAAATCTGAAAACCTTGATACGCGAATTTCTCTGAGACTGCTAATTCCAAATTGCTAAAGAATGAGGACATTTGGTTCACTGATAGAGGGTGATTAGATGCCGTAAGATCCGCATTTTTAACAGAGAACGATTGACATCCTCGATCATGGTCCAAACTAGAAGTGGGTCATTATCTCGAAAACGGTTAGAAATGGAGCGAGTTTGAACTTATTTTCGACCCTTTGGGTCTAAAAGATGATATGTAAGAGATACTTCGGTGACCTTGACGCCCTCGGCTATGGTCAAAGTCTAAAATCAGAAATTGACCATTATCTTGAAAACGGTTAGAGATAGAACGATGTTGAGCTTATTTTCGACCCTTTGGGCGTAAAAGACGTTATGTAAGGGGTTAAGAGTTCAGAATCATATTTTTTGTGGCCCCAAAGTGTAATTTTTGCTACACGATACCGAAAACGGTCTAGTTATACCTGTTTTTGCCTCTAACTGTTGCACGTCTGTTTCCATCTCATCTACATCATTTTTGACTTGGTTAATTTCTGTTTGTTGGTTTTCTACATTGTTCTGTAGATCACTAATCTGTTTGCTTAGTTCTCCGATCGCTTTCCACAGCTCATCATCTAAATATTTGCGCTTTGTTTTCTTACAATGGTATAGAAAAACACAGATCAAAACAGCTTGAATTAAACAATACACATAATAAATTTTCAATTTAAATTTCATAGTTTTACCGTACTGCCAGCTATTTATTTCATGATGAGGGCATAAATTTAGCACATTTGAGGAATATTAAAAACATTTATTTCTTATTGAAATCTCCAGTAAATAAATGGATTAACAAAAAAATGTGTACCTTTTTATAATTTAACACAGTAATGTACTTTTCACAATTTTCAACCTTTTCCATATTATATTATGGTCTTCAAGACTGCATTTCAGTTCTTTGGTTTGTATTGATGAAGTACCCATGGCACAAACAATCATGTGCAATATCTCATATTGAAAAATATTTTTCCTTTATTAAGACCATTGAGTGAAGTGCAAAACGTAGGTTACAAGCCGTTGTTATAATTTCAAAATGAATGAAATAGCGAGATTGAAAACTGAAATTTGAGATGCTTATTTAATTTTTTTCATCAATCACTAAGTCTTACATACACAGCATCATTTAAAAGGTCAGCACGAGGCATGTTGAATTGACATTAATTGGCATTAACATAAACATAAACAAATCTATACAAACCAGAGATAGCTTTTTTAAAACAATGAAGTTTTGCGCATTTATGTGTTGACGTAGGATATTAGAAGCTTTCATTGCAACACGTGGAAACTGCCATATTCGTTTTTTTTTTTTTTTGCATTTTTATAGTGAAATAAATGGTAAATTTCGAACTTCATTTTGTGGTCAAACCCAACACTATTATAGCATTTTTGTAATTTTTTATCTTCTCTAACTGGAAGCAAAGCACTGGATGGAAAGGAAGAGTTTGAACAAAGAATATCTTGACTTTATTTACAATTCTACTGTAGTAATAAAATAATGAATGATATAAATTGATAAATTATGTAAATCAAGAATGTGAAATGAGGGTATGCATTAAATATAAAATTAATTAAAGTCAATGCAAATTTGAGTCTTATTGGATTCTGTGCTTTGCATTTTAAAAGAAAATAATTGAAACATACCACCAGAATCCCTTAAAAGTGACTTGCTCATCTCATTAAAGGAGTTGTCCCTAGATGGTACATAACGGACATCTAAAATTAAACATAATGCGGTTAAAACATTAATTCACTAATAAAATCAAAAGTTCCATGGTTGCGAAATAACTTCGAGCGAGAAGTAAGAACTGCGGCTTCCATTTAAATCACTGATTCAAAAAGAAGAATATGTTGTAATTCAGCAGCAAACAAGAGTATGAGACGTACTCTAGTTCTTGTAGAAGAGAATGCAAGACTCATAAGACATTTATCGATGTCAGTTGCAAAAGGGATGCCATTGAAAACGAGCCGTTACTAATTACTTACTAAATAAATAGTAATAAATTTCGTGTTAAATATTGACGGGACTGCAATGAACAACGTAAAAATGCTTTTCAATTTAAACGGTGTTGCGATGATTTGTGACCTGTAGCAGACTGTTTATTGTTTTCCCTCGCGTCTTCCACTCTTCTCAATATGTTTTGCAGGTTCTGTGTATCCGCATCACATCGAAAACCGCTGAAACATCCCCAAGAATAATATTTAATTATAATTCGTTGTCAATAAAATAAAGGCAACTTTAAACTGGTGGCTGACGGGATATGTCGCATTTCCACAAGTATCGTTCCTCAAAAATACCAATGTGGCTCCCTCAACATAGGTGTAGTTTTAGGGGTATTCCTATTAAACTACAAGGCTTTTTAGACATCATCGCCACAACAATGTAATGAACTCTGATTTCAGCAATATCTTTCCTTACCCAAATTAAGAGGTCGTTATGTTTGTAATAATAAAAACCAAATGTCATCTTTTTTGGCTAACTATAAGAATCGGACGAGGACCACACGATATTCTAAAAGATATGTGCGTGTAGCTGTTTTGAATTTTTTATATGCCATTTTCAAAATATAATATCAATACAATTTAAATTTGCTTAATTTATGTGTGATATTTGTAATTACGCTCATATGTTTACTGACTTTTATCCCGCGGCAGAATAACCAGCTCAATCTTTAATAATTTTTTTCTGCCTTATCATGTTAAATTCAACCTGAAATGTTTGTTAGTATTTCTTTTCCTGAAACAGAACTTTTATCCGTACTTATATTTGCAATTCAAAATGAAAGTCTAAATACCAATTAAAGTACTATTATGTGCCGTATATTGCCTCATATTGTATCATTAATCCCAGATCTCCGCACATTGTCTGATATTGTACCTCTTATATTCCCGAATATTGTCTGACTTTTACTAAAAACCTCACATCAATAATTCCACTCATATTACCTCATATTTTATCTCTAACTTGAAGTTCTCAAAAATTTACTCAATATTTAAAATGCTCACAGCGTTATCAGCGCCTCATCACTCACCTAAACACTAGTGTGCTAACTACTATAACTTTGGCCATTTCCGTCAAAGAAGCCATTTTAATCATTTTCTTGCATTGATTGCTTAATTTTCTTCTATGTTCTTCTTTCCTTTTATATATGGCCTATTTATTGTTGTTACTTTCTATGGCTTGTTTAGTGTCGTTGCTCGCGAGACGTAGTCCGAGAGATTTCCTAGGGCAAAACGCACTCCTATATTTATCCAAGTTGTGTCAACGTTTGATTGGTCCTTTATAAAACACCGGAATATAATTGGATGAATATTAAACCTCCTTTTGTAAAACAGAAAAGTAATAAAAACATTAAAATTATATTAAATGATTATAATGTCAACATATAAGATGAATGTTTTATTTTAATTGTTGTTTACCTTTTATGAACATTTCTAAAATAAAACCAATCAGTGTCTCAAGCGTTTGTCTCACAAATAAAAAGAGTAAGTAATAAAAATTTAAAATCGACTTTTTCCTGCTAAATATACTTAGGTACCATCATGCACATTGCAAAATTCGTATTTCAAAGCAAAATATTGTCCCTTTTACAGTCATAATGATATAAATATTTACAAATATCTACAAGAGTATTGAACTCTCCTTTTCCAAGAACTTTTCAGCTATATGAGGCCAAATTTTAGCAAATTTTAGTTCTTAACAAATAAAGAATTAAAACGTTTTACAAGTTTTTGCTTGCGTGACAAATATATTCAAGTGCGTTGCGTACAGATTTTTCTATAATTTAAAGTATTCATGTAAACATCAAAGCTATGAATTTTACACTAAGCTTTACTAAATAACAGGCAGCTGATCATTCACTTATTTGTTCAAATTTAAACCGATCTGAACTGGAAAACATACATAACATGTTTATTATGTTAAACCCCTTACAGCATCATTTTATGTTATAATGTGCGTGACAGTACATGCTATATTGAATTTCAAATTCACAGCCAAAATATGTATCCTGTTTTTGTCATGTTTGTGTCGGTATAAAAAAAGCTTTAAGCGATCTTCAATTGAAAACATAAATAACTTGTTTATTATGTTAAACCTTTCGCTATATCATTTTACGTTACAATGTGCGTGACAGTATATGTTTTATTGAATTTCAAATTCACAGCTACAAATATGTATCCTTATGTTTTTGCCATTAAACTTTTAAACTTTAAACTGCTATTTGAAGTTCATGGCAGTTGCAGTCTGACTGCACAGTTATAGCGCGTGTGTTCTGTAAGCTTGTTCCATTAAGTTAGACAGCAAACTTATCAGCAGTGCTGTTTACCCAACACTTTTTCGTTTTTTTTTCTTTGCATTTGGGCTTTGAATCTAAATTTACATTAATTTATTTCACTGGGAAAGGTTTCACTCTCTCTTTCTCTTTTTCTGTGGAAACGATTTCCGCACATCTCGAATATCTCGAAGTGAATATAGCAATACCTTCAGTCCATTATTTCTCCCGTGGCTTTTCACATTTAGTGCAGAAAGGTCTGCCCAATATGCAGTTAAAATAACACTTTGGCATGGAATGCAGAATAAGGAGGTGTTCTTACAACACAATTAAAATGTACCTCTTTTATCTGCTCATTCATTCCACATTGCCTCATATTTTAACTCTAAACTCAGCTCAGTATCTCCACAGATTGTCTTATATTATACATCTGACTACATCTTCTGTTGTTATCATTTTCGTGTCATGTTTATGAAATGCACTATGCATAATAGGGATCGCAACCCTTTTAATATAAGCAATTCTAGTCGACAGAGAAGGCCAACATTTCAGACTGAGATGATCAAAAAATCCAGGTGACAACAAACGGCAGTAGAAAACTAAAATTACTTGGTGGAAAAGCAAATGTTTCACTTGTATGGGAATGTCATATTTAGACGGCTGTTCTGTTATCAGAGCTGTCAACCTGCCAGTTCGAGAAAAAAGGAGACCAACAGTGAAATCTGAGGAACAAGGAACTGACTGATTCTGTTATATGTTTTAAGTAACTATAATAAAATGCTTCGCTCAAGGGGGTGGGGAAAGGGGAGTTTCTTTGCGTGGCTCTTTGTGTCGGACCGTTTTAGTAGCATTTAAGGTTTTAAGGTTTTTGAGATGAGCAATTTCCAAAATTACCTTGAGGATAAGGTCACCGAAAGCGAAAGCTATAGCGTAAATAACGTACTAGAGGGCATGGAGGTCGAAAATGAGGCCAAAATTGCTCTACCTCTTATCATTTTGGAGATAAAGTGCCACTTCCGGTTCTGGGCTCGAAAGTGATCTTGAGGTCAAGGTCACCGAAAGTTATACTGCAGCTAACGTCGTATATTATGTATGATATTGGCAGAGATTTAACAGTTTATACAGTAATTTGTGTAGGAAATATATCTCGGGAAAAGGCACGCTGATAAAAATATATCTTCAAAAAATATAAGATCTTTGCATCAGCTTCTGGGATTTAGCTTGTTTGCATCCCTGAAAGAGATCCAAACCTTTTGTTTGATCAGGTATATATCTTCAAGCATAAAACTCACATAATCAGGCACGGCAAAGGTACCTTTAAGGAAAGACCCTCAAAGTACTCAGTAACGAGATGCAAATAATGAGTCAGGAACATAATTTGTTTATATTCTCACACATTTTATTAGACAGATATTTCAAATTTAATATAAAATAACCAGAAACATGTCTGAATTACAACAGTTAACTGCAGTAAATGGACATAGCTGTAAAAATTGCAACACTGAAGACTTAAAAATTAAGAATACCTAATATACCTGTGTTAAAAGAAGTGCCACTATGCCAGTTGTATTAATACTCTACGAAGCAAGGCTGGTTGATATAACATCGATCAAACCAGACCAGATCGAAGCATTAAATCCTCTTGCGACTTGATTGTTATTTGTCGCAACCACAGATTAACGTTTAAACCGTCGTTCATACAACGTTGACAAATTCTCGTCTAAGCAGCCTTGTTTAGACGTTTATTTTACCAAGCTAGCACTTTGTCCGACGTGTTATCAACATCCTTGGCGCAAAGTTGAATAGACATTAGAAAATTTGAGCTAAAGATACGACAAAAACTCTATATAAAGTAAAGAGGTTTTTACGATTTCCCTTTGCCGCCCAAACGTAACGCTGATTAGATGTCGAATAATCTAAGTCTGTCTGACGTTGCCAGACGACGTTTCGATTTCTGTAATCAACCAAGATCCAACGTTTATCCGATGTCAGGTGCGACGTCCATCAAGCTTTATAGAATCATCGCAATGTTTACTGGCGTCGTTAAATTCATATACTATCATAAACAAAAATGTTACGCGAAAGCTCATCAGTTCATTTAAAAACTTACACAACAACACGGTTAAGCTCTTTGGATATGAAAAGGTTTCTTCCTTTTTCTTGTTTTGTTGAATTAAGTCGAAATTCGAAAATGGCAATATAAAATAATAAAACAGAAGAACAGATTATGGAACTTTTTATTTGAACTAAACATCAATCTATTGAAAATGACTTAGCAGGCATAACAAAATAAATAATAATGGTAAGATAGTTCGTTAACAATATATTCTTATCTTGCAGTCATTTAAATTTTGAATGCAAATTAATACTATATCTGCAAATAAAATCACCAGCGAAACTCACAATACCATGTATAGCCAAATGGCCCTAATATAGTACTGAAAGCTATTGATCTGTGGCAATGTCATTACTACTTTAATGTTTCTGAATGGTATATTGCAGGTGTATTCTCTCACCCTTGTCATACCTAAAGGGGACTGTAGATAAGAGGAAGAGTGGAAAGGGGCAGCGCTTGAGGACTTTCCAGTGCAGTTAATTTCAGTTTCTTATAATTTGAAACTTACTGGATCAGATAACTAAAATTTAATACTTGAAGTGCCAAAATAAGAAAAATTGATGAAATGACGTCAATCGTAGCTGAAACGTTGGTCACCAAAAAAAGTCTTTTTGGAAAAAGTAGTCCCATAACAAATTTTACTCGAAGGCTGTAAGTGCAACCGTTTTCGAAACAGCTTAAAAAAGTTTATGACGTCATAAGATGATGCCATAGGTCAAAATTTTTATCGGTCCGAAAAAGTTGATGTTCTCAACTATAACTGTGCCAAATTTTATTTTATTAATTCAAGACACGTCGGAGGAGTTGTGTGGAAACCGAAGAGAAAATGGCGTAAAAAGGAAAAGCAAACTAGCAAGGAAAAAGGAAATGTCCTTCAAATCAAAAACTACTTGTGGCTCCGTCCCAAGTGTTAATCAACACAATATGAAGCAAACACAACAGCAAGAAGATAAGATATTAGGTATTTTTATTCGGAATTTTTCTTTTGCCTTGAATGTTGAAACTGCATCACTGTATTTTTGTTCTAGACATCTCAAAAAGATGTTTACAAGGAAAATCCCGTTTTGATTTTTGAGATGGCATTAATTCAATCCATTAAATATTTTACTTGTTAAAAAGCTTGATCTTGTATATGCATGATATTATTACACGTCGGTGAGTTTTTGAGCGAAATTGCAGGTAAACGTCAATCTCATGTGCACTGGACCGCTTTATTTGATATCTCGGGGGATTGTTTTTCTGAGGAGGTGGGGTAGTGGGTGCTATCAGAGAACAATAGGCAATTATACATGCCAGTTGGTTTAAAGAACGATATCTGAGCCACGGCAACTACGCCCTGCCCCTCCAACACACACAAAGGCGCGTGCTCCAAATCAGCCTTCTACTAAAAGCAATTTCTTAGAATAAAAACCTTGTCTTCTGGAAGCAACTTTTTTTGGTGGTCGCTATTGCTCCTAACTCGAGTGTATTTTCGGTTGCAGAAGCCAGTAACAGCATACTTTGTTTCCATGCCATGAAATATTATTATTTAAAATCATAGTCATCACATCACTTCATTCATGAAGCAGGCTGTTATTTTCAATGAAAACCTGTCTTTTAATTTTTAATAACCTCTTACGTCATGTCGGATTATTCTTTTGAAAGGGGAATAAATCAAGTTCATAAAAAACTTAAATTTGATGACTAAATATTGCTCTAGCGCTTTTCTTCAAATATATGTGCAGTGCTTTCTGATGACGTTCAGGAGGAATCTACTTATGTCTATCCACAAACATACAAATAAATCTTTTATACCACTTTGATTCATATTTTTATGCAGAGCTGCCGTATCGGTTTTATCATAAAACAGGACAGCTCGAAGGCTCCATGTGCGATAGATAGATACACTGCGATGCAAGTATGAAAAGTAACTCTTACTGTTCTGTGAAGCGATATCTTGTCTGTACCTCAACCAGTTGCATGGTTTCTTTCAACATTCCAGAAATAAATGTCTTCCAGCAAGAGAAGAATGGGATGTGTGAAGGTAACCCCTTTTAGTCTGATGGCTCTTTTGTTTCCCTTTCTGAGCGAGCTTTCCTCACTGAGCATGAATTTGTATGTATACCCCTTCGTCCTCTGAATCTATTTGGTAGTCTCTGTTTTTAAGGGCAGTTCAAAGTCAGCAACTGATAAGTGATCTAATATCTTTCTCCTATGTTGCTGTCAAACATCTGCCCGAAAGGGACAGATCCAGCGATTCGAACTCACAGATGGACAGAAACTCTCAGTTGTGCAGAAGAAATGCTGCCGTAGACAGGGGGAACTTGTGCTGTTGCATCATTCTGGTCAGTACTGAGGACAGTCTCGTCTTTATTTGTTACTGCATGGTACTTATCACCTCAATTTACCTCATTTTATTTTTCTTCAATTTTAATCACGCGGGTGCACTTGACTAAATGCTAAATTTTCATTCTCTTGCCTCCTACCGCAGTCGTTCTGTTCTTGACGCGGTTAACCCCATGACCTTTCCACTCTGTGTGGAGATTGGTACTCGTTCTCCATGCCGGTATTATATTTGTCTCCAAGTTCTAGCCAGCAGACTTCTCTGCTTCCGCATGGAACAGAAAAGTGTAATCAGTAACTGCGCGCAAACATCTTCAAACAAACCCACAGTCTTTAAGTAAAGATCCTATCTTCTATCAATGCCTCTGCGAACGGACGCTTTTTACGAAATAAAAAGTGTGATTAACAAAAACAAAGTAAAGCCTGTTCATAGTGACTACTTTTCACACGCCACTATTTTGTAACGTCTGTGTAAAATGTTTGATTATAAGTCATCGCCCCTATAGTTTTCATTACATTTTTACACACATTGCAAAAACTATTTTCCATTTGACCTGGTGTCTGTCTGTGTGGAGGTGGTAAGGTCGTGCTATATTATTTTTACTTTTCTCCAGTTTTCCAAATGTGGCGAAACGACCACCCCGTTTGCTAAAATGTGGCATCTCCAGTCAATTCTCAAAGTGGAAAGTGGAGAACAGTGAAAAACTTGTCTTTTCTGAATATCTGGTCATAAAGTTGTATGGGCGATATAATATACAACAAAATTCTTTATTTTTAAGATGTCCGAATAATGACAGGTGTAAATAGTAAAATTTGCGTAGATAATTATACATATATAACTAATATTAACTAAAATAACAACAGAATAACAGTTAATTTTAGCTACAATTCGATTTCATTCAGATAAAAGCCACGAATTTTTGAAGTTATACCACTTATTATAAAAACATACCACAGGCAGCGAACCTGCTTAGAGATATCACATAACTGTTACTTTTTTCTCTTAAGGTGAAAAGAACATAAATTGCTATGTAATATGTTATGTTGCTTCAGACAAAACAAGCTGTCATTAAAGCATTCAATTTTATTCATAAGATCGTCATATACTATCAGCTTTCACAACAGCACAACAGCTTTAGGCTAATATGATTATTCTAAAAAACGTGAAAGCGATGTATATTTGAAGATAATACCAATACACATGGACATATATATAAGACAAACGATGTTCTCAAAGAATTAAAAACAACAACTCAAGCAAAAACATCGTCACTCACATTTTCGCATCGCACACTGTTCACTCTTTTTAAACATTCTGTACTTGTTATGTATCTAAATATACAATTAAATATTCTCATAGTTCATAAATTTAATATTTACTATCCCACTGCATGGGAAAGAAATTCCAGCACATTACTTAATCCGCAGAAGTTGCAATTAGATTACAGTGGCGGATGCAGACTTTAGTCAAAGGGCGGCGGGGATGGGGCTTAAATCAACCGAAGTAACAAGTCATCCGTGGAGCCAACTGTTGGGTTAGTTGGTTAGAGTGTTTGTATGGTAATTCCAAGGTCCTGGGTTTCAATCCTTCTTGGAGAAGTGAGCGAAGAATTGACATTCGCTCTAGTTGCAGTGGATTAGTTAACCTATAATTGGATTCAGAATTTAATCCAGCTGAGTCTTTTGGTCATTTGTATAAAAATCAGGAGCCTCAGCTCTCCCCTTTGGATCTGTAGTACAACTTTAAGGAGTAGGCAGTGTGATGTTTTAAGCATTGAACCCTATGACTCAGAATATGAAATACAAGACTGAGGTTTCGCACTTTTTTCTGGAAAACTATTTCGACTAAGCTTTCAATTTTTGTAGGGGTTAATTTTGTTCACCGTCCAAAAATTAACCAGTCTACTTTTTCTTAGTAAGATCAAACACTTTTTCCCATTTAACATTAATATGACAAACAAAATGCGAAATTCAACAACTACAAATAGAACAGTTCATAAGAATCAAGGCGCTGTGCTTGTTCTCTCTTCCTGTGCTAGACTTAAAAAATAAATGATTCGAAAACTACAGCGAAATGTTTAGGCAAGTGTAGAAATAAGTTGAAGGAAACTTTTAGCGTATGAAACCCATATTTTGTATCTTTCACACAATTTCTTTGTAAAATGGATCCCAGTTAAGTAAGATATTTTTTCACGAACATTGGCAATTGCATCCCAAAGAAAAAATTGTCTCTTTCTTATATGACTACGCCTTTTCACACGCAACGATTCTGACAATTTCTGTACGAAAAGAAAATGATTGTTAGTTTGTTGTAGCTATTTCTTGTTAACGGTAAGCAGGAAGGGACATAGAATAATCATAAACAGGACATGGAATAACCGTAAATAGGGCGTGGAATAACTGTAAAATAGACAAGGAATAACTATAAATGGGGTATAAAATAACCGTAAATGGGATATAGCATAACGGTAAATAGGACATAAAATAACCCTGAATGGGAGATAGAATAAACGTAAATGGGACATAACATAACCGCAAATGAGAAATAGCACAACCGTAAATTTGCTGTGCTTTGTGCGTCGCTAGTATTTTGAGGCTGACACAACTACACAAACTGCTCTTTAACAAGGCATAGAAGAAGTAGGTCTTTGAAGAATAGCAAAATACCCGTCCCTCCGAAACCCGTGGCTTTATTTTTTACGAATGTACTGATGATATTGAAAATTAACTTCGCGAACTTTCAATTAAGAAGACCTGTTTGAAGTAAAAACATTTTACAGCCAGGACCAAAGTGTCAGCATTTTTTATGAATACCTCAATGTTATCAGTAGTTATCCACGCACACACACACACACTCTCTCTCACAGAGACACAAAGTACACACATACACACATGTTGCTGGTGGCCAAAACATCCAAGAGGATCTAATCTATTACATCAATCTGACAACAAAAATGATAAAGCTTTGTCCTATTAAAGTGCTTTTTTTCCCCTTTTTACATTTAGAGTAGGGAAGAAACGACAGTTCCACCACAGGAAGTGACGTCATAATGACGTCAGACCCCCCTAGGACATACTATGTGCCCACCCCTATGACATAATATCTACCGACCCCCTAGGACATACTATGTGCCGACCCCCCCCCCCCCCCTAGGAGAGCAAAATTCTGCCAAGTCAGCAAAAAAGTGGTATTTGGCGAGTTACACACCATTTTTGACGAAGTCTAAGTGGTATAAAAGGATGAGCGAGACACACATTTCTCCCATATCAGTTCAAGCGACAGCAACGATGGCAACGAATTCAGACACATCAGTCATGATTGTAATGTGACATTTCCATCTATGAAATTGTTCGTGACACATAGATGTAAACCAGCTAAGATGAAACGTGCTTGTGAAGAGCTTGTTCGAGAGATTGAAGCCAAGAGACCAAAGACGGAACAAGATGGCATTGACATACCTGATCCAGCCCTCTGCTATAGAAGTAGTAAAATATTTCTATCTCTGGAATTGTTTGAGACACATGCATGTGTGAAGATGGGAGAACATGAAAAACAAGCTGCAAAGAGACAAAAGACAGTACAAGTAGGGAGAGACAGAAGAGTTAGTCTTGGTGAAAACGCGCAGGAAAAACGATTTGAGTCTGAGGATGGATCAGATTTAGTGCTTGAAATGCGACAGCAAGAGAACCGTACCAAGAACCATTTGCTAGAGACGTTAAACCATGGAATGAAATGCTTTATTGTCGTGCATGCGCGCTTCAAGAAACTAACGGCGAATGCAGAAGGTGTTATGGTAGAACAAGGGGATAATGCATTTATCAGCAGTCCAACATATAAAGCATACAATCCAGCGGATATTGAGCAGGACTTGCCAGAAGCCTATAAAGAATTGTTTACCAAGTTTGATGAACATGAGCGACAAGGCTCTGGCTGGGTGTTGGATAATATACTGTACATTGAAGTACATACAGCTACGTCAGCGCCACTGGAAGCGAGTAGTTTTATCCCACTGCCGAAGAAAGTGAAGAATACAGGGGGTGTAATAAACATTAAGAATGATGACAACAAGTGTTTCTTATGGTCCGTATTGGCTCACCTTCACCTTTCAACAAACAAAAACCTACAGCGCGTGAATCAATACAAACCATTTGAGAAAGAATTAAAGGTAGAGGGCATGACATTTCCGACGACGATTACTGACATTCCAAAGTTTGAAAAAGAGAACGATGTGTCTATCAACGTGTTTGGATATGAACAAGATGTAATTATTTCTATACAACTTAGTCGAAACGTCAGTGCGAGAGAAATCAACTTACTTCTGATTAGCAATGACAAGACGAGGCATTACTGTCTCATCAAGAATTCCAGCAGACTTATGGCCTATCGATCAAAACATTATGGACAGCTTTTTATTGTTTCAACTGTCTTCACGGGTTGATGCAACAAGATCTTTTAGATAAGCATCATGGAGTGTGTGGCAAGCATGGAGCACAGCGTTTCTCATTCCCCAAGGACCTTTTATCAAGTTTAAGAATGTAGCCAAACAACAGCGAGCACCTTTTGTGATTTATGCTGACTTTGAATGTTTCACGCAAAGGCATGAAGAAGACAAGTATCAACATCATCGTCCAAACGGCTTCGCCTATGTGGTTGTCAGCCAGTATGACACACGTGCACCAGTCGTGTATCGAGGAGATAATGCCGTGAAAGTCTTTTTAGATCATATGGTGAATGAGCGTGATCGTATTTTACGCGGATTTAGAGTGGATAAAGGATATGGTGATGACTCGTGAGGACAAAAAGAATTTCAAGAACGCCACTGATTGCTACATTTGTCATGAGCCTCTAGGAACGGATCGTGTGAGAGACCATGACCATATCAATGGCAAATACCGCGGAGCTGCACATAATGAATGCAACTTACAATTCCGACTTAGAAAGGATAAGCAGGTGGATAAAGATTCTTTTATCCTCCCTGTGTTTTCCCACAATTTGCGAGGTTATGACAGCCATTTGATCATGGAGAAAATTGGAAAGTTCAAAAATGAAACGATAAGTGTCATTCCCAACACCATTGAGAAATATATTGCATTCGCCATGAGCAATCTGAAATTTACAGACAGCTTTCAGTTCATGAGTACTTCTCTACAGAAGTTAGTATCCAACCTTGTGGCAGAAGAGAAAGATAACTTCTACAACATGACTTTCCACATTCATGATAGTGACCAACAAGATTTGCTGCTGAGAAAGGGAGTGTATCCTTATGATTACGTGGACGAGCCATCCAAGTTTGCTGAAACACAGCTACCATCAAAAGGATAAGTTTTACAGTCAGCTCAGCGAAGAGGACATTAGCGATGGGGATTATGCTCATGCGCAGAAGGTATGGGATACATTCAACTGTACCAAATTTGGTGAATACCATGACCTATACCTGAAATCAGATGTGTTACTGCTGGCTGACGTGTTTGAAAACTTTCGTCAAGTATGTCTTAACACGTATGAATTGGATCCTGCCCACTACTATACAGCGCCAGGACTGTAGTGGGATGCGATGTTAAAAGCGGCAACGGTGAAGTTGGAATTGATCAATGACATTGACATGTACCAAATGGTTGAACAAGGTCTGTCTACGTGAGGAATACCTGTGATCACGCACAAGTATGCGAAAGCAAAAAACCCCTACGTAGCAGATACAATCCTGAGATACCAAACAACTAGCTGGTGTACCTAGATGCAAACAACTTCTATGGCTGGGCCATGTCACAAAGCATGCCAGAAAGTGGATTTATGTGGGTGAGCGAGCCAGAATCTCTTGACTTCATGAATGTGGATGAAGATGACGACATTGGATACATTTTAGAAGTGGATTTAGAATACCCACATACAATCCATGATCGTCATTATCACTACCCAGTGGCTCCAGAGCGAAAAAGTATCAAAGTTGGAGAATTGTTAGAGCATAGTCAGAAGCTACGGAATGATCTGAACATGACAGGCAAACCTAGTGAAAAGCTCATTCCCAGCTTGTGTGACAAGAAGAAATATGTGCTTTATTATAGGAATTTACAGCAGTATGTTTCACTGGGATTAAAAGTAGCTAAGGTACACCATGCCATCATGTTTGCACAGAGCATGGTTGGAGAAATACATTACGTTGAACACGAAAAAGAGGAAATCGGCCAAGAACCTGTTTGAGAAAGACTTCTTAAAACTGATGAATAACTCTGTGTTTGGCAAAACCATGGAAAATGTGGGAAAGTGAATCAATGTTGAACTTGTCCACAAGAAAAAGTGGTTCAAGAAACTCGTGGCCTAACTTTCGTTCTACAAATTTAGAATTTTCAACGAAGATTTAACGGATATACATTTACGCAAAGTGGATTTGCTTCTGAATAAGCCCATTCAAGTCGGCTTCACCATTCTCGACCTCAGAAAAGTGCTCATGTTTCACTTTTATTACAATTACATCATGGCCAAGTATCCCAATGCCAAATTCTTGTTCAGCGGCACCGACAGTCTATGTTATGACATAGAAACGGAAGATATCTACAACGAGATGCTGACCTGTTTGACACAAGTGACTATCCGCCAGATCATTTCCTGTATTCCAACGTGAACAAAAAAGTGCTTGGAAAAATGAAGGATGAGACAGCAGGCATTCCCATTGAAGAGTATGTTGGACCGAAAATGTACAGTATGATGTATGGTGGGAAAGAAAAGCACACAGCCAAAGGTATCACTCGAGCTTGTCAAAGACGTATGAAACATAAGCAGTATAGAGACAGTTTGTTCAACCAAGCTCAAACGATGGCTACAGGACACATCATTCGAAGTCATGACCACCAGATTTTCTCGGAGAAGTTGAGGAAAGTGGCTCTCTCCCCATATGATGACAAGCGATACGTGCTGAATGATGGCTATTCCACTTTGGCGCATGGACATTACAAGGCGACAATATAGAAGGGAGAGACTCTCCAACTTTAGAGCTCTTTCAGGTGTGAACACTGAAGCGTTAACATGGATCATAATCGTAAGAGATCTGCAACTGATATGAATACACTATCTTTTGTCCTCCTAACACATCACCAATCACATGCTGTGCAACTCGGCCTGTAACATCTTTCGCGACATCTTTTGCAGTCTTTTTAAGATGTGGCGCAACGATCTTAGCCCCTTCCTTAAGTAGTGGAATCGCTTTGCGAGCCAACGATCTCAGTATTGAACCCATAACATCGCCATATTGGATTCGCGCCCCTTTGAATCCTGGTAATTTTCCGCCCACTTGACGAAGGAAATGGTTGCGATATACAGACGGATCGTCTGTGTAGGCTTGCATAATGCTTTTGGTCGAAAATGAAGTTTACAGATCACTTTTCCAGTTTGAAATGTGACATTATGACCTGTGTCGTCCTTAATATTCATTTCTATCACGTCAAATCTGGATGTGTTTACAGGAACATAATGAGGTTCTTCATACGTTTTCATGATAATTTCACCATCAACACCTCTAATAGGAACAGAACGTAGCAAAGGACCATAATAATCTCCAACAACCTGTGGTTCACAAATACTGCAATACACATAAAGTGTATAAAATCCCTGTTTCACATCTGCTCTATGTTCAGCAGGACCAGATTGTTCATATCATTGATCTGGTATAAATCCTAAAATCTCAGCTAATCCAGTGGAGAATGACACTTCAAAGTTATAATTTATAAAAAGAAAAACTCTTCGTCTAATTTTATCATACTTTAACCGAATAGCTTGTTTAAGTTCTTCTTTCATAGAATTAGCCGCTTCTTCATTGACTGGATTACATATTTCTTGTATGGATCTATAGTAACCATAAGGAATAGTGACTGTGCCAAAGATGGCATCTGTAAGTGGTTGTTGTCGATAGTCATGGTTGTCCATGTATGTGGATATTGAATTTCAGCTAAAGCCACTTCATATTTTCCTTTCAGATAGATGGTTCGAGGCATATGAATTTGATAAGTAGAAGCCTTGTTGTTGGGAAAATAGTTCATACTAGCATTGCTAGGTAAAGTAATGTAAAAACTTGTTGACTCCATGATGACTAAATTGTATATGTACGTTGACGGAATGGATGCCTATATACATGACTTTGTGCACAGCGCGCGCCATTCGAACAAGTATGTGACTGTTGTTTCACATGATCTTTCACATGATGTTTCACATGGTCTACAGTGTTGCTGTCTATTACTTCTCCCTCACAACAAGCACTTGCACATCTCTATTTTTAAGGAATACTCGTTTTCGCTTCAGCCATGTTAAAACTTTTCCCATTATGCAGGAAACTGTCTTTGTTGACGCTGTTTCATTTCTTTTGTAATGTCGTCACGAGTGGTCTTTTTACTAAACATAGTTTTTGGAATATTAGCAACTACAATTTCTTGGATAAACTGATGCCAACCATATGGTGGTTCTCTTCGTTCTTTTCTTCTTGTAGCAACCAATGCTTCTTTCATCAAATCAACAATGTTAGAATTTGTGATAACATTGCCCGTTTTTAACACAAGTTCTCTCTCCATTTTACACCATGTTTCTTCAATTCTGCTAAAAGTTGTATTACTGTTCCATGATAGATAGATTGCAAATGACTTAGAAATAACTTTTCTGGTTTTTCAGATGATGGAACAGACTTTTGTTGTTGTTGGGATTGACTTGCTCGTAAATGACGACCAAGAAGTCGAGACATTTCCATTGCCTTTTCACGAGTTCGTATCCCACGTAAAAGTTTATTTACTTTTGTTTTGATTCCACCATTTTTCTTTTCTAATAACATTTTAATTTCATATTCAAGAATGAGGACCATTTTCAAGGTATGTTTCATTTTACCAGCAGTTGGGCTAACAAGGGTAATGCAAATTTAGCAATAGCTCCAATGAATCCTCCTTTCTGATTAGTCAACTTCTTTTTTCTTCGAAGTGATATCTTCTTATCTGCTAAAGTGCGTAGAGTTTGACGCTCAAGCTTGAATTCCTTATACCTTTTTGAGCTTAAGGGTAAATGTCCTCGCAATGTATTCAAACAAATTTCAAACAAGCTAGTTAATTCCTCCTTAGTAGATTGTTGTAGCAAGGATTTACGTCGTTTCGGCCCACTGCGTGCGAGCAAGTGAAGAAAAGGTTGGTTAGCTCGAGTACGTTTAGACATCTTGACTGCGAATGGTTAAATGACTTGGTTCTTGTTCATACACCGCCTTATCAATATATACATAATGTGTATCTTTTGGTAAAATGCCTGTACGAATACGCAGTTGATCATTTGTCATTGGTTTTAAATCAATGAATAAATAACCATGTGGTTTGCTAGTAGCATCTTGATAGGCTTCTATGAAAAATTGAGATCTTCCAGGATACATTTGCTGCGCTAATAAACTGATTTGTTGACTGTTTCTAGGATTTTTAAACAGAATGATATAATGTGTATTCAAACTAATATTTCGCATTTCTTTACCATGATGGAATAAATTATGTACAATAAAAATGATGCTTAGATTTGATGACTGCTGCCAACACTAAAGAGACGTGTCATACGCTCATCACTATGCCATTTAGTCATTAAGTCATCAATGATGAGTAATTTTGGTTTTTTTCGGGTTAAAGCGCTCTTCAATGTCATCTGGAATGCCTTGATAAAATTCCACACCTTTCATTCCTTTATACAAAGGCTGATCTGCTGCATAGAGCCATAAAATGCGTTTTGGAGAGGGTTTAATCAACTTTTGTTCTAGAATTTCCTTCACCAGAGAAGTTTTACCACTGCCTGTAGGTCCAGAGACCAAACATGTAAATGGATGCTTCATTTTTGAATGTCTGTTCCTTTCACCCAACTGTTAAACTTGTTTGGCCAACCTAACCACTTGACAAATAATTCTTTCACACCTCGTCTTTTGCGTGTTTTTAAGACTTTTTCAATTCTGTAGATGGATTCAATATCTTTAGTCACTTTCTGCAGTTATTCCTCATAGAAATGTCCATCAATATCTTCATCCAAAAAGTCTCTCACACGATACAAATGTATTCCTTGCTTCTTACAACGATGTGTGACAATAAAGAATTCTTGCGTCCATTTTATGTGATAATCGCGTTGAAATACATATTTTATGTGGGAAATGCGAACATGATCACCAATTTTAAATTTGTAGTTTTTCTTCTTCGGTTTCAATTTCAATTTGTCTACATACATATACTTCCATACTTTAGATTCTTTGTCTTTACGAATATATGCAGGAGCATACTTATTAGGAAGAGAACCATGAGGTCTATGGTTGTAATTATACACCAAATCTGGAAGGATGTCTAAATAACGGTAAGTTTGATTATGTAGGAAATACCGATACATCATTCCCTTTAGAGTACGAATGACTCTATCAGCAAAGTTAGCTTTGGTTTCATTCTTTGCGGTATACGCATGAATTCCCTCCTTCTTCAAAAATGCTTTTACCCATCTTTTTTTAAATTCCGTTCCTTTATCTGACCTTAGAGTTCGTGGTCTTTGTGGTGTTTCATGAAAAATCTTCTGAACGGGTTGTATGACGCCGGTATGTGATTTATTAGGTATTGGCTGCATCCACAAATATTTAGAAAACACATCAATGACAATGAGTAAAAGGCGAGTGCCATAATTATAGGGAGCCATGTTTCCCATATCAGCCAAATTAATATCCCACATGTCATCAATACCACGTGTAATAACACGTTGTCTTTTGAACCTGTATTTTACAGGTTGTAGTAAACTGAATGCATCTTGATCCTGTAGCCATTTCTTCACTTGTGAATGCGTGACTGGTTGATCATGTTTTCTTAAGATGTGATAAAGTTTGTAAGGACCAGCAAATGCCCCGGGCTGTCCAGGTTTGAAGTCAATATTGGTTAAGTAGTCTTTCCACGTCGACATGTTAACACGAAATGATAAGCACTTCTTAACAGAACATTTTTATTTTATAACTCAACCAACATGTTTTTATAACGTAACCAACATGTTTTTATATCTTAACTAACATATCTTACAAATCAAGTAGTGATACAATGGTGTGAATAATTGAAGACCATTGGTCTTTAATGAACACTAACCAACTTTTTAATTCATCAAATGTGATAGAATCTACACCATATTTCTCACAATGTTTATTTGCATTATCTAACACTTTATCTAAATGAATATAACAATCAGCTTCATTCTAATATGTATAGACACATGTAGCATGACAAGTATGTTCTTATAACACTCTTCAAGTTGACAAGCAGGACATAATAAACATGCAAAATGTTTTACAGCTAATAACATTTCTTTGCAATAGGCTTTTTGTACAATATATTGTCTCAATGTACTGTCTGCAATTATACTACAATATAGATTAACCAATCTCTCACTTCATCAAACAGTCTTGGATCAATTCGAGCAAAATGACATGCTGCTTCCACATCAAACTCCTCAGCTCCGGCAATGTCATCACACTCTTCAACAAAATCCTCACGCAAGTTTTCCAGGTTCAGCGTGGAATGAGCAAGTTCCCAATAGTTGTTGGTCTGTTCCAGTTGTTGTTCAACAGTTCCAAAATGTGCCAGTTCACTTATCATATAGTCCACATACTTGAAACATGTTTCAACATCCATTCTTGCTTCATATATGTCTACACGTCTGCACACTATGATGTCAACAGCTGCAAACTTGTTGCAGAAGTATTTAACACCACTTTTTATACCCCCTCACACAAATTTTCTAACAACTTTCCCATGATATTCTGACCAGGATATGATTGAGATGACAATTCTTTAACACCAGCTTTCCACCAATGATCAGAAGTTGCTTCTTATCTTTACATTCTTTTAACTTTTTTGCGAAACAATATCCACTGATTCAATTTTATATGCAAAACATCTTGCATTTTACTTCTCTTTTCTGTATGCTGTAAAGGACATGGCTTTATCACTTTGGCGATACGTTTCGCTTCATATCCATTTCTACATGAAACAATAGCTGAAGTAATATTTTGACGGTGATGAAAAAACTGCTTTCTCATATTGATACAAAGCTTCACTTGAGTTGAACGTATGTCCATACTTTTCAAGTCATGTTGGAAACATGTTTGAAAGAACATCCTTTTGACCACTAAATAATACAACATTCTCCATGTTGTATCCTTTTCACCAAGACTTTGTTTCTTTTATTTATTCTGCCGCTGACATGTTGGTTTCTTCCTGTAATAGGATAATGATGAAAATGGTAAGCTTCTTTTAAAATGTTTGCTACCTCTTCTATCATTTTCTTTCTTTGTTCACTTTGAAACCACTCATATAAGATTAAATTTGCTGGAAAGAAAAACATTGTTATGTCTCTAAAGTTGTTAAAAGGTTGTTAAAGTTCTCTTACCTGAAAAAGCTGCTCAGATCCTTCTTCTTCTTCTCCCCAACAATCTCTTAAATAACCAACCACGCGAAAGTATACTTCCACATCATTGCGGGCAGAATAGAGTGCAGATTCAAAGTCAAAGTCAGGATCTTTGCTCGGTACGTTAGGCAGTTTTTAGGTCGACGGTCAATTGCCAGTCGCCTGCTCCGCAGAGCAGACCTGTTTGTGTCGTTTGCTTCGGTGAGTCACGCTTTGGTTTCTCTCCATCCTTGTTCTCTGGTTTGTGTGCTGTCTTTTAAGATCGAGGTGATGGGCTAGTCGTTCCAGCACTTTGTCGTGCCTCCATGTATATCTTCGCTGAATTAGAGCTGCCTAGCACGACGACATGATGTATTCGAGATTGGCTGGTTTGCCAAGTTGAACATATTTTCGACCTTATTATTACAATTGCGTGAAGATATATGTAAAATATTTGCTAATATTGAGATCATACCCCTTTTTAAGCAAACGCAGAGTGCAATTCTGTGTGAAGGATCGGCATTTATCGTTAAACTCTGACCTGCTGCTGTGTTGGTGTTGCGTCGGATGTGCTGTTGTTTACGTACAGCAGCGCCCATGCGCGGCTGATTGCTGGGTAGGCTGCGGCGATCGTCACGTACGTACGTTACGTCGTTTCGTTACGTACGCGTGTGCGTTACGATCGTCGTTACGAAATAAAGTTTGGCCTTGGATCCTGAAGTGTTTAGACGTGTTTTTGAAACTTTATAACTTGGGTTTTCACATTGGTGGCAGCGGTTATTATTTGCTTTTCGAGCAAATTTTTGTGCATGTTAGCTCATTATAAGTCCGGAATTTTACATTTTGGACTTCAAGAAAAAATTCTTTTGCATGGAGCTTCGTAGCGGTACGAAGCTTCCACCTCGATCTAGAGCTCGCTCTCTAGATAATTTACAAAGTTTTGACAGATGTCAAAACAACATGAATAATGCCGGTGATTTTCCACCCAAATTATCTGATTTTGGTACTCCCTTGGTGAACGGTCACCAAGATATACATCCTAAGGATCCAATAAGACTCTTAGGGGCAGTTGGGGGTATACCCTTACCCTCTAATAAGGAAGATTTAAATCAAAACAAAACTGTTCATTTACATCAATCTTTCATGCATTCTCGTTCAGAGAATACAAGGCGAAATCCTCTTGCGGAGCGGTTGCCTTACTCTCCGAATTTAGATAGGCGTCAGCCTAACCATAATCGGGGTAACAATATCTCCGATAATGTTACTGTTTTTACTGCTGTTAACGATTTTGTCACAGACCTTTCTGATCAAAATCAAGTTGTCAATTCGAATGTTGACAACCGTTCTTTCTGGTCATATGACTCAGGTCATGGCCTTAGACAACTAACGGCACCACCGCGGTCTGCACTGTTTTCTAATGTAGAAAGTAACGCAAATTCTCATTTTCGAAATGATAATTTCGTAGACAATAGGGAAGAAAGTATGTATGATCTTTCCAAATCTAGAAAGGAGTTTTCTAGAGTTGTCAACAGGGTTGATAATCCCTATAGAAATACTAGGGGGACCTGTATGCCAATGCCCTCAGGTGTACAAGCTAAGTTGTCAAAACCGTGGCACAGTACTGGAATCGCCCATAATACGCATAATTCATCTGAATTACATAATGTGGGGAACACAAACAGTATTCCAGTTATATCTGGAAACCGTTTTCCACAACCTGCTGGGTTCAACAGAACTTATCACATGTATCCTCAACAGTTCAAAACTGTGGAAAATCATGACACCTTTCAGTATTATAACACCCCTAGAATATGTTCTGTTTCTGAACAATCTAGATATGATTGTCATAATTACAATCATAATGTTTTTGGTAACATCTCTCCCTCAAGAGGTGTGCTGATGACATCAGTTGTATCACCAATTTACACTGATCAGAATATTTGTCATTCTGACAATCAACCGATGGGTTTTAGTCCTATTATAGGGGTTAATCCATCGATTAGGCAAAGTGAGACTGCTAGCTTTGCTAAAAATCTTGATTATCCAGGATATGAAAATCAAGCTAGAACCGATTTTCATGATTTGCCTGTTAACCTAAACAGTCAAAATTCTGGGAATAATCCTAGAAATGTTCTCTACGAACCTCAGCCAATTGACTTGACTGTGACTAGAGCTCATACTCCGCGAGCTCCACAATATGTCCGTAACAATAATCATAGAATGAGGATTAAAGCTCCTTCATTCAATGGCCAATATAGTGAATGGCCCTATTTTAAGCGTCTTTTCGAAGAAGCCGCTCTTCTAAACAATTGGAACGAGCAAGAAAGAAAGTACCACTTGCTTTTAAACTTCAACATATCTTTTGAGCGTCAGCTCAATATTATGACCTTTGGTCAATTGTTCCAGTGCATGGAACAACGATTCAGCACAGCTGATAACAGCCACCATTTCCAGTCTTTGTTAGAGGGAAAAACATGGAAATTTGGTGACAATTTGCGTACTTATCTGGATGAGGTGCGCAGATTGGTCTCTATGGCCTACCCAGAGGTTCCCAATCAGGACCAACAACAAACGTTGGTTAGGAGACATTTCATAAATGGTCTTCAAGACTATCAATTAAAACAATATTTGATGGTCAATCCGCCCGCTACTGTAGAAAATGCGATACACTATGCAGAGCGTTATGTGGCTGCGAAAACAGCTATGTCCAAAAGTAGACCTTTCTACTGTAAGGACAAAGTCAGAATGGTTCGTCCTGCCGAGAGCGAAGATGCTGACGAAGAAGACGAAGAATACTTCTTTAATGATGACGAAGTAAACTTCGTCAAAGGAAAATTTATTTCCAAAAATAAGGAGAGATCGTACATTAAAAAGTTAGATCTCAAAGCAGTTAAATGTTTTAACTGCGGAGGCAAGGGCCATTTTAAAAAGGATTGTCCTAGTCCTCCTTTAAACTCGGAGAAGTCTCCCTCTGCAGGCGAGAAGGAGGCGAAAGAAGTGAAAAAGGAGGGAAAAAAATAAATGTTCTCCAAAAGCCTGACTTGGCTTACTCTAATAGTAAGCAAACTTCTGATGGCCAAATATTGATTACGCGATCAGAGGAAGTATCTAATTCAACTGATATTGATTCAGTGCTGTTTCAGAAAAGCAGCACATTCTAAACAACGGCCCTTCTTATCCTTCAGTCTTTTCTCTGAGTCAGCAGAATATCAACATATCTTTTACTGATAGTGTTCGGTATTTAATAAGCTCAGAAGGAGACTGTACGGATAGTTTTCACATTTGTGAAAACGATTCTGTTTTACAATGTTGTAAAATAAATCCCAATATGCTTAATAGATCAGAAAGGGGAATTTTTTTAGTCGGTGGCATAGGTGATGAAGTTGTTCCTATGTTAATCGACACTGGTACGAGTTGTTGCGTTATGGCAAGAAGTGTTTTTACTTCTATTCCAGACGTTCATCGCCCTTCATCAACTTTCTGACCGCAAATGTGGTATAAGATCTGTTTCAGGTGATCTTATTCAGTGTGATGGAGTTATTCAGTATCGAGTGAAATGTGGAAAGCTATCGTTACCAGTAGAATTTCATGTAGCCGATATTGGTGACAAAATTATACTGGGAATGTCATTTTTATCTCAAAATGACATAGCCATAGATACTAAGAATGGCAAAGTGACTACTTCTAATCAGTCAATTCCATGCATTATCTTGGATGGAAAACCTTCTCCTAGAAGAGTCTACTTAACAGGAGAATATAATGTTCGCCCTGGAAGAGAAATGATTCTTCGAGGAACGACAAAATTTAAGAGTGAAGAATCAGGTTCTAATACAACGATTCCAATGTTGTTTGAACCAAAACCTTCCTTCTTGAGGGATCATGGTTTGATAGCATGTGCATCAACAACCATGAATCATAAGCGAATAGTTCCTCTTCGAGTTTTCAATCCTACAGATGAAGCGATCACAATTAAATCGGGATCTGAAGGAATCCGCTGTGGTTATTTAACGCCAACCACAGTAGAAAACGAAGTGTTAACCCGTGCTGACTTGGTAGCACAAGTTGGAATAGATTTGGGTAACAATTGTAGAGGTACACTGCCTTTTCATTTACAAGAAAGAAAGAAATTCTGATAAAATATCAGGTTATTTTCTCTAAAGGAGAAGACGACATGGGTCGCATAAATGTTTTAGAGCACAAAATTGTTACTAAAACAGAGGTGCCTGTCAAACAGCGTCCCAGGCCTCTTCCTCCTAAGCAAAATGAAGAGGTTGAGTGGCAAGTTTAGCTTCTCTTGAAGTCAGGAATGATTTCAGTTTGAGCCAGCGCCATAGTGTGTGTTCGAAAGAAAGACGGAAGTCTAAGGATGTGTTGTGATTATCGTAAGTTGAACGATATTACAGTCAAGGATGCATATCCTATTCCACCGATTGATCAGTCAATCGACGCACTCTCGGGAGCAAAATACTTTTGTTCGCTTGACTTGGTTTCGGGGTATTTCCAAGTTCCTATGGAAAGCAAATCCAAGTTAAAGACAGCGTTTAGCACCCGTAATGGTCTCTATCACTGGAATGTGATGAGTTTTGGGTTAACCAACGCTCCAGCTACATTTCAGAGGATGATGGAGAAAATTCTGCATGGTTTACACTGGCAGATTCGCATGGTATATCTTGACAATATTCTTATCTAAGGATCTACCGTACAAGAAGTCTTAAATAGACTAGAGTTAGTTTTTATGCGGCTGAGAGCTGCAGGACTTAAACTCAAGCCCAAAAAGTGTCATCTGTTTAAGACAGACATTCTTTATTTGGGTTACACCATTAGTAAGAATGGTGTACATACGGATCCTACTAAGATTCAAGCTCTGGGGGATTTTCCTAAGCCAAATGATGCACAAGGCATCCGAAGGTTTTTGGGCTTAACCAATTACTATCGCAAGTTCATTAAGGACTATGCGAAAATTGCCTTTCCCTTCAACAGGCAATTAGACAAGAAAGGAAAGAAACCTGATTTCAACTGGACAGTAGAGTGCGATAAAGCATTCGAACTATTAAAGCAAAGTTGATTTCAGCTCCGATTTTGTCTTTGCCTAAAGCTGAAGGTGAATATGTTCTTGATACTGACAGCAGTGCTGAAGGTCTGGGGGGAGTACTTCAGCAGAAGCAAGATGGGCAATTAACTGTTATTGCATACTCCTCAAAAGCATTGAGCAAAGCTGAACGCAATTACTACGTTAGCAGACAGGAGTTATTGTCTACTGTCTGTCACATTTTGCATTGGCGATGCTATCTTTGGGGACAACACTTCACTGTAAGGACCGATCATGCATCCTTGCGGTATCTGTTGTCATTTAAAGATCCTACTGGACAATTAGCTCGTTGGCTTGGTGCTTTGTCAGAATATGATTTTGACATCCAAGCCCGGCCTGGCAGAAAGAACGGCAATGCCGATTCTTTGAGCAGGATTCCTTGTGTAGGCAAGCGCTGTCTATGTGGATACTCCTGGTCAGATGAAACTCTTGAAGAATTTCAGGAAAATCCTTGTCTTTTGAGATGTCTTGTGATGATGTGTCTCCGAATGCTGTCTATGCCTGTGACATAGTCCGATGAGGAGGGCAATACAGAGGAATTTGTTCAAGAAAGTGAAGATTTCCCCTTTCCCTGGACAAAAGATTCCATGCAGAAGGCTCAAAGGTCTGACCCAGTGCTTTCTGAAGTGCTGATCTGGCAAGATAAGGATAAAAAGCCTCCTTGGCAAAATATTTGTCATCTGGGAAGAGATTCAAATCTTTGCTAGCTTCCTGGAATAGTTTGACGGTAAAAAGATGGTCTTTTATTTCGCAGAAATATTGACTGTTTGAAGGGAGAATTTTACCAACTTCTTATCCCCAAAATTGACCAGTCAAAACTGCTGCGTCAGTGCCATGATTCTATAACTGGTGGTCACCTTGGAATACACAAGACGTATTCAAAGATTCAGACTAAATATTTTTGGCCTGGAATGCGTAAAGCAATTGAACTTTACGTAAAAACTTGTGTTTCCTGTCAGAGGAAGAAAAGTCCTCCGAAATCGTACTGCGCTCCGTTGCAAAGGTGTGTAATGGGAGTACCATTTGAGCGAGTCTCACTGGATGTCATGGAACCTTTGCTAGAAACTAGCGTATGCAATGCCTGACCAAACCACGGAAACAATAGCCAATGTTTTGGTGAAAGAGTGGATCTCAAGATTCGGTTGACCTTCGGATTTGCATTCTGATCGCGGGACACAATTCGAATCAAAGATTTTTCGATCGCTATGCAATTTGCTTGGTATTGAAAAATCATTCACAGTGGCCAGACATCCTGAGGCAAATGCTGTCCCGGAGCGTTTTAATCATACTCTACAGCAAATGCTTTCTACAGCCATTGATGAGAATGTGTGGGAGTGGGAGGAACTCCTTCCATTTCTCACGATGGCGTTTAGGAGTTGTAAAAGCAGTTCAACTGGTTTTAGACCAAACTTCCTTATATTTGGGAGGGAAGTTTTTGGGAGGAAAGTTTCGCTACCGGTAGAGTCTTTCTCACCCGATACTCCTGACAAACAGGAATTTAGCGTACCCGAGTATGTTCAACATATTCGAATAATGTTAAAGAAGTCATATAGGGTAGCTATGGAACATCTACAGAAAGCTGTAACGTACCAGGAAAGAAGCTACTTGAATAGGCTTCGACCGCACAGATATCGGTTAAAGGCTGCTTTGTGGTATTGGCGACCTGTCATCAAGCGAGGACAGTGTCCAAAGCTTTTGAGCTTTTGGAAGGGTCCATATTTTATAGTAGAAATCCTTTCAGATATGGTTTATCGCATTCAACAGAAAGCTAAATCAAGTTCTTTGGTGGTACACCATAATCATCTAAAGCCTTGCTGTGTGCGAGAGCCTTTAGATACTCATTGGCTAGACAATTGCATTGCATAAATGACGAATTCATCGAGAAAGTTGGGCATCTTTGCTAAAATTTTCACGAGAAATGGGTCTATAAACCCAAGCTAAGGAGCTATAAATATAATGTTGAGCTAGTCTTGGATTTTTCAAGATAGGGGAACTGACAAATTAGATTTCTGGTTAAAGTAATTGCTGTTATTTTGATAAAACATCATCGAATAACACAATTATAGGCCTGAAAATAGATGCTCATTTTCAACAATTTTCTGACTGTTTCGGCTGGATAAATGGTCTTGCACGACCAATATCTAGTGAAATGCGATAGAAGTATTGAAAATAGAACACAAATTAGTATTTGTGTAGCGTTAAAAGTCAAGTTTACTTTAATGTTGCCATTATTTATGGAAGTAAATTGACAATTTTAACGCAAAGACAGTTAAAATAAAACTGTCTATTCAATATGAATAAATTTTCATATATTTTATGCATTCTGAATAAGTAATAATAGCAAATCAAGTGACTACTTACCTTTTAAATTAGTTGATCTGTTGATGTCTGATAGTAAATGCCCGAATTGCTACAAAGTTTGACCAACCCCTGCGATTCCAATTGAAATTTAGCCTTTAAATGAATTTTTCGGGATAGTTTTCGGTAATATGATAATTTTCTTTATTAATTGATTCAGAATTGAAGCAAAAATATTTTGGAATAACGCAAGATAACACATTTTCGGTGAAGTTCATTGATGTTATGGGTTACCCCAGGGATCTGTTATAGGTCCAATCTCAGAATTTGATTTAACCGGTTTTTAATAGGCTAACATGTTTTTCTAGACTTCAAACTGCATTTCTAGAAATTATTCATGCATTAGCAATCATTATAAAACACTATATATTGATTTGTGCTACGTAACTTGACCTACGAAAAACTTTCGTGAAACTTTAATTCATATGTGCAAAGTCTTCAAAATTAATTAAATTTATAATTTTTCATTATGATATAAATTCCTCTTTTCAATTCTATCAATTGTATGACGAAATAAAAATGTTTTAAACAAATCCTAATTTATTTAGTTTTTACCTTGATATTAATATTTTGTGCTCTTTTTGGTTATGATTACAGCCATTATTCATCTCACTGTTTGTTTACATGTTACGTATCTAGCGCTACAAAATAACTTTCGTGAAACTTTAATTCATATGTGCAAAGTCTTCAAAATTAATTAAATTTATAATTTTTCATTATGATATAAATTCCTCTTTTCAATTCTATCAATTGTATGACGAAATAAAAATGTTTTAAACAAATCCTAATTTATTTAGTTTTTACCTTGATATTAATATTTTGTGCTCTTTTTGGTTATGATTACAGCCATTATTCATCTCACTGTTTGTTTACATGTTACGTATCTAGCGCTACAAAATATTTTAAAAGTGTAAGTTATTCAAATTTAACGTTACAAATGTATAAACGAATCGAAAATATACGCTCTGTATATTAAAACCAAGTTAGATAAAAAAATTTATTTACGAAATTAACGTAAACGAGATACTCGGTGGCAATTCTAGCGTCTTTGTTTCGTACCCTCAACGTAGTCGTTTTGAAACACGAATTACGTTCAAAGCACCTTTTATTTATTACTATTCTTTATTTTAAAATGTTTTAATATAATTTTTATACATATAAAAACGGTTTTCAACAAGATCTAAATCGTTACTTTGGGATAAACTATGAAGCTCTCTGGAAGTCAAAAATTTTACGTAACAGCCAGGAAGCAAGGTGTTTCGAAAGGCATGTACGACAACGAATATTTAGAAATGGATAAATTTTTATTAAATATGAGGAAATATAGAAGTAAATTAGAAATTTGTTTATGAAAGTTGATAGCTCTTGGGGTAGGTATTGATTTACCAACCCCCTGGGCACTGTCGTCACCTTACAAGTGTTTATATTGCAGAAATTATGTGTTGAAATCTACGAAATGTTATAATGATTTATTATTTAAACTTCAATCCGTCTAAATCAACAATATTAGCAAGGAATCCAACAAAAGAAGTGAAATATATATATGAACGAAGTGTTTTTGTATGAATTAACTCAATTATTGAGTAATGTCGAGCATGTGAATTGTCAGGAACAGCGTTTGACGTGATTATATTTTATTTTTATTGAATAGACCGTAAGTCCCGGATGTTGTGTATCTTATGACATTCATGACGTTCTGCTCTGAATGGTCGACTCTACGAGTTTTCAGAAAACTCGTACATTCCGTAGTGTCTAAATGGCTTCAAACACAAGTCAAAATAGAAACATTGTGGAAAAGGCACCGAAGGGTCACATTTATGTATATAAATGTGGCTTTTGCGGATTTACTCGGAGTAAATCCGCAGCTAGCGGAGTGGCTGTCGAAATGCACATTCCAGAAATGCATTTCGAAGCAGCCATTAAACGGCGTAGATCTGGCAATAAGCCACTCTACAAACGCCAACTCTATGATATTGGCAATCTGTCGTCACCGGTGCAGAATGCATTAGTCAAGTATTTTGATTTTGTGGCTGTGGGTGACAATCAGAAGGAGGGTTGTTCTCCAGCTGATGTGCAACTAAGTCGGTTGCTTCTAGAGTCACAAATGCAACAGCCGTTGCACCCGCGAAGACAAAGTCTTCGCAGCTGACAGGGCAGGTTCCCTTGCACCAGTCCACTTGTCAGCAGGCCCCTTTACAGAATGCACCCGGCCCCCCTTTCAGCAGGCCTCTCTACAGCCTGCACCTCTGCAGCTTATACCAATGCAGGGGCCGGGAGGACAGATCTTCTTTTCTCTCTCTGCGGCGACTCCGTTTCAGCCTTTGACAGCACCAGTACCGTCACAGTCGGAAACGCCGATGAGTTATAGCTCCGCTGTAACCCATAGTCCTCCCAGACTTGCATTGCCAAAAGAGCCAGAGGTTATACCCTCCAGGGCAGTTGCTAGTCCGCCAGGTTTTTCTAACCCTGGCTCAGTTACAGAATCTACCCCAAAAAGGGTAGAAACAGTATCTAATAAAATGGATGCTAAACCTGTGACCAAGTCTGTCACAAAATCGTCGACAGTTTCAGCAGAGACTGCCGCGAAACAGAAGAGACCTAGTTCTTCTGAGGCTCCTTCTCCTAAAAAGATGAAGAAGCCTGACATGTTTAATATGCCAGAGGCATTTTCCAAACACGTTTGATGGCAAACGTAGTTTGGAATGCCACAGATCTGAGGCATATGCTAAGAAGCATGTGGTTCTAATCTGTGAGGTGTACAAATGCCATTTTGCCACACCAACCGCGTTTCAAACGCATGTCGCAAGGCGACAGTGAATGAGATTAAATCTCACCAAATGCCTGGCCCTGAAGAGTAAGTTTCTTCTTTGGTCCAGGCAAGGCTAGTGGGGTATACTCTTATACCTTTCTGTCGTAGGTCAATTATGCACATTTTAACCTATTCTTGGAGCGTTTGGGCTGCTGGTGTTCCAGTTGACGACCTGTTCCGGGGCGCCCACAGGACTGCCTTAGTCCAAACGTTTGGACACCGCCCAACGTGGGGAATATTGTCCTCTTTCCGAAAAGGACAATTCCCTCAGATTGGGAATTTAAGGGTGTGGGAGTGCCTTTCCTCCCATGCCATTTGGTAAAGATACAGCTCCAGCCGTGTCTCTCCAGAGACCACGAAGGTACTTAATTCTTTGCAATCTGTCTCTTTGTCTTCTCCAGATAAGAGGGAGATTGCACCTATGGAATTAGGTGCGGGGGATGCAAGCATCTCCGGTTCTGAACTCGATCTGTTCCCGAGAATACTGCTGCATGTGCAGCATCAGCGCCATCTGTTGACGCATCTGCATGCGATATTTTGAAGTATGCAAGTGTGGAAGACCCATTAGCCCTCAACGCGATTCCCCTTCATTCTGATAAGTCCTGGGGCAATCAGGTTAAAGAGGAAGATGCAAGGAACTCGCCCTTGCAATCTTCTGCGTTGCAGAAATTGGAGGCTTTGTTGGAGTCTCCAAAGTTGAAGACTTCGGAGAGTTCTCCAAAATCTAGTGTCTCTGAGATTTCAACTAAATCTCCAGAGAAAAGAAAAGAAAAGAAAAAAGGCCTAGTGAGTAATTGTAGAGAACAGGTTCTCTAAATATCGTTGAAAATTCAGATAAATCATATCAGACACGCTAGGAACTGGCAATTTTATTTTATTTATTTATTCCGCCAGTGTGTCAATTTTTTTTTATTTTATTTATTTTATTTCTAATAAAATGTGCGCTTTCTAGTGCATGTTATAGTATGACGTAAACAGATGACTGACAACTGAGCGGCAGTTAACTGGGGTGCCAGTTCGAGCCGTGAATAAAAGATATTCCTATCCTGAAGATTCGTGTATCGTGGTGCAGCTCATCGCGAAACCGGAACCTGTCCATCTTTACCGGGGATTCTTTGCACAAAGTAACAATAGCCGGAACCCATTAATATAGTAAAATCAAGCATCGTACCTCGGATACCTGAGCAGAGCTGCGTACTCGCCGGAACCAGTGAATGCGGGGGGTAGAGATAGGACGCCCCCTTGTGCAGAAAATGGACGAGCACAGGAAGTTTTCTTTGATTTTACTTTAAGATGACCGTAGAACTGTAGCGGGCATAGTGGACTCCGGGGCTGGGATGTGTTCTCGCTGGAACCAGTGAATGCGAGGGGTAGGCCGTAGACAGTCGGAAAGGTCCCCTCGTGTGAGGGTAAGGATCTCTCACACAGGACGTTCTGTACAGTTCAGGATTAATAGTTGTCTACGTTCAGATGTGGGTAACCGAACCGTGATTTTACAACTTTATCTTAGCCACTGTGAAGAAGTGTTGACGTTTGGGAACGCTATTCGTGTAGTCTTGACGGTCTGGTCAACCGTCGTGATTGTGATTGAAGAGTAGTGTGTTAGCGTTCGTTAGAGCTGTTACAAACTGACCAATTGTAGCTAAAAGTTAAACAGTGACTCTAATGTGACCTGAATTTGACCTCAGACAAAGCATATTACCCAGAAATTTGACATAGTGCGTAACGAGTTCCCGGCGTCGTTCAGAAAGTTATCATACTGACTAACAGTTGACTAAAACTTGAGTAACACAAACCAGGATAGTGAGTCGTAACAAATAGGACTGTTCATTTTAGGGTAAAAATGTGTCATTATCATTTTCTAGTGTGTTCATTAGGTTTTCAGGATCATTCCGTTAGGTAACTGCGAGTAATTGGGCAAAAATTGGAAAATAAATACGATTTAATCGACTATTTCGTCCGCTTTCGGGGAGATTTTTCTTAATTTTTAAGTTCAGTCATAGCTGGTTCAGTATTCATAAATTTTTGGGACTTAAAAGCACACTGTTTAGTGCAGGGGTTCATTTGTTAGCTGTATATTCAGGGTTCGAAGTTTTGGTGAGTTTGGGATATTTGGCAGTGGGCTGTATTTTTCAGCAAAACTATCAAGATTTTCATTATATTAGTGAAAATGTGATACAAAATTTAGTAACTGTACCAAATCTTCCGCCACTAATCGTCGTAGGCCACGGATGTGCGTATGATTCTTGAGTGACAGTGTAGGACGAGGTCTGCTAGACGAGCATCGTCTGTTAGAGCTGGTGTAGTTTCATTCTGGATATGTATTTTCAGTATTTTCGTTATTTTAAGTCATTTCGATATTACAAGTTCTTGTAGTCTTTTGCTCGAAATAAAAAAAAGGTAGGGAATGAAGTAATGTTCATTAAAGTGCTTTGATATACAATATAGTTAGCCAAAATTGGTAAATTGGCCGTTATTTTGGGCGAAGATAGGTCTAGCATAGTATTTTGTTTATTTGACGTCTTCGTTTCTACAGAAATAACCGAAATTTTCATTTGGAAAATTTAGGCAACTTTCGTGAATACTCGGATAAATAAGGGCTGTTTGTCACGTGAATAAAAAACGGGTGAATTGGTTGTGCTGACGTAATGAAATTGCAGTTTAGATTAAAAACAGCAGTACAACTACAGTAGTGAAAAGCAGTAGTGAGTAGTTCAACTACAGTAGTAGAAAGTAGTTGTATAGTTAAACTGTCATCAGTGATAATTTAAAAGTACCATGTAGTAACCCTCTGGAACTCCCCTAGCGTTGGCATGGTAATCAACGTTGTCGTACCGTCGTGCAAAGCGTGCTGTACCTCATTGGTCATGTATTTTACCATGTAACAGCTTGTCCATTAGCTGTTTGTCTGGTTTTGGCTGGGTTAATGTCCTAGGGGATGGGATCATTATTTTTTTAATGAAGCATTTTGTCCGTTGACTATTTGTCCGGTTGTCCTTGTTTATGTCCTAGAACAGTCCAGGCTATGTATTTTACCATGCAACAGTTGTCCATTAGCTGTTTGTCCGGTTTTGGCTGGGTAAATGTCCCAGGACAACAGTAAGACAACACAGTAAATTACTATTCTTTATGAATTTTATTGATATTTTCTTTTAAATTACAAGCTCAGGGTAAAAACTGCATGTGTTCATAAAGTGTTCATAATATGAACGCGGTGCTCATAAGTTGTGATTGATATTCTCTTGTAAATTACAAGCTCAGGTTAAAAACTGCAGGTGTTCATAAAGTGTTCATAATATGAACGCGGTGCTTGTAAGTTGTGATTGATATTCTCTTGTAAATTACAAGCTCAGGTTAAAAACTGCAGGTGTTCATAAAGTGTTCATAATATGACCGCGGTGTTCATAAGTTGTAATTTGTAGTCTTCGCTGTGTTCATTGTAGTATTCCTAATGTGATCTGTTGTCTCCGAGGCGTTCGGTAGTCGTCAGTGATTTTTCGTAAAATGAAGTTAGAAATTATTTTTAGTTAAATTTGCCAAAAATGCACAAAATGAATAAGCTTGCGTAAAGACTGGTTTACTACATGTTATCAACGCTACCACTGTTCTAAAATCTGTGATGCTGTTAAAATTTATTTAAATTTTTATAATTTGTTAAATTTTTGAAATTTTCTGATTGTGGATGTTTACTTACCCAGCAGCATAATATTAAGTCTTTTGTTGTAATTTCTTTCTTCTATCATCCATTTTCGGTATTTTCTGGTTCTTCATCCGCTACCCTAAAATTGAAATATTCAAAATTTGAGTCAAATTTTTGAGAAAGCAGAGGGTAATGTGAAGGATCAGCATTTATCGTTAAACTCTGCTGCTGTGTTGGTGTTGCGCCGGATGTGCTGTTGTTTACGTACAGCAGCGCCCCGGCGCGGCTGATTGCTGGGTAAGCTGCGGCGATCGCCACGTACGTACGTCGTTTCGTTACGTACGTGTGTGCGTTACGATCGTCGTTACGATCGAGATTCGAAAATAAAGTTTGGCCTTGGATCCTGAACTGTTTAGACGTGTTTTTGAAACTTAAGTTTATAACTTGGGTTTGTCCGTCTGAGCCGGGGGGGGGGGGGGGGTATCCCGCCAAACTCAACCGTTACACCAATATTTCACATCTGAAAGAATCCCCGTCTATGAGAAACGCGGATTACTGAATGAAAAATGTACAAACGTGGCATTTACATATCGCAATGCGGTGTGTCAGATCTTTGTACTGGTTACATATAACTGGACTGTAGAGTTGAAACCAACCACAAATGAAGTGCATATGCACTTATCACATCTAACAGCACAACTTTGAGATCACTGAAAAAGCACGTAATCCTATAAGTCAGTAAAACTTCAGCAATGTAGGATAAGAAAATCTATGTTTAAATGCAGTGTGAGGTCGACAAAGTACCAAAACATTCACAACTAGATCCCAAGTGTAACTGGACCGAATTCCACTATATAGCGAAATTACCCCCTTAGAAAACCCACAAAAGAAAACTTTTGTGGTACAAAACGGCTGAGAAGGTAGAGGTCACCGAGGTATTTTTAATACAACGAATTGACCCAAAGGTTTTTTTTAACCTTGACCTTGATCGAAAGGTCAAGGTCGCTGAGGCACCTCTTATGTGATGCCTTTTATGGCAAGAGGGTCTAAAATGAGCTCATAATCACTGTTTTCTAAATAACGGTCAACTTCCATTTCTTACCTTGACCGTAATAAAAGGTAAAGGTTACCGTTTTCGAGATATAGGTTAATCTTTTGCAACGCTGTTCTATATACAGAGGTCACATGACTTTTGACCTTGACCTGGAATGTGAAGATCGCGAGATTACTCCCTAATCAAACCGTGTGGGTCTAGGACAGTTGCCGCATTGGGCCTGTTACCGCACGAATTATTGCCGCATAGGACCATTACCTACTTTTTTTGTAAAAAAATCACAATCTTCTGTACAATTTTTATTTTGTTTATCACTGTATGGAATGCCATTTTAACATTTATTAGGGAATTATTCTCATCAAGAAATAATTTTTTATTCAAAACTGATTTTTTATATATCAAGAACTAATTTTTTATCTCAAAAAATCATTTTTTTTACATTAAGAATTAATCTTTGCTATCTGTAATTATATTTCTGATATTTCGAAATGTATTCTTGATCTAAAAATAATTCTTGATATCAATAAATATTTGAGATATCAAGAAGTATTTATTGATATCAGAAATGATTTAATGATCTCTAAAATTGATTTTTAGAGATGAAAAATTCAACTCTTGATAGCAAAATGAAATATTTGATAGCAAAATCTCCATTTTCAGCTCAATAATTTATGTTCCTTTTATTGATATCAAGAATTTATTTGAGATATTATTATTTCAGAATCAGATTTTTTATTTTTATATTTTGAAATTTGCAAATATTTTTTGATCTCAAAAATTAATTTTCGACATCAAAATATCAGTCTATTTTTTATACAAAAAAATTCAGAAGCACACATCTGTGATACAATAATGGCTGCTCTTGTATACAGAATCTTTCTTTTGATTTTTTACTATACAGTAAAGAAGCAGTACTTGAACTGAGAAATTGTGTTGTTATTATTGATATCAATAATTCAGGTCTCCATCTCCAAAACTTAATTGACGATTCGTTAAATCTTATGCAAATGTGTGTCTTCCTTAAGATTTTTTAACTTTATAAAACTGATATTTTATCTCAAATATATTTTTTTGCAATCTAAAATTCAATTTTTGATATTGATTTATTGATATTTTTAATTATATTTTGATATCAAAATGTTAAATGTTAAAACGGCATTCCATATTACTGCGCTGTTCTACAATATTTTATTCTCTTTTGTGCATCTAAAATAATAAATTACTACTATTTTTCTACTTTTAAGCTGTCATTATTCAATATCAAACTACAGCTGTGAAATTCTATTAAATATCCAACTTAAAACTACAGTTTCTAGCTCCTGAAATAAAAATATCCGATCAATGTCCAGCATTAAACTACTCTGAAATACAAATACTTTACTTCATGAAATCACAGTTTTTGGTCTAAATGTGAACATTGTGTGATAATCCATGATATGCCTATTGACAAAGTCATCCACAATGAGATGAGTGTTTTCGCTATTAACTCGCCAATACTTTGGGTTTTCCTCTTTGAGACCGTATGTATTCCATGGTGTTTGATGTATAGTCCAACACATTTTTTCTGCCCATTTTTATACCATCTGACCCGATTGCAATCGTATTCAATAGCACTTACCGTAAATCCACTTATTTCGGAGCTACATATATATATATATATATATATATATATATATATATATATATATATATATATATATATATATATATATATATATATATATATATATATATATATATATATATATATATATATATATATATATACCACTTTGAGATAAAAATACTTTGAGCTCCATATGAAGGTCAAGGTCAAACAAATTTCTCGACGTTTCATAATCCTCTATCTTTGTTCCAAATTTCCACTTCCGACGTCATATAGCGTCGGAGTTTTCCGGAAACCATCGGAGGCGGAAAAAAGGGAAAAAAGGGGGGCGGGATGGGAATAAAGGGCTGGAATATCTAGCAAAGCATATTCATTTGCAAACTTTTCCCAAATAGATTTTGCCTTCTATGTATTAACACTAGCATCCCAACATTTAGTCGAGCAACATTTAGCAGATTTTTTTTGGAGCTGGCAGTTTGCACCTGTAGATTACACAGCAGCGGATCAATGACCTTTTATGTGTCAATGACTTTTGAGTACAAATAGTTTTTATTTGTGAAAAAAAAACCCACCTCTGTTTTCTATCAGATCATATTGACTTTAGCGCATGTTTTTTTGTCCAGTATCTGTTCATCAACATTTTTAATTGTTTCTCTTCCACTGTGGCATTGTGACGTAAATCGCTTCCTCAATGACAAGGTCATAATTAAGGAAAGTGAATGTCCATTTAATTCACACATAGAGCTTGTTTTGCTGTGGAAAACATCCTGTGTATCTTGGCTGTTTGTGTTTTTTTTTTTTTGTATGCTATGAAAATATTTGCATATTGTTAACATTTTTGTGGGTCTACTGAACAATGAAACTAAAGGTAATCTGAAATACAAGACACCCAACGAACCAAAAAGTATTTAACTTTGCTAAATTTAGCTGGGAATTTAACGAAATCCACATGAAACACTATTATCCTTATCAAATGTCTATAATTAGTTTTTGTTTGTTTGCTGGACGGCCACATGAAAAATGTTACCAACTAGCCTATGTTCTGCATCGAGGAAAAATAGTTCCTCATTCCCTTGTGGCGGATTCCGAATGTGACCTATTTCTTTTCAATATGTCGGTCCTTCTTTCCAACTGGTGCCTTCATTTAATGTCAATGAAAAGCCTTCTAAAAAAAGTCGTGAGGAATTTTCCAGCAAACCCTTCTGTATTTAATTATAGCACTTTCTGTTCCTTATGTTTGATATATATGCATACACCAAAACCCCGGGATCGGACCACCCCGCAAATAGGACCACCCCGGAAATCGGACCACCCCGCAAATAGGACCACCCCGGAAATCGGACCACCTCGCAAATAGGAACACCCCGCAAATAGGACCACCCCGCAAATAGGAACACCCCGCAAATAGGACCACCCCGCAAATAGGACTACCCCGGAAATCGGACCACTTTTCGTCAGAACCGAATGAAACCCATTGGTTTCTATTATAAAGGAAACCCACAAATAAGATCAAACCCGCAAATCTAACCATAGGACCACTTTTGTGAGTCCCAAACGCAGACAGAACCCCGGAAATCGGACCAGCCTACGCACATGACATCTACATATATATGGCATGAACAATCACTTGATCAGTTCCATAGTATTTGTTCCTTTCGCTAGGCACGTAAATTTCACCAAGGAACCAAGATTTCATGGAATAAATAGTTGGGTACCCTTCGTTGGGTGAAACTTTGGTCCATTTCCCTTGCGGAATCAAAACCTTATTGTAAGGAAAGTCCGAGGTTAGAAGCCAACGATTGTTTGAGTGGAACTGCTAGAATTTGTTTCCATGGGCCTTTTTTCAAATCCCCGTTCCTTCCACGGCCCCTCGGTTCAATCTGTACTCCAGGACATTGCTTTGTTTTCCTCGTCGGGAGTTTCTTTCTAATTCTGGTAGGCATCTCAAGGGCAGTTTCAGTGTTTTTTAGGAAAAATAATGGAAAATCTACTACTGGTTTTCCCCAGTAAACATCGCGAAAAAGCATTAATGTTGAACATGTGCGTTTTTTTCGGTCATGGTCCAGCCTAATCAGACTAGACAGAATTTCGCTACACTTAGCGAAATAGCACACACTTGCAAGGGCAGAGACACAACATAGTTGGTCAAAGACACATTTTTCAGTGTTACGACATAATTGTCAGCTTCCGGATTATTGTCTTGAACGAGGCCATCGAAGTGAATATAATGTAACCTCATTTGGGCACAAATAAATCAAATTCAGTTTTCAAACCGTTTTTAAGATACTGGTCAACTTACAGTTTTTGACCTTGACCTTGATGGAGGAGGTCAAGATCACAAAGGTACCTCTTATATAACGTCTTTTAGGCCCAAAGGGTCTAAAATAAGCTCTATCTCTAACCGTTTTCGAGATAATAGTCAACTTCCGGTTTTTGACCTTGACCGTGAACCAGAAGGTTAAGGTCACCGAGGTACCTCTTATGTAACGTTGTTTAGGCCCAAAGGGTCTAAAATAAGCTCAAAGTCGCTCTATCTCTAACCGTTTTCGAGATAATAGTCAACTTCCGGTTTTTGACCTTGACCGTTAACCAGAAGGCCAAGGTCACCGAGGTACCTATTATGTAACGTTGATTAGGCCCAAATGGTCGAAAATGAGCTCAAAATCGCTCTATCTCTAACCTTTTTCGAGATAATAGTCAACTTCCGGTTTTTAACCTTGACCGTGACCCAGAAGGTTTAGGCCGAAAGGTTCGAAAATGAGCTCAAAATCGCTCTATCTCTAACCGTTTTCGAGATAATAGTCAACTTCCGGTTTTTGACCTTGACCGTGACCCAGAAGGTCAAGGTCACCGAGGTACCTCTTATGTAACGTTGTTTAGGCCCAAAGGTCGACAATGAGCTCAAAATCGCTCTATCTCTAACCTTTTTCGAGATAATAGTCAACTTCCGGTTTTTAACCTTGACCGTGACCCAGGAGGTTTAGGCCGAAAGGTTCGAAAATGAGCTCAAAATCGCTCTATCTCTAACCGTTTTCGAGATAATAGTCAACTTCCGGTTTTTGACCTTGACCGTGACCCAGAAGGTCAAGGTCACCGAGGTACCTCTTATGTAACGTTGTTTAGGCCCAAAGGTCGAAAATGAGCTCCAAATCGCTCTATCTCTAAGCGTTTTCGAGATAATAGTCAACTTCCGGTTTTTAACCTTGACCGTGACCCAGGAGGTTTAGGCCGAAAGGTTTGAAAATGAGCTCAAAATCGCTCTATCTCTAACCTTTTTCGAGATAATAGTCAACTTCCGGTTTTTAACCTTGACCGTGACCCAGAAGGTTTAGGCCGAAAGGTTCGAAAATGAGCTCAAAATCGCTCTATCTCTAACCGTTTTCGAGATAATAGTCAACTTCCGGTTTTTGACCTTGACCGTGACCCAGAAGGTCAAGGTCACCGAGGTACCTCTTATGTAACGTTGTTTAGGCCCAAAGGTCGAAAATGAGCTCCAAATCGCTCTATCTCTAAGCGTTTTCGAGATAATAGTCAACTTCCGGTTTTTAACCTTGACCGTGACCCAGGAGGTTTAGGCCGAAAGGTTTGAAAATGAGCTCAAAATCGCTCTATCTCTAACCGTTTTCGAGATAATAGTCAACTTCCGGTTTTTGACCTTGACCGTGACCCAGAAGGTCAAGGTCACCGAGGTATCTCGTATGTAACGTTGTTTAGGCCTAAAGGGTCGAAAATTAGCTCAGAATCGCTCTATCTCTAACCGTTTTCGAGATGAGTCGGCCTGTCGTTAAGGACGCGTGAAGGACCCTCAAGGTCAAGGTAAGTGATGAAAGTTTACCCTTTACTGAGTACGTTTTATGCATTCACAATGTTATTTGAGCACCTTTATGGCTACTTTTCGTGATTAATAGGCGTTTCAAAAAATATTTTGACGAAGTTTGCAAGTGGGAATGACAGCCAAATCTAAGGTGTCGCGATTTGCGTCGGCCAGACGTCGCAACCTCAAATCGGCATTGGATCGACTCCGGAATACTTATTGTATCCCTTCTGCCTGGCACATCTTTTTCCTGCACCCCCTTCTGACTGGCACCCCTTTTGCCTGGCACACCTTCCGATTGGCACTCCTTATGTTTGCCCCCCCCCCCTCCCTTCAGCCTGGCACACCTTTTTCCGGGTACACGTTCTGTCTGGTATGCTTTTTCTAACTTCTCTCATAATAAAACAACTTCTCTCCTTAAAATTGCTATTCTCAGAAGCTGTTACGTCATCTATCAAACGTGACGTTTTGGAAATCACTACATCAGTCAGCCCAAGATATGTCTGGAAGTTGCAGTGTCTTGCTTCATGTCGCAATCAGATGGTGATTCTATTTTTCAACGTTCAATAGAGGTTTGGGAGACATAATAATAATAATAATAATAATAATAATAATAATAATAATAAGCTTCATAAATATCCTATGTGACCGAATGACCCAAGAGTGAAGGTACAGCGAAGGAGGGGTGACCACAAACGACGTGAAGGTACGGTGAAGTGACTACAACCGACGTGAAGGTACGGTGAAGGAGGGGTGACCACAAACGACGTGAAGGTACGGTGAAGTGACTACAACCGACGTGAAGGTACGGTGAAGGAGGGGTGACCACAAACGACGTGAAGGTACGGTGAAGTGACTACAACCGACGTGAAGGTACGGTGAAGGAGGGGTGACCACAAACGACGTGAAGGTACGGTGAAGGAGGGGTGACCACAAACGACGTGAAGGTACGGTGAAGGAGGGGTGACAACACTTTGATTGTGGTTGCCAAGATGTCAATTCAGGACTGACTCTTCCCCGCAGTCTATGCAACGTTACTTTCCCGACGTATATACAGCGTCGGTAAAGAGAGACGTTGTTTCGATTCCTATTTTCAATCTATCCGCAACGTTGATTAGACGTCGTATAATTGCCGTCTATCCAGCGCTGGCAAGCAGACGCTGTTTGCACTTCCATAAACAAGCAAAACCCGACGTTGATCTGACGTCGGTTGCGACGTGTATCCAACTTCGTACAACGTTGCAATGTTTACTGGGACAACCAGTTTCTCTTCCTGTCCTTTTTGTATCAGTCATCATTCAAACCAGCGACACGCATGTCCGCAAGAGAATTATACACGTGTTGATCCGGATTCTCATTATCCGCCATTTGTTTACATAATGTATGTTTTTATTCACTCATTGACTTGTTCATTCCTTCCAAACATGATCTTGTTACGTGGCAAGCTAGTCGGTGACATGGCGTCACCCTGTCGCCACCCCTCCTCCCCTCCCTCCCCCACCCCACCACAATAACGGTTGAGCTATTGAATGAGCTGAATCGTATTAGACTATGCGCGGCGTTGTTGCCCAACAGCCAACCGCCACAACATTTTTTTTACTGTCGCATATTGGACTTTCATAGCTCCGGCGATCCATTAGGGATTTCCTAAAAACAGAACTAATCGAAGGAGCGGATCTACTTGTTTTTTTTTTTGTTTTTTTTTTTCTTCTTTTTTCTTTTTTTTTTAGATTCCACCAACTCTCTACAGAGGTCAGCGGTTTCATAACAACGCTTAATGACCGTGGAAGCATTGGGAGAAACAAAGACCAGCAGGAACGCTGGGAGGGGAGGGGGGGAGGATTGGCACAGCTCAGGGTGTGTTGTACTGACTTTCGCTTTGCAAAAAAAAAACCGGTTATGTTACAGCTGTGAAACTATTAAATAAACATCAACGTTGGATAGACGTCGCAGCCGACGTCAGAGCGACGTCATGGTTTGGTTATTTGTAGCAATGTCGAAACAACTTACTGTTGGATGCACCTCAATTATCCGACGTCTAATCAGTGTGTGCGCAAAGGTTCCAAAGGAAGTCGAAACAACGCCTCCCGGCATCATTTAAATGCCAGGAAAATTGCCGTCTATGACAGCGACAATCGTGGCGTGGCCACCCCTCCATCGCAATATCCCCCACCTTTGGTCATCCGGTCAGGCAGGATACGTATGAAGTCGATTTCCCTATTTTTTTTCCAAAAATAAGCAGAAAAAAACTTGCTCCATCTTAAAATTATCATATTTTACATCGTCATTTTGGTCTACTTTCACAGTGACGTTGTTATGGCTACCATTCCCGTAAACACAAGGTTGTTTTGTGAGTGCGACGTTTTTTTTTTTTTTTTTTTTTTTTTTTTTTTTTTTTTTTTTTTTTTTTTTTTTACTTTTTGTTCTGAGTGCGGCGTCTGTACAACGTCGATTTTCCGACGTCTATTAAACCTCAGTTTTTTCTATCAGTTCAACGTTGTACGGAAGACGTTAGTTATTCGTCGGAGAAAGTTTCGTTGTTGTTGCGACCAAAAGATACTTTTAATCAACGTCTTTTGCCCAACATTTAATTAGCGTCAGTGGTTGAGACCAGTCGCAACAAAAATACAACCAGAGTTCATGTTGAGGTTTGGTCGGAACTCCAAAGAATAGGCCTTAGAATGTTCACTGGGTAAGGGTTTTCTCACAGAATGTGGATGCGCGATAAATCGTTCTGCTGTTTGAAATTTGAAAACTTTGTTGGCATGTCCAAAATTGAGACCATTTGGGAACCAGCAAGCAAAGCGACTTATTCATCATTTTTTAATTTTTGATAGGGACAGGTTAAGTCTGACATCAGGATTACCTTTTCGCAAACTATTGGGTCGTTATGCAGATAACAATCGATGTAAGAATTTGACCCGACACACGTCAAACTGTCCGTGTCCGTTTTTTTCGGCTTAAAAACAATATAAAGTGTGAAGTTTCAACGATTCTAATTCAAAGTGAATTGCAATTGACAACATTGTCTCAGGTTATTATCAAGATGAAAAAAACCGTGCATTCCAACAGTGCTCGTCCACCCGGATATAGGGTACCGTTGGGGTAGGGGGGGGGGGGGGTGCTCGTTGGGGTCTCGGGATGTGGGATGCCCATGTGCTGCCAAAAAAAAGAAAAGCCTCGGGGCTAGCCTCATCATTTCAAAGAAATGTTAGGGGGGGGGGGGGGCTAAGTGCTATCTCCAGCCCTCACCCGCCACAATCCCATTCGCGAACACAACCAGGGACAAATTTCAGTATGCGAGGACAGGAATTAGAAACAATGCCCACTACTCCCACCCCCCCCCCAACCTCCTCCCACCCCCTCCCACCTCCTCCCCCCCCCCCAAGTACCCCACGACCTCTGCCAACCACTGAAACCTCTGGTGCCGGAACCGCAAGTTTTCTCTTTAGAACTCCCAATAGAATCATTGAAAAGCAAAATCCTTTCACATTACCGGAATATCTTCGTCCGTAAAGTGCTTTAAATATAAAATACCACTTATTCTTTTACAGAGCTCGGGCGGTAATCTCATTTATGTGAACGCATGTGTCCAGGAGAAAAAAATGCATGTCATTGTTATCTTTTGTGAATAACCGTCTTAATCTTCTCAATATTTACTTGCCAACCTATTGACGACTCTTGCCGTGGAGTTTAATTGCCTTTGATTGGCGGTTGAATAACCATTATTATTACGAGAGCCGACAAGCACAGTAAAACTCGGGGATTGAACAACAGCGCAAATAGGACGACGTTGCAAATAGGACCACTTTTTAAGGACGACACGTAGAAATAGAACCGCCACAGACACTGGTTTTATTTCGATCAATCCCAGTGGCTGTTTCCCACCCCACCCCCACCCACACGCAGCAATACCTCTTAACCCCCTCCGCCCCCCCCCCCCCCCCCGCCACTTCCCTCTCCATGCGGACTCATATCAGCTCTATCGGTGTTAATTTTACCAGGCAAGAACAAAATGTCGAGTTGACAAATGTGAGCTTCAATTCTTTAGATTTTACTGTTCCACGAGGAGAAAAAATGACTGACAAGTCGATTGAAGACAATGAAATATTTTCTGGGAAATCATAAGTCTCTAATCCTAAATACTTCCCTGGTAATAAAGCCATAATTATCCGGAGAGAATGGAGTGACTTCTTTTTATCTGCTGATTCGAATATTACACAATGAATCCTGTGTTACGGAAGTGTCTTAAGCCACCCCCCACCCCTACCTTGTAATTAAGAGGTGGGTTGCTGATCCTATTTATGATAAATCCTTCTTGTACAAAGAAAATATGTTTCTGGACCTTCTTGTGTGGATCCGTGTCTCCGTTAGAAGAGTCATGCCCGGAGTGCAAATAACCAAACTCATTTTTCCCAGAATGCATTTGTGTATTGTGCAATATGTAAATCAACAGTCCTACAGACCGCCACGGGCGAAATTCTAAACACATATTTACACAGAATACCTACGGATTGAATTTCTGGCTTCGTCAAGGTCTTACATTATTTTTTCATTGAACGGTTTATTTAAAAATTGTTTAAATACGTCTAGGACTAAGTGTTCACAGCATTCAATAAAGTAAATTGGTGTAAAATTGTTAAATGTAACGATTGGTAGTGTAAGGTGGGACAGAAGCGGTGTCGAGTCAGAAATTGACCCATGACGAATAATAACACTGAATTACGTTCGTATATGGCAACAGGAACGAAATGTAATATGATAGAAAAAATGCCAAAAAATAATAAAATAAATGAGTAAATGGTGATATCTTTGATGTTCTTTTTACATTTGCAGGATCAAAAGAATCATATGTTGTCCTTTTTTCTTTTGCATTTACGCAATTTGTTTACAATTAATCAAACTTTAATCCGTGAGGAATCTACACGGTAGTGGTTTATATAAAGAATGTAGTCCAGTTTCGTTCATCATTTGTGATTTGAAGAAAACATTGCGGTTACTGAATTTGTTGCCTTAAGGATTTATGGTGAAGAGGGGAATACGTGCGAGAGGTCCCTCCAGGGCTCGTTAATTAATTCATGGACACTTGAAATGAAGTGATACATCGAAGGCAACTACAGAATCGTTGTTATCAGGACTTTGGGATAAACCGCCGCTGGAGGTCGCTGCCACACTTGTATGTGGATTTACCTCTCAACGCATCAAGTGCTTAATTAGCATAAAAAATTAAAAAACTTTTAATGAAAAAAATATGTTTATCCTGTTTTCATGTGAACTCTTGGTCTTCATCCAAAACCGTGGTAAGAACTGGGTATTCCCCCCACAGATGGTGACATCAAGTGTTGACGTGAATTCACCCAGAGTGTGTAAATCGTAACATTTAACTAAATAATAAAGTGACAATTCCCAATGACGAAACAGGTATAAAAAACACATCACGGGGTAATCTGTTGTTAATTAAAGCATTGACCACAAGAAATACACCGGATTTGGAGTGAAAAAAAGGATAACATTCAAACGTTAGGCAGAGAAATAGATAGAAGTTAGCGTTCACAGAAGGCAGCTTGTTACGGTGAGTGATTATATTTTTTTTATTTCTAATATTTCTGTTCGTGAGTGAACGACTTTTGATCAAATTCGATACAACACCTGTGAGTGTGAGGAAAACTGATGGGCTGCGTGGCTGAGTGGAAGTACGTGCTGAGTGTATGCGGCTGAGTGGAAGTATGTGGTTGAGTGGAAGTATGCGGCTGAGTGGAAGTACGTGGATGAGTGGAAGTACGTGGCTGAGAGGAAGTATGTGGCTGAGTGGAAGTGGCTGAGTGGAAGTACGTGGCTGAGTGAAAGTAAGTGGCTGAGTGGAAGTATTTGCACTGACGCAGCCTTTTCTTTTAATGTTTTTGTCAGTTCTTTGTATATATTTCCGCTTTAGTTTTGTAGCTGTTACTTCTGTCTTTTGGCCACTCGTTTGAATATTACAGTTTCGATAGTGGACAAATGTTCTCCCAGGTGTTATAATAAACATTGGCACAACCTTCTTTTTTAAATTTCTTACTGCGTTTATGTTTGCCCAATGACGCTATAAGACAACAAAAAATCTTAATTTAATGTGTTTTTTTTTCTTCAAAATAATCATCGAAAAACTTAACATCGGTAGATTTACATGTAAAATCGACAGGGGGTCGAGTGGGGGTGGGGGGGTTGGGCGGGGACGGCAAAAAGTGTCGTTAAGCTTCACCCGCCTTTCCCAGTTGTGTGTTTTACCAAAAGTAATGATCGCCGCTTTCGACGTAAACAATTTCACTTCTATTTTAAGTTCTTTTTTTTTTCAACTGAGCTAAAGAAGCGATTTCCTCGATTTCCTGGGGTTTGTTCCATCACTTTTTAACCCTCGCTTCTCCGCTTCCTGGAATAAAATCCTTGACCTTACATTTGTGCGGTGTCGGTGAATGGTGCGTGCGGGGCTGTATGGGATCGGGAAGGGGAGGGGGGGAGGGGAGGGGGGGATGGGGAGGGGGTAGAAGGGCAGTGGTACCGGATATGTGTCATGGCATTCAGCTTTTTAATCCCCCGCCGGGGGACTATAGTTTTCGGGTTTGTCTGTCCGTCTGTCCGTCTGTCTGTCGACACCTTTTTTGTTAACACACTCAAGCCTACATTTTTCCACCGATTGTTAAGATATTGTATATATATGGGTAGTACTGGAACGAACAAGGATCGGTATTGTAAATGAGCCATGTCGGCCCAAGGACATTGGCCCAGCTGAACTTCACAAATTTCCCAATCCTTACTCAGTCGAATGCGTTTGTTAACACACTCAAGCCTACATTTTTCCAACGATTGTTAAGATATTCTATCAATGGGTAGTACTGGAACAAAGAAGGATCGGTATTGTAAATGAGTCCTATCGGCCCAACGACATTGGCCCAGCTGAACTTCACAAATTTTCCCAATCCTTTCTCAGTTGAATGAGTTTGTTAACACACTCAAGCCTACAATTCTGAATCGATTGTTGAAATCTTTTAGATATAGAAAGTATTGGAACCAACAAAGGTCGGTATTGTAAATGAGCCCTGTCGGCCAAAGGACATTGGCCCAGCTGAACTTCAGAAATTTTCACAAACCTTACATAGTGGAATGAGTTTGTTAACACACTCAAGCCTACATTTTATCTGCATCGATTGACAAGATATCTTAACTGTGAGTAGTTTTGGAACCAGCAAGGTATGGTATTGTAAATGAGCCATGTCGGCCCAAAAACATTGACCCATTTGAACTTCACAAATTTTCCCAATCCTTACTCATTTGAATGAGTTTGTTAACACACTCAAGCCTACATTTCTCGATCGATTGTTGAAATCTTTTAGATATAGGAAGTATTGGAACCAACAAAGGTCGGTATTGTAAATGACCTCTGTTGGCTCAAGGACATTGGCCCAGCTGAACTTCAGAAATTTTCACAACCCTTACATACTGGAATGAGTTTGTTAACACACTCAAGCCTACATTTTTTGAAACAATTGGCAAAATGTTATACACATAGGTAGTATGGGTGTTAACAAGAATTGGTATTGTAAATGAGCCATGTTGGCCCAAGGACATTGGTCCAGCTGGAATTTTAAAATTCACGAATATGATACGAAGGGTTGTAGTCCAACCTAACACAATCAAATACTGGGATTGTATGCCAGCGGTAGACATAGTCAGTTTCACTGACCCACTTGTTCTGTTAGCTTACGGATCTTTTAGAACGTCTGTTCAAAAAAATATCATGCCAAAAGGCATAAGGTGTTTCAGGAGCTTATTGGATGAGGATAGGCTGCCGGGAGTGTCGTAGGGGGGGGGGGTGGCGGAGTGGGGGGGACCGGTCAGATCCCACCCATTTTCCCTTTATGAAATATTTTCTATGAAGCTGTTATTCTTGTAACAATGTTTCATCCAAAAAATGAGCACCTCACGAACGACCTCCTCACTCACCACCGCACCCCGCCCCGCCCCCAACTCCGTCAAGCGAAATCCTGGTTCCACCCCTCCCCACCGCACCCCCTCCCTCCTTCCAGTAAAATCCTGGTTCCACCCCTCCCCTCCCCACCGCACCCCCTCCCTCCTTCCAGTAAAATCCTGGTTCCACCCCTCCCCTCCCCACCGCACCCCCCAAACTCCTTCCAGCGAAATCTTGGTTCCACCCCTCCCCACCGCACCCCCCCCCCCCAACTCCTTCCAGCGAAATCTTGGTTCCACCCCTCCCCACCGCACCCCCCCAACTCCTTCCAGTGAAATCTTGGTTCCACCCCTCCCCACCGCACCCCAACTCCTTGCAGTGAAATCTTGGTTCCACCCCTCCCCACCGCACCCCAACTCCTTGCAGTGAAATCTTGGTTTCACCCCTCCTCACCGCACCCCCTCCCTCCTTCCAGTAAAATCCTGGTTTCACCCCTCTCTTGAGCTGTCCTCACACAAACACACACACATATGTCGAAACAAGGAGCTGAACATTTTTCTCAATGCCAAACTTTTTGTGCTAGAAAATAGCAACAATGATCAGTAATCGAATGAAATCAACAAACAAATTTTATCTGTTTACTACAAGCGGATTAAGGATAAACACAGAACGAAAAACAGATTCCAGCAGAGCAGGTGTGGAGGTCAATCCCGGGCAACCGAATTCCTTTTGAAAGTTTACTCAATCCTCAACGAGTCAAGTTCTGAGAAGTTAACCTGCACAGAAAAGACGGCTATCTTCCCCAAACACCAACCCCCACCCCCCTCCTCTATACTTTCGCTTCCTGTCCCACTGCAACCCCACCCCCCAGTTCCCCTCCATACTTCACCCTCACTCCCAGCCAACCAACCCAATCGGGCTCCTAACCCCCCCCCCCCCCCGCACCCTCAGTTGCAATTGAAGGCACAGCCTCTAGTAACTACAGTAAAACCTCATTCTGGACAAACCCCGAAATACCGGACAACTACCAATACCGGATAAGAATTCTCAGTCCCGTTTTTCCCCATTGGTTTACATGACCCCTGACATACCGGACACCTCTATATACCGGACAAAATCCGCCAGTCCCCCCCCCCCCCCCCCGCTGTCCGGTGTAGACGGGTTTTACTGTACTTGCCACTGTTTCTGCAAAGTTGAAGCGGGTTGTTTTTGGTCGAGGACAAGTCGTCTATCCGGCGTTTTTGTGGCAATGTTGGATGGGCGTCGGGATAATGATTCTATATGAAAATCGAAACAACGTCTGTCCTCCGACCTTACTTTAACGTCGGATTGCAACAAAAAGAACCGTTTTCTATTATTGCTCACCAGGAATGGCGAGCGGTAACATAAGCGACGGAGAAAATAAGTCAAATGCATGATTATTTAAAATAAGAATCGGAGTGGCACACAATGTTTTTGTGGTCTAGTTTTGGACTTCGAAAACCACCAAAACAAATGTTCCGCCGTCTGGTCGTAACCCTCGCATGTCCACTGGGTCCTGACGAAATGCTGGTGCGAAGGCCTGGGTGTATGAGCTTCAGAATGCTGACGAATGGGTGTATGAACTTCAGTGTGCTGACGAATGGGTGTATGAACTTCAGTGTGCTGACGAATGGGTGTATGAACTTCAGTGTGCTGACGAATGGGTGTTGGAACGTCAGTGTGCTGACGAATAGGTGTATGAACTTCAGTGTGTTGATGAATGGGTGTATGAACTTCAGTGTGCTGACGAATGGGTGTTGGAACTTCAGTGTGCTGAAGAATGGGTGTATGAACTTCAGTGTGCGGACAAATGGGTGTATGAACTTCAGTGTGCTGACGAATGGGTGTATGAACTTCAGTGTGCTGACGAATGGGTGTTGGAACTTCAGTGTGCTGAAGAATGGGTGTATGAACTTCAGTGTGCTGAAGAATGGGTGTATGAACTTCAGTGTGCTGACGAATGGGTGTATGAACTTCAGTGTGCTGACGAATGGGTGTTTGAACTTCAGTGTGCTGACGAATGGGTGTATGAACTTCAGTGTGCTGAAGAATGGGTGTATGAACTTCAGTGTGCTGACGAATGGGTGTATTAACTTCAGTGTGCTGACGAATGGGTGTATGAACTTCAGTGTGCTGACGAATGGGTGTTGGAACTTCAGTGTGCTGACGAATGGGTGTATGAACTTCAGTGTGCTGATGAATGGGTGTATGAACTTCAGTGTGTTGATGAATGGGTGTATGAACTTCAGTGTGCTGACGAATGGGTGTTCGAACTTCAGTGTGCTGAAGAATGGGTGTATAAACTTCAGTGTGCTGACGAATGGGTGTATGAACTTCAGTGTGCTGACGAATGGGTGTATGAACTTCAGTGTGCTGACGAATGGGTGTATGAACTTCAGTGAGCTGACGAATGGGTGTATGAACTTCAGTGTGCTGACGAATGGGTGTATGAACTTCAGTGTGCTGACGAATAGGTGTGTGAACTTCAGTGTGCTGACGAATGGGTGTATGAACTTCATTGTGCTGACGAATGGGTGTATGAACTTCAGTGTGCTGACGAATGGGTGTTGGAACTTCAGAATGCTGACGAATGGGTGTATGAACTTCAGTGTGCTGACGAATGGGTGTATGAACTTGATTGTGCTGACGAATGGGTGTATGAACTTCAGTGTGCTGACGAATGGGTGTATGAACTTCAGTGTGCTGATGAATGGGTGTTGGAACTTCAGTGTGCTGACGAATGGGTGTATGAACTTCAGTGTGCTGACGAATGGGTGCATGAACTTAAGTGTGTTGATGAATGGGTGTATGAACTTCAGTGTGCTGACGAATGGGTGTATAAACTTCTGTGTGCTGACGAATGTGTATCGCTGTCCTACAACTGATGGTCAAAATTTCACCCTGTCCCGAATCAACGGAACGTGTTTCCACAACACGACCGGAAGTTAGTTTTGTCCTGAATATCCAAGTGTTTGTGATGAAATAATATTGATGTCCTTAAGAAGAGGGGTTGTTGGGGCGGGGTGTTTTTTTTCCTTCATAGGCAAACATCTACTCATGCGGTATTTATCAACAGATATTGTTATTTTGCCAGTAAACAATTTTTACTCTGTCCATAGTTTACTTTTGAATCTTGGAAATCTAGTTTGGAGGTGGGAGGGGGCTGTTGTACATTTCTATATATACATTTTCTTATAATAGTGACTGGCAGTGTGTCACCGCTCATGAGAGGCTCGTTCTTCTGTCAAACTGAATTGACGTCATAAACAAACACCGAACCAATCAAACAAGGGCATAATCAGGCATTATGAGTTCAGCACTTTTTTTTACTGGGGGTGGGGAAGGGGGAGGGGGAGGGGGAGAGAGAACTTAAGTATCGAGTCTGGAATGCCAACTGCTTCTCGAATGACAGATCCAGAATGGAATGTTCCACATTTAGCGGACTGTAATTCTAAACTTCAATCGCCCAATCATTCTCCAAATAAACGCACAATACAGCTTAATGCAATGGAGTTAGTGAGACTTCATTTTCAAAAAAGGGGCACCCGATACCCCCGAGGGCTCTTCCACATTCGTCTCTTTTTCCCGCTCAGGTTACGTTTATTTCTAAACAAAGCATACGACCTACAGCCCTACTAACCCACGCTAGCTGTTAGCGCTGATAAATCGTAACTCATTGTTACCCGATAACGCATAGTTACCCGATAACTCACTTTTTTATCCGATCACATACAAAATGGCATGATTACACTCACACCTGGCTTGTGCCTTCCTAGTAACTGAAGAACAAAGAAATAACGAAGGTCTGGGGATTGTGAAATCGCTCAAGATTTGTGGCATGGAGTGTTCCGTGAAGATGTACTTACTGTAACAATCTATTGAAGTTCAAAGAGCCGCTTGGATATCGAGATATTGTGCTGTATAATAAATAATAAGAACTGTTGATACAATAATCATCAACTACATAAAACACGAGTTCAGTTTTGTTTAGTTTTTTTTTATGGGTGAAAAAGGAAACATGTTGTACTGCTGTGAAATCCAGTATGGCAAACAATGTACGGCTTTGTACTAAACTCTATGCTAAATCATTCAACTCTTTTTGCGGACGGCGTTGAAACGCAACAGTGGCATTGTGAACTGAAAAAAGAAGATAAATTAACATTACGCGTTAATATTAAAAATAGTGTTTTTGGATAACTGTATGGGAATGAAAATTGATAAGAATTAACATTTTAAATTGTCTCTAATGTGGAATTATATTTTGTTTACAGTGTTGTTTCGCCAGTGGGATCTGAGTAAAGGATATTCATAAGGATTTAGAGAGATTAAAATCAAGTGTTAACGTGATCTTAGAATCCTGTGATGACGTCACCAGATATGCATATTGTGTGAGAGTTGACAATGGCACTTCCGTCTATTGCCAACAGAACAACTGACTACCCACAGATGAAGCTTGACCTTCAAAAGCTGCAGGACGAATTCGAGCCGGAGCCAAGCGTGAGGACACGTGACCACAGCTCATCCCGTGACTCCGCCCATCGTAGAAACTTACTCCATGCGGGATCGACGTCTAACCCTACTTTAAACCGTGAGAAATCTTCCTATAGTTTGACCTCGAGGCCGTTCTCAAGGTCACGGTCTGGAAATGATCTGCGTGCTATAGTTACCAGTCGTAATATTGTGAGGAGTGCTGAAAAATTACATAATGACGTCACGGGACGCCCACCATTACCGACTGCGGGCTCGACAGGGAATTTATTGTCCGCCCGTGTTCATCCCAAACCAGTGCGCACTCGCAGTAATAATTCACTCCTCGCTAACCCCAGGTCATCCTCAGGCTCAAACTCACATCGGACCACTCCCGTCTTACAGAGAAAACTATCGAAAGGATTTTCTACCCCTGACGTAAGACAGAAAGGATTGTCAAGCAGTCCTACTGATGCCACGCACGATTCACCCTCGTCCACACCCGGAAAACTCCGTCGTCGTATCGTCGAATATGTAGATAATTCGCCGGAAAGTTCCCGCCCATCCAGCGGTAGGCAATCGTCAGGGAACGGGTGCGCCACGGGTGACGGTAAGACCTACAGAGACGTGAGGATCATAAGCAATTCCGCTACGCAACGCATCACGGAGAGTAACATCTCACGCAAGGAGAAAGTCATTCATATCGTCCACGGTGCTGAGACTTCGGCGAACACTGCCGCGAACACTACTGCGAACACTGCCGCGAACACTGCTGCTGCGAACACTGCCGCGAACACTGCTGCTGCGAACACTGCGAAAAACGACTCAAAGACTACGCAAAAACCTAAAATCGAATTACCGTCCGCTGACAAAACACCTCTTACGTCAAGACAGTCGTCAGAACTAACGGACGGACACACTCACACAGGTGCTCAAAAGGGGAAAAGTGCTGAAAAATTGTACATTAATAGAGACAACATAGAACCGCCTCCCACCCCCAGGGTAGGGGTGAGTGCGGACGGGGAGGGCTTGTCGAAGGAAGTGTTTATGAAATGTGTGGACTGGTTAGAAGGGGTGCACGAGGCGAACGACCATAAGACCCTTGATGTCGTGACGTTACCACCTATAGAGTGGAATGATTAAGTGTCCCTACTTTGCAAGATTAAAAAATATAATCTCTTGTTTGTTGCTCTGAATTTTTCAGACGAAAAAAATAATCGACTTGTCGCCGTCTAATGTTTGTGTTTATGTAATGTATAATTAAATTTAATGTTATTTATTCCATATTTAAATCAATAATTATAATATTAATGGTTCATATCTGAAACTTGTTTCACTAATTTCACGTCAATACGCCCACGTGCATAAAAACTCACCTCAAGCATACACCACCCACATCCACCAAACACAAATTGCGTTTGTAGTGGGTGAGCCTGAGCAGATCCCAGGGCAGATAATTTTGTTGACGCGGTCAAAGGGTAATGGGAAAGATTTTATGGATAATTGCTGTACGCCACCCCTCCCTTCCTCCCTCCCCACAAACACCGCTTCATTCCTGCCACAACCTATCGCCCTGCCCCCTCATCCGCCTCCCCCTCCCCCTTCCCCCTCCCACCCAAAATCCCACTCAGTCCAAGATAACTTGATATGGTTGATAAAAGGTATTTGAGAGATTTGACATGTAGTATTCCACCGCGTAGAGGGTGATTCATGAGATACTTGAGAGTTTGTTTTTCAGTTTGATCATCTTTTGAAAAAAAAAAGATAATTGTGTTAAATTTTGTTATGTTATCAGATAAGCACCTGCATTTTGATATGTTATCGTTAGTTGTGATAAGAATCGACAAGAATGATAAATGAAATAAATTCGTCGAATGTGAAGGTAAAACTCAAATTTATATGACGCTTGTTCGAGTGTTGACCTGTGTTGACATGTTGACATCAAGTGTCAACAAATTTATTGGTGTTTTGCGCTAACACATCTTCTACTTACAGCTGTCATAAGGTGGGCTTGTTTTTGTGCAAAAACACTCCTCTGTTTTTGTACCAAGACCCCAGGACCAAGATAAACAACAAAAAAAACAAAAAATAAACAGACCTTCCATGGATTTAATCTCCCCCTCCCCCTACCTTCCGAGCTGGTACAAAGGTCAACATAAATCACACATATTTGACTGTTGTCTTTATTGGTGTGCCTAACTACTCTCCTCCTCCCCCCACCCCCCCCCCCCCCAGCAATCAGGATCATTTGGAAAATTTTGCCTCAGTTATAATCTAAAAGTCGTCGTAAAAACCGCTTTCTTAAAACACCATTGTCTATCTAAAGCCAGCGGTCACACATCCAAGTGTTGATCGGGATCAACGTTACTTCACGTCTCCACAGGAGGTAAACGTTCCAAATCTCTGTTAAAAAAGTTAGAGCCAGTAGCGAGGGTGGGTGCCGCACTAAGTGAAAGGGGTAGGGGCATGGCAATGCGTGGCTCCTGCTCTCAAGAGGGAACTGTTCCGTAAGGTACTGGTCACTGTTCACAGGTGGTGGATGGAATGGTCAGGTGGTTCCGCAAGGTAGTGGTCACTGTTCACAGGTGGTGAATGAAATGGTCAGGTGAGGTAGAAAGTACTGCACTACGTAAGAGAAGGGGATAGGCCGTGTCATTTGTGATAGCGCAAAAAACCGAATCGCCAGCGACCTGAATTCGACCATTAGGATGTCACACGGGTATACAAACGCTACGCCGACAAAACGACGCCGGTTCACTCTCATGAAAGATAAAATTTTATTTAGCGTGGATTTGTAGCTCAGAAAACACGCTTATTTTCCCAGAAATCCAGTTTTAAATTACCGTTAACAAACAGAAAAAAAAACTTCATAAAAAGGTTTGGGAAACAAAACAGAAGGCTTAAATGCAAACATTCACAGGAAAGAGAAGCGGTCACTGGTGATGATTTGGCATATTGTGATACATATTGTGATACACTGCACACTCCGGATGAACACAAGTGGCAACTGAAGACAAACCCATTTGATGACGGCTGAAGCACACACTGATAAGCACTGTGACACAACGCTAGCTGATACTGTCCATGATACTGTCCTGTCATACTGTCCGCCATACTGTCCATCATACTGTCCTGTCATACTGTCCGCCATACTGTCCATCATACTGTCCATCATACTCTCCATCATATTGCACCGATGTAAAGTCACACTGTAGAAAGCAAATGGATACTGTCCATCATACTGTCCGTCATACTGCCCATCATACTGTCCTTCATACCGTCCATCATACTGTCCTGTCATACTGTCCGCCATATTGCCCATCATACTGTCCATCAATTTGGACCGATGTAAGGCCACATTGCAGAAAGCAAGCTGATATTGTCAGCCATACTTGTCAGCCATACACAGACTACACCTACAGAAGGCTTCGTCGTAGTCGTCGTCGTCGTCGTCGTCTTTATAATTAATTATAATGCTAAAAATCGCAATAATGATGATTACAATAATAATAAAAATAATAACAAAAAAATAAAAATAACAATAATAATAATAATAATAATAATAACAATTATTATTATTATTATTATTATTATTATTATTATTATTATTATTATTATTATTATTATTATTATTATTATTATTATTATTATTATTATTATTATTATTATTATTATTATTATTATTATTAGTATTAGTATTAGTATTATTAGTATTATTTATTTTTTTTTTTTTATTATTTTTATTATTATTAATTTAAATGAATAGACAGATGCATTAAAATGAGTCTAAATCTCTTCTAATTATTACCTCGAAGACATTGTTCCATTCTGCATCTGTATGCCATTTTGAAATTCTATGGTTTCGACTGGGAAAATTTTTATCGAGAAACTTTTTATCAATCCATCTTATAACACTTCCAACTGAAGAGCACATACAAGAAGGCAAGCGGAAACTGTGCAGCACAGCACACCCATGTAAGACTACATTTACATAAGGCAAGAATTTTACTGCACCCTTACAAAACTGTACCTGCAGAAGACAAGCTGACACTGCCCATCACACCGCACCCATGCAAGACCACACCTGTAGATAGAAAGCGGATGCTGTCCATCATATTGCGCCCTTGCAAGACCACACCTACAGAAGACAAGCTGACACTGTCCATCATATTGCACCCATGTAATTCCACACTGGCGAAAGCAAGCGAATACTGTCCATAACACTCATCCATGCTAAACCACACCGCAGGAAGCAAATATAAGTCTAAATATCCAGTAACTATTTACCTGCATTGATTGTTCCATTCTACCTGTTTGTGTCACGTTTAGATTTTCTGGGAGTGCGACATACAAACCAAAGAGAAGAACGTTAATTTTAAGTTTTAAATTATCAGACGCAAAAAACTTTTTATTTGCCAGTAGCAACTCTTAAGGTTCATACAAGATTTTTGCGTTCTTCAAAGCAGAAAGGATGTCGCTTATGGCCTAGAGAAGGTATGATTTTTCATGCGTATCGCTTTTAAGTTATAAATAATCAATGCACATATGTTATGTTCGGTCTTCTTGGGGACAATCAAAACCGGATTTGAGCAAGGACTAACACTTGGTCTCAATAACTGAACTCTTTGCAAACGGCATACGGTTTTATTTCTGTTTGATTGGAGAAGCTTGAGTATCAATTTTAATTTGGACTAAAATTTGTCTTTTCCCACTAAAAGTTCAGCTTTTGCATTGAGAAGTGTTTTAAATTGAAATTTATGGGAATCTGAAACAAAACCGGATTTGTTCGCTTTAGTGGTTGGTATCAGCTTCTGTCATGGGTTTAGTGTGTCGGGGTTCAACAGGACTGACACCGTGAATGGCTTGATTTTCGCGAACGTGTAACGTACGGAAAGCTTAATTTTTCACTCAGACGAAAATGTATTTGTATGGTGCAACGTCAACAGGTATGTTCGAAGTTACAAGTCCGGGTTGGTCGTGAAATAAGTTTCTATTATCGAGAGCATGAAATTACTGATGATGACCTAGCTTTGTACTAGCTTAACCAGCGCCACACCACCAATAGTTTCCTTATCTTGAATCACAAACACATCCTGACACATTCCAAGATACTATTTTAATTTTGTTATCTAGGTGGATTTTCGTCAAATGTTCAGTCTTTGCCAGGTGATACTGCGTAGGGCCACTCTTTGATTCCTGTCTAAAGGTTAACTCATCCTTCTTTTACTTAACCCTGTCCAGCTTTTGTCCCAAGGCAAGATATAGTGTTACCCAAATTTGTCGTAACGGAACCCATGCTATATCTGGGTTTGGGGGCGCATGAAAGGTGGTCAACTGCACGATTTATAACAGAATGACAAAACGGTATGATCGTTTGACCCCATTCGGCCAGCCATGCTTATCTGTAACTGGCTGAATGAGTTTTATAGGACCTGCGTTTCGAGTCCGGTTTGGACTTGATGAGCTGATTCATCCATTATTAATTTTAAAGGGCAATGAAACACGACAGAAAGAAAAACTTGGTAATTTGCAAAGTTAAATACTCTACACTATTTATTTAATCCTGGCGTTTAATTACCACTTGTTCAAATCAAAGTTAGCCAGAACATCCTGGGTGGTTTTACTCTTGAGGGCATCAGGTTTCAAATTTAGCAGCACAAAATTAAATTGAATGGCTCAGCCACAGGGTAAACTAATTGCTTCACCAAATTTATCGTCTGGAATAGGAACACCTGATATAAATTGGTTCATATCACGATACTACTACTAAGTTTTATAACACTCAGACAAAGTCCATTGAAAACAGACAGTAGTGCTCAGAGTTATCTCGTGTTCATATAATATAATTTATCAGTTGAATTGTTAAAAAACTTCACTGTTTTTTTCTTTCTATATGCAGCGATAAAAATCTGGAGACAGATCTCCGTCCGTTTGCTCACTGACTCTTTCGGTCACGTTGGTTCCTTTCTTCTCGGTTGTATGGGTTTGTAATGTTTGGTCATTGTGGGACCCTTCACTGCCTTCTGGTTCACTGCCTGTTTTGTGCTTTTCCTCTCCGATTTCCTTTACCTTTTATCTACTTCGACCAAGACTCTAGGCGATTTTAAGTATCTGGTAGCAATACTGGCTAATTTTTACAGCGTACTTCAAATTGTTTAACTAATTGCGTTATGCTTTTATATTTTCTAGTTTCCGAATTTTTATAGTTTCCGAATTTTAAAAGTAGTCTAAAACTGTAGATAAATTCTTATTTCGCCTAGAGAATTGTTATTTTCAATCGTATTCACCATGCACTCCGCTGGCGAGTAACGAGCAGCACCTTATATATTAACAGAGAGGTAAACCCTGGGAATGTGCTAGATTTTCTGCAAAAGTGGTTTAAAATTTTATGGTTTTGCTTACACCAAATGGAGAATGTGTTTACGCAAAGTATAGATGCTTTATGATTCTGGTTGTGCCATGTCAATCTGAATTTAGACAGTTTCAATCCGTTAAATGGTGACATGCTCCTCGTAAAATACCTAAGAAGAAATATAGCTTAATAACTCTCAACTTTATGCGTATATTTACTAACAGCTGTGTGACCGTACTATGTTTAACATGAAACACATGTGATTTCCTAGTTCATGACTAGACATCTTGCCAAATAATATATCTGCAGTAAGAACGACTTTGGTATGCCATTGAACACTTTTTGGTAGTCTGAATAGTTCATCTAGTGGCTGAATCAAATGTTTTTAGGAGGACAGATCTGGATCGATGTGACTGGCCATATTACAGTGAAAATCACCACAGGCTGGCTGGGATTCAAATGTATCCTACTGTCATGGGCAATTTCTCTTACAGATCAATATGGGTGACATCCATATCCTGACACGTAATCATATGACTACAGAGAAGTGCTCTCGTACATACTTGGTACATCTTATATGGTACGTGAGACTGCAACGAAATAATAACTTTTTGTATCTGTTATCTCTTTGAGAAAATAATTTGTCACCCAAGTTATAGATTCTATCTGGATCGTTTAGATCATCAGTACTTGAGAGAAGCGTGGGAAGTTAATGTGTCGATCAGCGAACATTTGGTCATCGCTCAACTGGCAGGGACATTCAGGAGTACGAACATAAAAGTATGGATGGCGACATTCCGCCAGTCATGGAAGCAACATATCCTTTTCATAAATAAATAGAAAATAATAGTACATTCAGTGAGAATTATAGTTAATTAAAATATCCGGACATGTACACCCCAGCAAAAGGCACACATAACGCACGCAAACAATTACCCAAATATGACAGAATTAATATGAGATTTTCCATTGACTTTTTTATCTCGCTTGTTATTTACTTCTAAAATCAGCAATTTCAAATTTGTTCTCATATTTATCATCTTTTTATGCTTCAGTGCGGGTAGCAGAAAAATTTTCCATAATAACTTGAAACTGATCGAACACTTTTGAATACAGGCCTACTACATGCCCTGTGCAATTGTTTAATCAATATCTAAGGGATGTTTTATAAATAAACAGACATGATCGTCTGATCACCAACCACATTAGAGATAGAATCTACCATATTAAGATTTATCAAACTTTGCTTTATTGTTTTTAAAACCTCAGTTTCCAGAGAATGACGTAAAACGTCATTGAAAAACGTTACGGACTTGATAGAAATAATTTTTTTCATTATTGAGAAAACTGTGTAGCAGACGATCAGTAATGGACTAATTTGCGCGAGCTTTTATCGTTTATGTGAATAGAAGCTGCACTACTGTGAACGTCAAGAACAGCCACGATTTCTTTTTGAATTGCTGTGCTATGCGAGTTAGCGGCCTTTCAATATGTTGCCACACGGTAGTTGTATTTCTTTATACTGAGGTGGACACCTTAAACATATCCACCAATTTCGTTTGTAAAATGTGACTTTGCATTATGCAAGTCACGCTTGATTGAGACTCACTTATACTGGCCTTTTTTATGTATTTGGACTCTTTTTACTATATATCCAAGCGAATCTGTCAGATGGAAGGATAGGAACAACAGAACGCAACGTGCTCTAGGCGAACGCTCTGTATGTTTCAGGGTTCCCATTTATGACGAAATTTTTATCAGGTTGCTTGAGCATTTGATTAAAATGCCAAAAATAAACTATGGCGTGACCTAGAAACCAATAGAGCTACACAGAATTTGTCAATTTTCCGAAAAAGCTTTTGCAACCTTTTTCTCATTGCATTCTATCCAGCATTGATCCCACAAACGTCTTCATAACGTAGTGGCGAGATCGTCTTTCAACCTTTATACACAACGAAATCCCGCAGTTGATCAGACCAATTTTCGCGAGGTCTTTTAAACACCTGTGCAATGCCCCCATTTCGATGTTTGAAAGAAATGGAACAGCACATGTAAAGTCAAATGAAAATACATGACGTGCAATGAGGGGAGGGGGTCGCTCGTATCAGTTATCATGTGTGCATAACCCTCGAGCAAAATGTTCTGAAACACAGCTGCACCAATTGCGGACAACCTAACAACTTCAGTCCACAAACGCCAATTTTCAAATTTAAAAAGCCTTGTTTCATTATTCATATATTTCTTATTACGCATATTCATGAGGACTGGCGCATGGGATGTAATCTCCGGGGTGACGGGGAGGGAGCGCTCATTTTGGTTATCATGCGTACCATACTTCTTAAAATAACCCTAAACATGAAGTTCGAAGCTTGAAATATAGCCTTTTTTTTGCTCAACGCAGAAACCCTACTCCGTTTCAACTCAGAACGTAAATAGTAATGTTTTCACTATATTCTGTGTTTATGAGTACAGACGTACAGAGCTTAAAAATGTGAAGAGCTTTTTAATTTAATTGTTTTGGCCAATACTTTAGTCAATTGTGTCGAAATCGCTAAAAAAATATCCCTGCCAGAATTTAAATGAATCGTTCTAGAATTTAGGAGGAGTAACATTTTGAAAAAAATGCTTACACACACATACATGCACATGCACACACACACAAAGACACATAACACACATAAAGAAGAATAAAATATTGAAAATATGTGATTTACAAAGCATCGATAGGATGTCCGCAAATGATCCGACATGAAGCATAAATATTTGGTCACTTTTTTGCCAATTCTATCAAACAATGAAGAGGCTATCTACTATTCTTATAAACGAATAATACACATATAACCAGGCTATTTATAGGTGCAATTTACAGCCAGGAAATACCACGGCGATTATGAAATAAGAAGAAATAAGGCCACAAAGAATAATCTGTTTCTTAATCGAAAACAACCCTACCTATCTAGACAATCTTTGTTGTTGTTGTTGCTGTTGTTGTTGTTGTTGTATTTCTACTTGTCATTTCCTAAAAATTTTCTTATAAGTATATTTATCAATTAAATGTTAATAATAAATCGGATTGATGTTATCAATCGTTCTTGGTTTTTCTAGTGGTATTTACGGCCTATAGCTCAGAAAATGAAAGCACAAAACACCGATTTGTTTCTTATAAAACAGCTGTCTAGGTACTTTTCCACCTTAAAGGCAGGGATTTTTTCTTCCTTCAGATGTGGCATGTAGAAGTGAATACGAAATACCTGTGTTACGGATAAAAAACTATAAATTTGCTGCTATTTTAGGCCAATGCAATGACACACACATGACACACTTGTAAACATGTATATGTATAAACTTTATGTTATGGTATTCACATGAGTCAACCATCACTGGCCGGGTGACTTATTTAATCACTCGATGACCACACAGTTATTAACTTCAAACGTTTAATTGCATTAGAATTGGCTAGTTTTCTTCCTGTGTAGGGTTCTCGCTCTTGTCACCAACGAAACACAAACGGAGTGCAATATTTAGTAGAATTTCTTTCCATCATAGGTAAGAATTTTATTTTTATTTTACTGAGATGTGTGATTCTGTCATGATGTGATGATAAACACGATATGAAATAATCTCACGTTTTGTGATGTTGTCATATTTTGATAATGGCACGATATATCATCTTATCATGACGGCCGCAATGACATCGCAGCGGCGATTCTTGTGGCAAAGGACCCACGCGAGGCGAAGAACTTATCGAAGGTCTTGAATGTCCCACATGGCTGGCATAGCGAGCACGGTATCGAAATAATGCGAGAGGTGACAAAAACTACATTACCTCTTATCAACTGAAGAAAAAGAACTTATCGAGTGCTCGCAGCACGATACATTTTACGGTATAGGCTTATCGCTGACCGAGGCATTGAAATGCAGAACGCCACCAAGTCCCAGACGAAACACCAATATGCTAGGAGACATACTAATGGAACCAAGAGAATACGTGCAGAGTTCTCTGAAAAAGGTACCCCAGTAAGTGAGGTATGATACCCCAGCTGCCAAAACTGACTGATTATTAAGAGGTGTATGTTATAAATAGTTGATTGCACTCAAATACCCACAGAAGTGCCGCCTCACTGTGTTTATGAATTTTGTTCATTGCGTGTTCGGTTGGGAATGACCGCGAACCGATCTGATAAAAAGTTAAATCATAGCATACTTACTCATAAGGTAAAAGCCAATAACGCTTCCGTATACGATTCATTTTACATAGATTGTGAACCGCGGCTCTTCTTCTCATTAAAACTATCCAAGTCATAATCGCCCAACACTATGTTTCAGTCACGTACATGTATATTAAGACGAATTTAATTTAGCCTGTAATCTATGAAGACTAGGCAACAATACACTGTGAGGCGTACTGTCGCATGTAAACATGCTCATAAAGCACACGGAACCACGCTGATACTCGTATGTGTAACCACGTCCACGCTTAACTGTGTTAACGCGTTACTAAATCTACCTCTATTTTCTGCGCATATAAATACGCAGGCGACTGTTATATTGATACTGTGTTTATCCACTAGCCTTTTATCTACGTCCAAAATCGTTCTGTGTACCAGTTACCGAGTACGCCAGTAAAATGTTTAATTATCTTCGTCCCGCCTCCTCGTTAGTACAGCACAAAACAGGTGTAGGTTGAATAGAGTTTGTGATAAGTATTTACATGTCTGCAAGTAAATCAGCTGATCGGCTATGCATAATGCAATACTTTAAATAGTACACGTAAATGGCCACGAAAAGGAAGGCATGTGTACCAAGATAATATTTAGAGTTATATTGTTGTTAGAGTGTGGCCACCGAGCGTGACAAAAGCTCCCCTGCATGTCAGTGCCTGTATATGTTAAGATCAGTGAAGTATAACATGCGTACACTTGCCGTACACTTGTTACAGGGAAACTGTGATTTCAGGGAAACTATAGTTTCCCTAGGGAAACTATACTTTCCCTGACCGAACCAGGGAAACTATAGTTTCCCTAAAAATTTTCAGGGAAACTATAGTTTCCCTGAATTTTACCACACAAAACGTTAAAGATTCCCTGAAATGAAAGTTCGGTGAAGTTGAAACTTATCCAAATACACTGTGCATCATGCAAACATTAACTAGGAAATACAAACATTTGCTAGGGAAAGGGAAAACTACAAACAACACATAAACTTTGCATCATACAAACATCAGCTATTCATAATAATAATGATAATAATATAATATCAAATACACATTGACTCGCTCTTTACAGAAATGAAGGTTTTACTCGTGCTTGTTTTCACACAAGCTGGCATGGCAACGAGAGTTGCACATCACTCGTGCCTTAAAGCATTTACAACGACTGGTTCCGCACCGTTTGCTCCCAGAGCAATTGCACTTTACAAATCCTTGCCCCCCCCCACATTTTGATTCAAATTTGACTGCCTGGCGCAGGGAAAGTTCACAATCCAAAGCTAAATCACTTTCAAACAATAACTTGTGCTCACAAATGTCAAACTGGTTTCTGGAAAATTTCCCTTTGAGAACCCCGCCACGAACCGCCAAAACATACATGTCATTTTCATCGCGACTTCTAATAATTCCTAAAATGTTGCGGGGATCACAACGGCCCCGATCTACGAGGGGAATTGGGATGGTCACATTGTCTCCGGACTCCCCAGTGGACATAACAACGCGGCTGCGCTTGACCATACGTTCGGCTTGATCCATTTGCGCTGCCGCGACGCTCTTTCTTTTGGCTGAAATTTGACGTTGTCGGTCCAGTACTGGACCTGTTGGACTGATGCCGGAACCGATGCTGCCATCATCGCCACCACTGCCAGAGCCACCATCGCCACCACTGCCAGAATCGCCATCGCTACCACTGCCGGAATCGCCATCGCCACCACCGCCACAGCCATCATCGTCACCACTGCTGGAATCGTCATCGCCACCACTGCCAGAATCGCCATCACCGCCACTACCAGAACCGCCATCGCCACTTGATCTCTGTTGTACAATGGCCAAGAGATCGTCCTCATTTTCAAGTGTTTCCAGAATCTCGGCAGGTAAATTTGCAGATGCAAGACCGGTGACCTTCGTGTCGGAACCAAATAGAACGGCAAAAGGCGAACATTTGATGCCACTGTGAAAACTGTAGTTCTTTTGGAATTGAACAAACTTAAGCCCCAAAGCCCAATTTGTTGAATTGTTGTCTCCGAGCCATGCAATCAACATATCTTTGATGTCACAATTTGTTCTTTCAACGGACCCCTGACTCTGTGGGTGGCGAGGTTTTCCATGGACAATTTTCAGATCTTGCCAAAGAATTTTCAGTTCGGACACTACCTGGGCGGTAAACTCTGAACCGTTGTCAGACTGAAGTATTGCGGGAGCGCCAAAATTAAAAAACACATCAAAAAGTTGAAAAGCAACGCAAGCTGCTCTTTTGCTTGGCAAGGGACGAAGTACACAAAATTTAGTCAAATGATCCTGGTAGACCATAATAAACTTGAACTCGCCATGTGGCATGGACTGCATGTCGATGAGGTCCACTTGACCTCTTGAGCAAAATTCCGTGGTTAGAAGGGGACGTACCACAGTTCCTTTTGTAGTCGGACGCTTTTTCTTTCGTTCGCATTCAGTACAAAAGGATTTGAATAGAGCAATTGCATCTTCGGTAATATTTGCGTATTTTTTCCGAATTTCTTTTACCATTTTGTCTCTGCCACCATGGCCAGTGGCAATGTGAGCCCTTTTGATAACGTCATACATTTGCTCCACAGGCACGAAGTATTTTGGTTCATCGTTTTCTGAATTTTGTTTTTTGATAATTTTCTGAACGTCACCACATGCAAGCACATCGTACTTCCTAAGCACGTGTCGCTGTCTGCTGTTTCTTGAGTTTGCATTCTTGGCCTCCAGAATTTCAGCCAGAAAAATTTCGTAGTCATGCTTAGCCAGAAGCAGACTTTTTTCGGGTCCACCTTGGCCGAAAGAGTTTGAAGAAGTTCTCCAGTAAAGCGGTTTTCTATGTCATCCATCTCCGATCAGTATTCTTGCAGGTAATTTCGAGTTATGCTTGATGAATATTTTTACTCTCTTATATAGCAAGCGGCTTAATCCATCAAACACCGGAGTTAAGCTAGAATCCTGATGAAATGATCGTCCCCGGAGAATTCGTTGACAATGCATCACAGAAACTTAATTTAAAAAATGTAATTCAAATCGCCTGATCATTAAGCCATAAAAATCTTTCATGTATAATTGTAATTACTAATTGCATTTCCTGAAAGGTTAATAGTTTCTTTTATGCATAATTGCAATTTTGTAATCGTAAATCATTGTGTTACAACGTCAATTGCTCTTGTTTCGATCACCTATGAAGTGCGATTCCAGCTTGTGATTGGCATTGATAAAGCAAAAACGTTGTCTTTTATGTCGAGATAAAAAAACCATTTGGAAAAGTTTCAACTTCACCGAACTTTCATTTCAGGGAATCTTTAACGTTTTGTGTGGTAAAATTCAGGGAAACTATAGTTTCCCTGAAAATTTTTAGGGAAACTATAGTTTTCCTGGTTCGGTCAGGGAAAGTATAGTTTCCCTAGGGAAACTATAGTTTCCCTGAAATCACAGTTTCCCTGTAACATATAGAAAGGAAATAAGGGGGTGTGATTATTGATTTGAGATCTGCTGTCAGCGACGGCAAGGAGGTTAGCAGCTGTAGGGTTGAACAGCGAAGTACGAGGCGAGAGTTGGTGATATAGAAGGGGACACAGCCAGTTTGCACGAGGGCCTGGTTTTCTGAGGGGTAGGAGTCAGGGCTGGATGAAGTGATGTGTGTGGGGACAGCGTGTGTGTACATGAGCGCTAGGTTGTCTGAGGGTATGCATGGTTGAATAGAAAATGGAATGGTGGATGGTAAAGTGAAAGGAATAGAAATAGCTGACGGTTGAGGGGGATTTTTATCGAGAGGGGGGTTGTTTGGCACTAAAATCATTGTAGACGTGTATTGACCGCTAAGCGGCTGGCACACAATAACTGATTAGCAGCCCGAATATGTGTATATATTATCTGTTGTATGTCTATGTTTTCTACTCTGTTGCTTTGGTATTACCGGAATTACGGACATTACAGTATTTTACGCCCTTAAGTAAAGCCACAAAAATTTTAACATGGTGCTCAGTGGGAGGTGCCATAAGCAAGCTAGTGTTAAGTCCTTATTCGTTACCCGTGCATTGTGGTAGAGCTAGATTTAGTGTAAACCAATGGCTCTTAGTATATTGAGCAATAACGTTAGGGGAATCCGCAACCGAAATAAACGGTGTGCACTATTTCGGGAATTTAAGGAATCTAAAACGGACATTATATTAATACAAGAAAGCCACTCCTCCCCAGAGGTAATGAAGGCGTGGGAAAGTGAATGACAAGGTAAGATGTTCTGCAGTCATGGGACAAACAGGAGCTCCGGTGTAGCATTTCTTCTCAACTCCAACCTTGACAATGTCACGTATAAAGACTATAGCAACGGTAGACTGCAATATATCTATTTTAAAGCCAACAATAAAAACGTGTGCATCTTTAACATATACGCCCCTAATCACGACTGGGAACAGATTAGGTTTTACGAACTCCTTCGCTCAATCCTTCCTACGATATCTTATGACGAGTTGATTATCGGAGGTGACTTTAACCTGGTGTTGTCCAAACTCGATAAAACTGGGGGTTGCATTCCAAAGAAGAAAAGTACTGAGATACTCCATAGCTTAATTGAAGACTTCAGCCTAGTTGATATTTGGAGAGTTAAACACCCAAAACGAAAGGAATTTACATGGTCCCAGCCCCGACCCCGGATACATTGTAGACTTGATTACTTTCTCATCTCTCCAGGTATCGCTGAAGCTTGCCTACATTGCAAAATAAAATACATGCCCTTTACAGATCACAAAAGTATATCGCTTTCAATTGACAACTTTGGCTCTAGCCGCGGCCCAAACTACTGGTGCTTCAATAGTAGTTTTCTTCATGAACCATCATTTACAGAGGCAATGAAACGTTTGATCAGCGACAAATGGTTGGAACTACAGTATATCAGCGACGCGAGACTGCGTTACGATCTATTAAAATTCGAAATAATGCAATTTAGTATCAGTTATGGTAAACAAAAAGCACGTCAAAGGCGAGAAGAAGAAACCTGTCTGAGAAATAGAATAAATGTCGTTGACAACAAAATTACTGAACAAAACGCCAACGAAAATGAATTAAATGAATTTAATGAATGTAAGCTTCAACTTGAAAAACTATTAGACTACAAAACTCATGGGGCAAACATTAGAGCAAGAATTGAACATATAGAACACAATGAAAAGAGCACATCCTATTTCTTTAACACCGCGAAGCAGTCCTACAATAAAAAAACTATAACTAGACTTAAGATGCGAGATAACGCAATTACACTTTCATCAAAAGAAATCTTGAACTAAATTAAAATATTTTATCAAACCCTTTGCGCATCTAGAGCCCTAAACAACAACCTAACAAATACCCTCAACTCGTTGCAAGGCGTCCCGCAATTGAGTGACGCAAATCGTGATGACATGGAACATCAGATGACAGTAAATGAGCTTTCCCTTACGTTGAAGACTATGAAGCGTAATAAAAGTCCCGGTGTTGATGGTCTCTCGGCGGAATTCTACGAAAAGTTTTGGCCTATCCTAGGCCCAATTCTTGTTGAAGTATTTGAAGTTTCCAAATTAAGTAACCTCCTCCCACTCTCATTACGTAGAGCGTCGATAATTTTGTTGCATAAGCGAGGCAAAGACCCCGAGCTTATAAAAAATTGGAGACCGATATCCCTGTTAAACACCGACTACAAAATACTCTCCAAAACTATCGCCCGTAGAATCTCCCCAGTACTCGGAAAGCTTATAAACGAGGATCAAACTGCTTTTATCAAAGGGAGGTACATTGGTGAAAACATTCGACTAATCTCCGACATGTTTGAATTTACTGAACGGGAAAAAATACCCGGACTGCTCCTACAAATAGACTTCGAAAAAGCTTTCGACAGTATTGAATGGGACTTTATGTTTGCGGCTCTACAAAAATTTAATTTTGGCCAAGAAATAATATCATGGGTTAAACTCTGCTACACAGAAATTTACAGTACGATCTCAAATAACGGGTTTACTACCGGTTGGTTCGAGCTCTTCAGAGGTCTTAGACAAGGTTGTGGCTTATCGTGCGTCCTGTTCGTCCTCACTGTCGAAATTCTTGCAATATTGATTAGAAATAACAAAAAAATTGTTGGCATTAAAGTAAATACGACCGAATTCAAAATAAGTCAATTCGCTGATGATACTACCACAATACTGGGCAACACTGAATCTATCCCGATACTTTTTTCAACATTGGACTCTTTCGCTGAAATGTCGGGTCTTCGTATTAATAAAGAAAAAACAATGCTTATCTGGTTGGGGCCTTGGAAGAAAAAGGGAAGTATACTTGGGTTACAAGTATCCCAGTTATGTTTTAATATGCTAGGTGTCTCCCTAGGCTATAATAGCAGCAAATGCAATGAAATAAATATTGGTGAAAAAATAAACAAAATGAAAAACAAATACCAAGTCTGGTCCAATAGAGATCTATCATTAATAGGCAAAATTCTCATTAGCAAATCCTTCGGAATATCAAACTTGATTTATTCACTCTCGAACGTCACGTGCTCCAACTCTGATTTAGAACGAGCTCAGTATGAAACGAACATGTTTCTATGGAATTACACGAAAGCTAAAGTGAAACATAGCACTCTTATTAGTGAGTACTCCAAAGGGGGCTTAAAGACAATCGACTTTAAGTCGCAAGATAAAGCGTTAAAATTGGCATGGATTCCACGAATCTTAAAAAATAATAAATGGTGTGAAATACTGCGCTTCTATGCAGCCAGGCTTGGTGGGTTTAGTTATCTGCTAAGATGTAATTTTGATGTCAGCAAGTTGGCATATATACCAGCCTTCTACAAGGAAATTTTGAAAAATTTTCGTGAAGTGTTTCAAACAATCAAAGATTCAGCACAAATTCTGTGGAACAATAAAAATATATTAATGAACAACAAGCAAATATTTTATAAAAGTTGGTTTGATAAAGGCATCAATCTTGCAAAGGACTTACAGGATGCAAACGGTAACTGGTTAACTGTGAAACATTTTAATGAAATATGTAACATAAAGGTAAACTTTTTAACTTTTCATGCAGTTATATCCGCAATCAAATTACGAGTTGATGTCGATGCCCGTATCGCGTTCAATAATTTCGTGTTTGAGACTGGTCAAAATCTTTTGGACATCTCGAATGCCAAGTCAAAACTCTTTTATAATGAGTTGATAAATAGGGTGGAAAAAGACCCTACTAGTCACAGCTTCTGGGCAAATGCTGGTTTCGGCACAAATGCCGAATATAAAAGCACTGCTCTTATAAAAGCGTCCTGCAGAAGCAGTAAATTTGTAGCGTTCCACTATAAAATAATCCAAAACACTGTAGCGCATAACGTAAACCTAAAAAAATGGAGCATAAGACAGACCAACAAGTGCAAATATTGTTTAACTGAGGACGACTTGTTTCACACCTTTCTTAACTGTCCAAACACTATTAAAATTATAAAAACCTCGTTTAGAAACTTGGGAATTAATTACTTCAACGCTGAAGAGTTTCTGATAGGCTCCCCCGATAAAGCAAAAAATCATATCCTTCTCCTAATAAAGTATCTTATTTGGAAAGCTCGGTTCTATGACTACCATTTTCAACACTCAATTCAATTGAAAGAAATCCAGACGCACATAGAAGTAGACAAAAAGACCCTTTCGAGTTCGAATTTTGAACTAAAGTGGAAAGGATGGCATCATCCATTTAACATTTAAAAGTTTCAGAGCAGGTCCTCTTCCTTAGGATAATACCAAAGCAACTCACTTAATCCCTTCATCTTTCGTTCGTTTGTGCTGTACTATACATGTCCTGTCTCTTGTTGTATTTAATTATTTGTCTCTGTAAACAAGTTGTTCTGTAACGTCCTGTCTTATTTATGTACGAGTGACAAAATCCTGGGAAAAGGCCTGCGTGCCAACTGTGAATAATACGCAAGTTGTTGAAATTATCATGAGAAATCAGGAACAAAAAATAAAAAAGACAAAAAAAATCTTATCATGACGTGATAATGACACGGCATGTGAGCCTGCAGGACGTCATAATAACCCGATATGTGATGCTGTCGTATTGTAATATTCTCACAATATGTCATCCTATCACCCGATACGTGATGCTGTCGTTTTGTAATATTCTCACAATATGTCATCCTATCACGACCTAATAATACATGATAATGTTTTTTCATGATAATGTATGATATGTAGCCCGTTCGTGCACCAAACGGACGGATGAATGGGCGGACGCACGAACTGAACAGAAAAGAAGAGGTTTTTTTACCGTTGAATGCGTTTATTGATCAAAAACGTTAATTGCTAAAGAAAGAAATCCAAAATAATAAACACACGCAACCATTTCCATTCTTTTCACATGCATTCTAAATCGGCTATGCGTACCATCAGTATAAGGAGTTTGACGCAGAAAAACAGTTAAAGAGTGGGTCAAAATAAGCGAATAGGCTGATACCAAAAAGTTTCTATTAATTTATCACATATAAGATTACCATATGTGATTCTCTACTAATGTGATAATGGCACAACTTGTCATGTTGATAAAGACACGATATAGCATCTTGACATGATGTGATAATGACGCAGTATGTGATTCTGTCATGATGTGATAATGACACGATATTTGTCCTGCCATGTTGTGACAATGACGCGATATAGGATCTTGACATGTTGTGATAATTATGCAATATATAATTTTGTCATGACGTGATAATGACACGATATGGGATCTAGTCGTGTTGTGAAAATTACACGAATGATTATTCACTTTGTGAATGAAACATTCTTTATTCAAAATATGTGATAATTCACTGCACAACTTCTAATTATTAGATATCAGATACACGATACTGTGTCTCGTAATTCGTTTTATAATCACATAATAAAGTCACGCTGTGACCACCACATCACTGCTTGGGTAGTTCACTTTGATAATTACTCAACACTTTTGTTTGCAGAATTTAATCAGCATGGTCGACTGTCAGTATTTCAAAAGCTGCGCAAAGCTTAAGGAGTCATTAGACTTACCAGGTAAATAGAAAACGACATGAAATATTAGTTAAAAATTACATGCAAATATTTTCGTTCTAGCGGGAGGGGAGGGCACTCTCGTACGCACTGTTTACCATGCGTATCCATGATTTCTTAAAACAATCCTTAAACGGCATCTGGCCTCAATATGAACCCCTTTCTCTGCGTTTTTCGAGGAACGCATGGTAACATCCCAGTAAACCTTCTAAGGTTGATCCAGTATCGATTTAAGGTTTGACGTCGATAAAATAAAACTACAGCATTAACTGTAGTTGTATTTTGGCTTTGATTTGTCGCGACCACAGATTTACGTCTAACAAACGTCCTTGATACAACTCTGAATAGGTGTTGGGTAAGCAATGTTGTTTTCGACCAAAACGTCAACGTCTTCGATGTAATAAACATCGGCAAAACGACTTTTGAGACTGAGAAAACAACCTCCTCTAGTTATCGCTTGTCTGAACTGAGAGTCTTCACAGGCGACTTCGTGGATAGATCGAAATAGGAAGTAAAATATGAGACTGTTAGGGACTCACCGGGTTTTTTACCACCAATTTTTCACAAATACTCGTGGTAACTGGGAACTGACTTCATACAGATAATGCGGCAACGCATACCCCAACGATAGGTTGACCACACTGTGATTGTTGCTGTCAAGATGGTGATCTTAGATTATTATTGTCCAAGGTCTGCACATCGTCGTCTCACGACATCTACAGAGCTTTTACGCCACGATGATTAGACGTCCGATCATAGACGTCTTGCCAACCTCTAAAGGTAGACGTTATTTTGACTCAAAAATGCAATCAAACCCGACGCTGTTGCGACGTTCTGTGCGACGCACATCCTAACTGGAACTAACTGGAACGTCTTATGTTTACTGGTACTTATGATACCCAAGCGTCCCTCTCCCCCCTTTCAGGAGGGGTTTTTGATCTTTTGTTCTAATATTAAGACCCTGAAACTTCTTGCTTTATATTACTTCAGAAAAAAACCTAATATATTAAAATATTTCGTAATGAATGCTATTAAATAGACATTAATAAACAATCGAAATTTTCTTTTATGATGTTATATGATACAACAGCGGCTTTTTATGGCAGTCTAATTATCTATAAATATGGCCAATAGAAACATATCCAGCTTAGGTTATAAGATATACAATAAAAAGTACACTAAAGCTTCTCTAGCTTAAAATATAAGGCTCAAAATATAGCTACTATAAATCTACAAAAACACATCTAGCCTAAAATATCAGTCTTCCTATGACTACTGAATTAACAGAAATTTTATGTTATTAGGCCGGTGTATAAGTGTTGTGACCCTGGAAGTGGGTTGAAATGATGTGATCCTTGTGTTTTTGAAAAAGTTTTGGGGTGTTGGTGTTTTTGGTATAAGTGTTGTGATGTTGGTGTTTGTGTATGAGCTGATGCTTCAATGTAACTCTTGTGATACTGTGTTCGTAAACAAGTGTCTTTAGGCTGCTGTTTGTATATAATTGTTGTGATGCTGGTGTTTCAATGTAAGTGATGTGCTTGTAATGTAATTTTACCACTATTTAAGTGTGATCCATTAAAATCACAAGTCGATGCCGTGCTAAGTAAGTGGAGGGAAGGTCAGGAATTCTACTGTTAAGAGGAAAGTTCTCCACAAATTATCGTCGCAGTTCACATTTAGGGGATGAAGCTGACCAGATCAGGTAACTAGAATTGATGGGGTAGGTCGTAACATTTGAGATAGCACAGATGGCACAAATCGCCATTAACCTAAGCGCGATGGTCATCGCACTGGTATATAAAAGCCATGCCGAATAAAAGACGTCGTTGCGCTGTCGGAAAAATAGGAATTTATTTAACGCGGATTCGTAGTTCAGAAAGCATGCGTTTATTTGCTTTACTCCGGCTTTAAACCAGTAAAGCATTCAAAGTGGATAATACACCGTTTTTCACCGCGAAACTCAGAACAAACACCATTTTGATAGAAGACAAAATAAAGGTGTAACAAAACCACAAGGTTTGAATCTAACACTCGTAAAAAAGATATAAGGGTCATTAGTGATGATTTGGTACGCGTGGGCACTGAACGCTCCGGCTGAAGAGAAGTGGTAACTGAACACAAACACAAAGTTTTGTAATGCTTGTGTTTCGGTATAAGCGTTGCGCTGCTGGTGTCATGGTATAAGCATTGTGATTTTGGTGTGTGCGTACAAGTGTTGCTGTGAATGTAGTGAAATTTTATCGCTATTTAAGCATATCAACTCCTTCTTGTGATCCGATCATTATCTGTCAATAGAAACCGAAATGATTCACTCGAAACGATTCACAGTTCCGACAAATTTATACTAGTCCTGTAAATCAGCCTTAATTAGATAACACTGCCATGTTCAAGTACAGATATGCACGTGAGAAGACTTCTTTTGTGTCTCTTTTCTATGGGAAATAACATTGATTGGGTCATCGTTCTACTTTGGCCCTTTTATTTAAAAGCATTGACAGGATAATTGATATTTGGTTTTTCCACAATCAATAACACAGCCTTGGTTATAACGAATACCATTTATTCTAGCATATCAATGTTCTTATTATTTCTTACAATGTCGATTTTTAGTGATAATTTAGTTATTTTTACATTTTTCTCTCATCCTATTTGCAAATAAACATAGAAAAATATGACTAATCCGGTATTTCCTAACACACGTCCTTGGCCTTCGTCAGATGCCAAACCGGAGCAGGTAGCAAAATCAGAAAAATACTGGAGTATTTTTTATTATTTTTTATTATATACCATCACCAAATCTATTTTTTGTGATACAAACTTGTAATTTACTCGAAGAATTTCAAGACAAAAGTGAAAAAATATTTCGATGCCAGGGGGAATCATTCGCAGCTTGATTGGTATATCTGCTCTCGTGTCGTGGGTTTGTTAGAAAGAGTATTAACAGTTTAAACAAAATCAATTGTTTCGGTGACAAGCGTGGTGCCCGAGAGGGATAAATTGAAGGCAATCCAATATCACTTTTGAAATAGATGCGAAGTACAGAAGTTCTTCATGTATCTATCTTTTTAAGTAATAGGAAATTTAATTTTGAAATGCATTAATTAAATAAGAAATCTTTGATAACCTCCTGAGATCATATTTCTCCTCATTGTCAGTCTGGAAAAAGATTGAAAAGAGCCTGAAAAAATATACTTGATGCTTAATGTTCTGTATTTCCGCTAATTTATGGCAAATTACCTGAAAAAGTACTTGTATTCTCATTTTAAGACCATTAGCCAAATTCTAACTCTTAGCACTGTAAAAATTCTGCGCCTTTCAAAAATCCTCCTCAGAAGGTCTGACACTCTTTTATTGTTTTAAAATTCACCAAAAAACAAGTATCTGATGTTATGATTAAGCTATCTATCAAACATTACTCTAGCATATCGAATTTTAATGTGAAAATATTTTATGAAATTTCAGCTGTGAAATCAGACGTTCATCTAGCTTTTAAATTAATACGTAACAACAATAACATTTTTTTACATTAACCTGATCAACAGCATGTTCCTCTTTTTGTTTGCAGACCGATATTTTGACGAGAGATATGACATGTGTTATTGCTTGCGTTGTCACCGACGTCGCGGAGACGACGAATACTACACAAGAGGTGAAACCGCACAGACTTACGCCCTGCCTATAGGGTGGTGTAGATTTGCTTTATGGTAGGTGAAATGCTCAGACACACGCCCTGCCTATAGGGTGGTGTAGATTTGCTTTATGGTACGTGAAATGCTCAGACACACGCCCTGTCTATAGGGTGGTGTAGATTTGCTTTATGGTAGGTGAAATGCTCAGCCACACGCCCTGGCTATAGGGTGGTGTAGATTTGCTTTATGGTACGTGAAATGCTCAGACACACGCCCTGCCTATAGGGTGGTGTAGATTTCCTTTATGGTAGGTGAAGTGCTCAGACACACGCCCTGCCTATAGGGTGGTGTAGATTTGCTTTATGGTAGGTGAAGTGCTCAGACACACGCCCCGGCTATAGGGTGGTGTAGATTTGCTTTATGGTACGTGAAATGCTCAGACACACGCCCTGGGTATAGGGTAGTGTAGAGTTGCTTTATGGTAGGTGAAGTGCTCGGACACACGCTCTGGCTATAGGGCAAATTAAATGCGTTGTACAAGAGTAAACAGCAAACAGCAAACAGCAAATTATAGAACGGCAGGGATGTCTTAGATTTGATTTAATTTCATTTTACCCAATTGAAATCAAATTACTTTGGTTACATAAGGAAAGCATTAAGCATAAAATTTATAAGTAGTTCTATTATTATCATCATTTAAATAATGGCAAGGTTTTCTAAAATTAAGATCAAACCAAAAATAACAACGCATGTATGGATATCTAATTCTGAATGTTACAATTATTTTACAATGGTATATTTTCAGGGCTCCTGGACATAAATTTGAATTTAAAACCTGGCACAGGGGTTATCATGGTACAACGAAAGAAGCAGTTCCTAAAATTCTTGATTACGGCGGCCTTGCACTTCCAGGTAACGTTATACTTCGGTGCGTGTCATGTATCGTTGCACGTTATGTTGCTCAACGATACACGTCACTGCACATTATATGACTCTATAAATTATATGTCACTGTACATTACTCAAAGTTATACTTCTCTGTGAACATCACTACACGTAACGTTATACGTTTCTATGACTTATACATCCCAGAATGTAACATTTCTCTCCAAGTTATACGTCACTGACATTATTCATATGTATGTCACTGCACCTTATGTTCACTCCATCTTATACGTCACTACACACAAACTCACCGCCGATTATATTCAATGCATGTCATATATTATTCCGAGAATATACATTCTCACTTCAGGAATAACAAGAAGCGTGATTTATGACGGTCCTAAATTTAAAGATTTAAATTCATTTTAAAGTAGTTTTAAAGATTTGAAATAATCTGTGAGCTATTTGACTTGGCTGCGTCTCACACAGGGAGTGTGGTGAAAGGAAAACGCCATAGCAGCAGGGCCGGGCATTTTAACTCCTGGTACAAGCCGGATGATTGGGATGAAACTGGATATGTCCGGATCTTTGCTTCACCGAGTATTAAATATGCAAGTGCAGACACATACGCTACACCATTTCAGTACGTAATGAACTCATGTAGTATTTGCTTTATGAAACAGGGAGGATAGGTAGGGGAGGGTGCGTGCAAGGCCCTTGGTCTTCAAATAAATAGCAACTTTTTAATTTGAAAAGGCCATTCCTAAAACGATATTTTGGTACCACACAACTCGGACAATCTAGAACGATATTTTGGTACCATACAACTCGGACGACCACTGAGGGCTGGCGAGTCTCTAAACTTGGCTTTTTTTAACCCCGACGAAAACTGTGACATTCTCCCATCAAAGCAAATTAAGGGTGAATAAAAATCAGTCGAAAAATGCGTTGTAATCCCATAGACTAATAGGGTAGTAACAGCTTTTAAAATGGCTTGAAGACCGAAGCAATCAATTATTAACGCTTGAGACGGAGAGTCACAAGATGTTTTTAAATTGCTAGAATTTCTGTAATTTTTCCTTTGTGTTTATGTATACTGAAACGGCTCGATCAAGGAAAATGTAATTTGGTACACTAACAGCTGACCATGGTATCTTGTATCCCTGTTAGGTTTTATCTACGATGTTATCATCGCCTTTTTCGTACGTCATGAAGTTTTAAAAGCCGAATATCTCGAAGTCGATTGCACTTACATCTTCGGAGTCAGATACGTTATGAGACTGCTTTCAGCAAATACTTTTTGGGTGACCAGCTTTTTAAGCGGTGTCTGATTAATTGTGCGTAAACGATAGGTAGAGTGAGATGGGAAAGATGCTTGTAAAATGTTAACTTTGAGCTGTTTTATTTAGGTTGCATGAGAATGAACCAAAGAATATCAACTGCACTCGTTTACTTAGAACAAAAAGTTAAATAATTTTTTTTGATATTTTTAGATGGCGTGGTCAAACTGCAAAGGTGGCTTTTCATATATTGATGGGTCCCAAGCTCTACCATTCAAACAGAGAAACAGTTGGTTTGGAAACTCAAGTTGACCCCGCTTTTGATAACAGCGAATTGGAATGGTCAACAGATCGGGAGGACAATGTGCGGATATACGGACTTCTTGTCAGCCTGAACGAACCCGATCCTACGCGACCTAAGCCATTTGTTGTCAAACGGTTTTAAGTTGTCAAAGGTTTTTAAAAAGTGATAGTTTTACAGTCATGACATTTCACTGTTTATACTTTAATTCATAAATCTATCTTAAATGATGCAGAATTGTGTTTAATCTTCTTTTTTTCTTGTTTTATTTTTGGCTTTATTGGAGTATTATTATTGCCACAGTGCTATACAAAGGCAGTAGATTCAAGTTAATAGTGAAGAGTTCTCAAAGTGTTAACGGAGCTAAGTTAACAGTGATGAACTCTCAAAGTGTTAACGGATTTGAGTTAACAGTGATGAGTTCTCAAAGTGCTATCGGAGTTTTCACTTGACTTTTATGGAGAGGACTGTAATGCAGAACATGTACATTTAAATAAAAAATGTACACTTACATATGTGACACAATTACGTTATAGTTTATATTGACAGTTAATTATTAAAGTTTGTGGGTTTCTCGGAAGTGACTACAAATGCAATAATGTAGTTAAAATCTCATGTCAACTGAAGTAGTTTGCAATCTAAAATTCTAAAAAACGGTAAATTCCAGAATTCTATAAAGGTTGAACGGTTGAAACTGTCACTCCTACTTCTTTATGAAAGAGTTACTTCAAAGTCTCGGCTCAAAAATGACGTGGACCAATGTCTTAAAGTTTACTAAAATATGTTTCACTGAATACCGTTCCTTCTGCTCCGAGCAATCGTGTGCAGCTTTGAATCTTAAAAAGTGTTATTTTACTGATAGAAATATTTATGGTCTATTCTGGCTTCCCCTATTATCTGTCATTCCGAACATTATTTAACGTTACAGTTTACACTCTACAGCGAGACTGATTTCGTGCAGCTTGTGATTTCTTTATTCACTCAAGCTTGGCTGTCCAACACTCCTCGTTTCTCCTAACACGTGTAATTTACACTAGGAAAATTTCACTTTCCTAGTGCATCTAAGTTCGTACTGAAAAGCAAAATTTCTTTTTTTCTGTAAATTGCTTCTGCACAACTCGTTTAAATGCTAACAACTAGAAAGTTGCAATTTTACATGTTTATTTCAGTTTATGAAACTGTTTTAATCTTCAAATCCTGTAATAGCCCTCTCGGTCTATGTTATTACAGCTTCCAACCGATTTTCAACCCTACCTCTATTTTTCGACTGGATTCAGAATGTTTGAATCTGTACACCTACAGAATCCTTTTCAGCTTAAAAAATTTGTTGATTTGCCAAACTTAAATGATCTTTTGCAGTTTTATTTTCCCATAACACGCTTTCAAATAAAGAAGGGGTTTTTAAAATTAAGTTGTTTTCATTTCTATATTCTACATTTTATGCGGTATCATAAAATTGGCACTCTAAAACTCCATCTAGTGATTAATTCTGTACGAGTTATACTACAGATAGGGGAAGCTTCCAGAAAATATGAACGGCTCTTCCTCCCAGTATTCTCACAGTAGCGGCCAATCTTTGGCAAATTTTGTGTATCGCCGTCATAGATTTTGAACCCGGCACAATCGCAAACGGGCAATTCGAAAATATGGATTCTAGGCTTTATTAACTGAGCAGAATAACGGGAGAACAATCACAGAAAGTAAGAGGAGCTTATGACTTGAATACACGTGGCACAGTGGCATAGCCACAGAAAAGCTCAAGATAACGACCCGCCTGTATCACGTCACTGTCATAAGCTGCGGGGTAGACATATGCACAGAGAAATGTCCACTCCATTTCAATTAAAGATCATTCTACCTAAACGTCGGCTGAAATTCTTACAGGCATTTTGATGATTCAACTTAAATTTTAAAAGTAAATTGATGTTACTTGATAGTTATGTACTTTGTCTTCATTTTGATACTGGAGAATACAGTGAGGGAGATGTATGGCCTTCAAATTCTCGGTTCTGTCATGCCATGAATTCATCTTCTTAAAACTTAGAAGTGATATTTCCACTAACTGGTATGGAGTTCATATTTACATTTTCACTGAAACTAATCTTACGCTTCCAGTAGGAAAACATTTCGTCGACCAATGTGACGTTTAATTGATTTCATAGATTTGTCGTTTATCAAATGTCCACAAGAAACTCCCAGACCACAGGTTTATTGAGCCCGCACTCTTGTACTGTTATAACATCACCGTTGTTGTCATTCAAAGAACTTACCTGTACAGAAGCTGAAATTAAACGTCTGAGACAATTAAACTAAAAATTTCCTGTGTGAGCTAACATTTACATTCAAAAAGACATCGTATCAGTTAATTCTTTCGGAAATTCACTTCCAACATTTTATTACTGTGTATTTTCAGTTGCTTTCTCTTTAACATAAACAATTCATTTTGGCTAATAGTTCTCAAATGAATTTTTTTCGTAAATTTCGTAAATATTTTGTTGGTTAAGATCCGCGACAGTATAAATCCTTTCAAAAACCACACACACAAGTTTTCCACTTTAAACTGAAGATGCATGCCCTACAAAAAAAGTAAAATCAATATATAAACAAGTTACTTCAGACTATAACCTAAGCCAAGTGTTAGCATTTCAAGATTCAAAAAGCGTGCATATAGCCCATATTTTTGTTTTGCCAAATATGACTTTTGAAATACGTCGATGGACATTTTTGCACAAAGCATACGATTTTCGACAAGGGATACAGACAGCGATCCTCCCAGCCCGATGTGAACTGAGCCGTACTTTATGGTATCGTCTATTTATTCCTTGGTTCATATCTCTGTATTTTCTTGAAGCAAATGGCTCGGGTAAAGTGTTGAATCACATGATATATTCTTTTTCGGTGCACAGATATTACAGTCGCTGGGAATGGGTTGCTGCCGAGACTCTGTGATCTTCCTTGCATTAACACTCTGCCAATAACTTAATGTAGTGCTTACGAAAAGTAGATAGATTGAATCTGATCATTTATTTTGTAATTTTACCTAAAAGTAAAGAAAATCTACCTACTTTCAAATGCTATAATCATGTAAAGAAATCTGTCCAATCAGTGTTTTGCAACAAGATTAAAAATCGCCTTTTGAAACATTTAAGATGCAGAAATTATCTCGTTATTAATATCAAGATATACATAGTTTTCTCTGAAAGTTTACCTGGATTTTCGAGTACGATGTTTTTCAGTAGCTTTCATAAAAAACAAACTAATGCCACAACTTTCGTTTCCATTCGTAAAAGCCATTCATTCTCACTCACAGAGATAAAACAACAAGATAACAAACTAATGGGTTTCGCACAATCCAAAATCTTACTTTATTTTAGTTGCAACAAAATTAATTAGACATAAAATTTTCAGTCTCAATCATATTTGGATAGAATAGAAACGGGAATCAGCGTGCGTGTATGATGGTCAAGAACATAAGCTCGGCATGCAAACCAATATGACCCGCAACTATTTCCGATGACATCACTTATCGGAAGTATATATATATATATATATATATATATATATATGTGTGTGTGTGTGTGTGTTTGAGAAAGAATGCTTTATTAGTAATATATATATATATATATATATATATATATATATATATATATATATATATATATATATATATATATATATATATATATATATATATATATATATATATATATATTACTAATAAAGCATTCTTTCTCAGACACACCAACACACGTACACACATCAACACACACACATGAACATGTTATATCTAGATGTAACGTCGTTTTGTTCACCAAAACAGAAACAAATAATCAAACAAACAAAAACATATATTTCATTAACAGACGCGTGGTCTTCTAACTAAGAATTGGGCGTTGTACATTCTAGTAGGTATATGCGCATTTTCTTCATACTGTTCACTGTCTCTCATAAGTTGTTCAAAGTCGCCCCATTTTAAAGTAAATTGTTCTCCGGTTAATGCTTGTATGTAACAATATTCTTTTGTATGATTCTAGTAAAGCTACTAATTACCAGTGAAATAGTTTATTGTAGCCTCTTTAGTGACAAATATATGTCTAATTATCATTAACATATTAAGAGCCTGGTCATCTACTCCAAATGCAAAATTATCCATGTTATATTTTCATAATTTTATATTTTCGTATTCTCATAATACTGTGAGTTTGGTCCAAATGATCAAAACTTCTTTCAACCAGTTTAAGGTTACAGGACATTTTACAACGGCATAGATAAATATAAAAGATTTTCAAAGAATTGACCCACATTCATCCATTTATGTATTTGGGTGGTATTCCTAGTTGGAAACAGTGTGAAAAAATACATTTTAGTATTGTTGTGAAATAGGCGCAGAGGTGAAAGCAAGACGCCATAAATCGTTGGACACTTATGGACAATCTTTTACGAAGGCGTGATATACGAGTACATTTTTACTGTTCTTTTTTTTGTTTTGTTTTGTAATACAGTTAACGTTGTCTGTCCCCACAGCCCTTCTTGAATATGAGTTTTTAGCCTGCTTTTGCTATACTTAATGCTTTTCTTCCTCGATATGTGCTTTTAAATTTGAATGAATGAGAAATATATATGTATACAGGCTAGTTTGGAACATTTTTCATGTGATCCTAAAGCATACAAACAAAAACTAATATATAATAGAAATTCGAAAAAGATAATGGTGTTTTATATGAATTTCATTCCACTCCCAGTTAAATTTAGCAAACTTAAAGACTTTTTGGTTCGTTGGGTGTCTTGTATTTTAGATAACCTTTAGTTACATTGTTCAGTAGACCCATAAAAATGTTAACAATATACAGGTATTTTCAGAACGTACACAAAAAACAACAACCCATACAAGGATGTTTTCCACAGCAAAACAAGGTCTGTGAATACTGCATACCTCACTATAATTCCACATGTTGTGTATGTGTGGTTACATTCCAGGGCAAATGTAATTGCAGGGCACCAAGCGCCACCCCGGGGCCAGCATATTATAAACAGAGCAGTCGAAAATCGGGTCCAGTATATTTAAAATCGATCACGTTTTATTTGAAGCGCTAAAAACCGATATAAATTCAAATTTAACGGATTGCAGACCCATTACATTTCATGCATTTGACAATTCAAGCACCTGCGATGGCTGTGGATTATTTAGAGCTATCAACACAGCGCATTTATAGTCCCATTTACATTTGAAAGTCAAGTATAACTTGATGCATTCAATAATCAAGCAATTCTTTGCACTCCTCTTAAAACAAACTCGCCGGTGGTTAGTACGAGACTAAAATACTGAGTAAGTCTAAGCATTATGGGTGATGTGACAAAGTCTAGGAGACGACCGGAAAGAGAGTGTAAATAATAAAGCTGACCTTTGTGTTCAGTGTTCCGGAAGATGACACATAAGAATTTGCGCATTACGTCAGTAATACAGTAACGTTGGCCAGTTATCGCTATCGTCATCACTACGTCAGTAGCGTTAGCCCGCTATCGTCATCCACTTAGAACTGGAGTGACGTCAGAGGACATAAAATTCATAAGTTTTATTCTGTGAAGATTTGAAGTATTTTACCATTTGTACAAAATTCATAGTAGATACACTTTGAAAATGGATTTCAGTGTGGGGATATGAAGAACAGCAATAAACTTAAAGCCGTGAATTTCTTTCTGCTATTTATTTGACTACTTAGTTCGGTTACTTTTAAGCAAAATATTATTCATTATATATGTAGCCGACATTACAGTTACAAGTTTAAAAACAAATTCCTTGTATTCCGTTTTTAATAATTCACATTAACCAATACCTGAACACATGATATATAATCACACATATGGATATCTTACTGTGGTTACGTTTGTTAAGACAAGTAGGTTGACAGAAATATATATGATCAGACGGTTGGATATGTTATTCTGGCTACGTGTGTTGAGGCCAGTAATTTGACACATTCTGCTGGTTAGTCTTTATTACAGTATACACGAGTATTTAATTTTATTTCTCCAAGGGAAGGGGGCGTCAATTTTGAATTCCGTGAACGCATCCCAACCTAATGCATTCGCTCAGCTGATGCAGTCAAAACCGACGTGAATCCCCTGCTTACTTACCGCCCGGAGCTGGAGTCGTTCTCGAGACTTTGGGATAATCAAACCAGCTTTCTAACCACCCTAGCTAACCGTCACTCGCTTATTTACGTATCGCGAAGTAAGTGTGATTCAGCCTCAAATCTGAACACAACAACTGATTTTCTTAGCATTCTGGTTTGCTTATAGACATTAAAGGCGATACAAAAACAGACATATTATGATACTGGTAACCCAGACCATACTGGTAACCAAGACCATACTGGTAACCAAGACCATACTGAAGGCAAACTGGATACCTTTCAGGTCCGTCTATAACGTTTTAGAAAATAATAATCTTATTTATTCTTTACTTCAAATGCATAAACACGGTTCCGTAGTTATTTCTGAACATTCTTTGTCCAACAAAGGAAAATCTTCAAGTTTTCAAGAGATATTGGTACGAGCTGCTTTCCTCACACAAATCATCAACAAAAATTAAATACTAACAACAACAACAACAATAACAAAAACTTATCGTACTACATTTCATGACTTGTGATATGTACACTGAACACCTAAAACTTACTGCTAAAAAGGGAAACCGTTTGGAATTAAGATTATGTATTGTATCTGACTCACGTAAATTTTAAGCTGAGGTTGTCTTTAGTTTATTCTTAAAACCAAGTCACGTGATATGTACCTATTAAAACGAAACTTGTGCGTAGAAACAAACATTAAAATCCTAAATATGGCACAGACGTCATTTCCTCAAATTCGTACCTGGCATTGTCATGTTATTAAATGTAATGGATTCTTAAATATTCGCCTTCATGTATTCATAAAGAATTTATCTTTTAAAATCAAATCAAATGTCATCTGACATGTACAGTCGACACATAATGAACAAGTCAACAACATATAATGGACAAGTCAACCCCATATCATGAACAAGTCATCCTCGTATAATGGACAAGTCAACCACATATAATCAACAAGTCAACCACGTATAATGGACAAGTAAACCACATATAGTGGACAAGTCAACCACGGATAATAGACAAGTCAACCATATATAATCGACAAGTCAACCACGTATAATGGACAAGTCAACCACATATAATGGACAAGTCAACCACGGATAATAGACAAGTCAACCACATATAATCGACAAGTCAACCACGGATAATAGACAAGTCAGCCACATATAATCGACAAGTCAACCACGTATAATTGACAAGTCAACCACATATAATCGACAAGTCACCCACGGATAATAGACAAGTCAACCACATATAATCGACAAGTCAACCACGTATAATTGACAAGTCAATCCCATATAATCGACAAGTCAACCACATTTAATCGACAAGTCAACCACATATAATCGACAATTCAATCCCATATAATCGACAAGTCAACCACATTTAATCGACAAGTCAACCACATATAATCGACAAGTCAACCACGTATAATCGACAAGTCAACCACATATAATCGACAAGTCAACCCCAGATATATAACTATATTATTTCTATTTTTAAAGGATAGCCATTGCAGTGGTAACGTGCTGTGCGCCGGCAAATCCAGAAATTGGATAAATTTATTAGGACTCCTCTCCTTGACCCAACAAGTGCAGAACAACAAGGTTGCTGATTTGAAATAGTGGGCTACATAAAATGTTCAATATATATATTAATGTTCAAAGCTTAACCATGCAGAAATTAAATGCGAAAAGAAATACGCGCGAGACCTCCTCTCTTTGGAGACAGAATTAACAGCACCATTTACAATAAGTGAGCACGTGATGGATCACGCTTCTGTCGACTGTAAAGTAAAGCAACTTGAAGGAACTCAATGACATTTTGAAGGTAAGGGCAGAATTGTTTCCTTGTGAGCAGGGGGAGGCGGGGCGGGGAATAGGGACTTCTGGACAAAGTTAATATATGTGAGCAGGGCGAATTATGACATTTATCCGTTCCACCACGTGGTTATGCGTTGCAAATTATTCGTGATGAGCTTTTAAAATAGCAAACTACGTATTTAAGGCTTATATATATATAGGTATAATATGCAGTTTTAAATATATATATTTAAAAATACAAAAATAACGACAAAAGGTTTTTAGCACTGGGCGTCTGAAGCACATCCTTCAGACCACAACAAACAGCCAATCACATCGCAACACGTCATAAAACGGTAGTAGCGCCATCTTTGAAATCTGCAGTGTTTGTATTTACAACACCTGGCACTACGTAACGACGGGGCGCTGTTGAATCAATTCAGATATAAAAATAGAAATGACATCCTCATTCAAATGTTGAACTTTTGATTTAATAGCCTTCATTCTTTATGTGATCGGTTATCCACTGCACCTCTTTCAAACATTGTCCCGAATCTTTATTTCCATTTGCAATACCAATGATTAAAAAGTCTTGCGTTTTGCCGATAGATATAACTCGCGGTTCAGCAGATGAACCAATCGTCCTTCCAGAAGCCACAGTACCGTCATTGGAGTGAATATGATACTCGTCTGACTGCATTAATGCTGGAACATTATAGTCTTTGTTCTCCATGATGATAAGGATTTTATTAATTTCGGAATCCTCCCAGTCCCATTCATCTGACAGCGCTCGGCGTTTGCCTTTGATCTTCACAATACTGGCTTTTTCTACCAGGCCACTAGCGGCTATGTCTGTAACATACCTCTGCCAGCCTTCCATACCGCTCGTGTCTTGTACCGTCTGTTAACAGAAGCCCAGACACTCTTCAAATATATAATACCCAAAGTTGTTAATGGAGTTATCGATAATTATAATAAACGTTAATGCATTCTTCTTTATCGACACAATTCTCTCAGTACTGCCTTCGCTACTTTTCATGTTTTACTTGGGTGGTACTTTAAAATTGTTCACTTTTCAGTACTGTAATAAACATATAAAGTGTAATTCACGAACACCGCATACCTGATTATCAAGTACTGCCTTCGCTACTCTTTATGTTTTACTTGGGTGGTACTTTGTTCACTTCTCAGTACTGTAATAAACATAAAATGTGACTCACGAACACTGCCTACCTGATTATCAAATACTGCATATTCCATTTCGTGGTCTGACTGTATGGTGCTGAAGCCATCTTCATCCACATGACCCAGCAGGTCCGGTCTTCTCCTCGGAGGCACGCTGGGCAATCTGAAAGATGAATATGAATTCAGCCGCTATGAATATAAAGAAAAGAAAGGTACATGTAAATATAGCCGCTATGAATATAAAGAAAGGAAAGGTACATGTAAATATAGCCGCTATGAATATAAAGAAAAGGTACGTGTAAACAAAAAATATACAGATTATTTATCCTAAACACAACTCTACAGATTAAAAAAATAATCTCTTTAAAATGCTAAAAATGCAAAAGGGCAAATGCAGGTTTTACTCACCCCTTGACGCCATCTGCACTAAAGCTTCCTGGTGTCAGTGTTTTCTTTCTCCAGAAATCCGAAAACCTGTTGGAAAACGTCTTGACATTTTTATTCTTTCTGTAGAGTCGTGAACCATCGGATGTGCCATTAGCCTCCACTTCCTTGACCGGTGGCTCCTCCTTGCGGCGGCAGCAGACGCAGATGATGAGGATGAGGATGATGAGGAGAAGGAGGCCACCGCCGGCCGCCGCGCCGATGATGATGTAGAGCATGTTGTCGTCCTCCTTGTCTTCTGTTAACACGGCAGAGACGGGACGGGTACAATGCATGCAGCGACGGCGTGGAGATGGGTGGATGGGTGAGTGGGTCGGTGGATGGATGGATGGATGGATGGATGGATGGATGGATGGATGGATGGATTAATGGATGGATAGATGGATGGGTGGATGGATGGGTGGGTTGCTGGATGGATGGCTGGATGGCTGGATGGCTGGATGGATGGATGGATGGATGGATGGATGGATGGATGGATGGATGGATGGATGGGTGGGTGGCTGGATGGATGGATGGATGGATGGATGGATGGATGGATGGATGGATGGATGGATGGATGAATGGGTGAATGGATGGATGGATGGATGGATGGATGGATGGATGGATGGATGGATGGATGGATGAATGGGTGGATGGATGGGTGGGTGGATGGATGGATGGATGGATGGATGGATGGATGGATGGATGGATGGATGGATGGATGGATGGATGGATGGTGGATGGATGGATGGATGGATGGATGGATGGATGGATGGATGGATGGTGGATGGATGGATGGATGGATGGATGGATGGATGGATGGATGGATGGATGGATGGATGGGTGGAAAGTGGGAGATAGACAGATAGAGATAGATAGATAGAGAGAGAGAGAGTGAGAGAGAGAGAGAAAAGAAAGAAAGAGAGAGAGGAGAAATTATATTACCTTTCCTTTCGGCTGCGGTGGGAGTGGGTTCTTCAGTGGTTGTAGATGTGGAAGGTGCGGTACTTGGAAGGGTCGACGTTGGGGTAGATGCTTCTGTGCTTGTTGGCGTGATCGTGGTGGACGGTATGGTTGGGGTAGGCGTTGTCACCGTAGTCGTAGGTGTTGTAGCTATGGTTGTGGTGACTGTTGTTGTTTCAACTAATGCGCAGAACCGCCCGCCCCAACCGTAGGGACAGTCACACTCGAACATATTGAATGCAGTTCTGAAATCAATTAAGCACTTTTATCAAGGGCAAAATTCTGTAACAGCTCTGGTTTTGCTTTGAAATTAACACCCCTTTTTCGGTCAGATTTTTAATCAAACTCCACGTATAAGCACGTTCTATAGACATCAGTTCACGCCTGGGCATTGGTTATCAACCGTGATGATGCACAATTTGACACGCCACTTAACAGCACACAATCAACTCCTAATTACATGTGACAAAAACACTTTAAAACTTTGATCTCAATTGTACTCCAGCTACAAAAAAAAAATGTCTTACGCAGTGCAGTTTCCGTTGTTTATACATATGCCTGTATCACAGGGATCATCCATTAATTCACAGTTTCTTCCCGTGTATCCCCGCGCGCAGACACACATATAGTCGTTGTGTAGATCCACACACTTGGCACCATTGAGACAGACACTGTTGCCGCCCACTGTGCAGTCATCCTCACTCATCACGCACTCGACCGTGTCGACGTTCGCACCCGCCGTGTTGATCCAGCCGACTTCGCAGCGACGGCACTCCCATGTCCGCGAGCCTGTGTAGTCACAGGCCTGGTTCTCACCGCACTGTCCCTCGCATTGGTCTGAATCGAACAATCGAAAGAAAACGTACTGAAAAACATGCATTTTCACGCGTTTCAATACGAGAGCTGCAGGGTTCAATTTGCTCGGCTCAAGGGCAAGAATGAAGTGTCACACTGAGGTCAACTCTGATAGCCACTGCATACTGTGATAAAACCGAGAATTTTACGCAGCCTGACAATCTTTATGTACAGCCAGATAAGACTAATCACTACATCCACCCATACATATACTCACACATCCATCCATCCATCCCTCCATTCATCCAGTCAAGCATCCGTTTGCCTGTCGATCCATCTATCCGACCATACATCCACCCATTGATCCAGTCAACGATCCATCTACCTGTCAATCCATCTATCCGACCATCCATCCAGCCAACCAGCTATCCACCTTTCGATCCATCTATCCGACCATCCATCCAGCCAACCAGCTATCCGCCTATCGATCCATCTCTCCGACCATCCATCCAGCCAACCATCGAGTCAACCATTCATCCACCGCTACGCCTTAAGAATGAGATCATCTAAACACTCACCAATACAGTCCTCATCTTGATCCCCCTGATTGATGACGTCAATGGGACAAATACAGTCCGTTAAGGCCCGGTTCCCAGTCGTGTTGGTATACATGGGCAGTGGGCACTGTCTGCACGCGAAATCACCCACTTCGGACTTATATTTATGCAGCGGGCAGGGAGAACATATCATGGTGCCTGGCTCATCGAGCGATTCTTTCAGGTAGTAGCCTGGTAAGCAGAGGCACGATTCGGTCGCCGTGTCCACATCCACGTTACACTGGGAATGGTTCTTGCACGTCCCACCACAGTACCCGCCGTCAAGTGGTAGGATCTCCAGTAACTTGGTATCTTCTAAAAACAACAGCAAAAAAAAAAGCAGTCTATTAATGTCATGTTAAATAGTGGAATTATGGCGAAATTGTTTCTTTGAAATCCTGGGTTGATAATTCCGTTAGGCAATATTGCGGAGCATGCACACATGTCATGCATGTCATGCATTGTCCGAGGAACAGGAACGGTCGTAAATCCAATCCAAGTGGAGATGGGGGGGGGGGGGTTATTATATTAACAGTTAAAAAGACTATGTTGTCATGGTTAAAAATAAACTCGCAAATGCCACCCCAAAAAGGGTCCCCCATTGAACACACAAACAAATGGGGAACAGGGCGTGCTGATAAATGCGGGGCACAAGATGCGTGGGCTGTTGCGGTGTAATGAGAGGAAACAGACATCGGAAGTTGAAACCGGTAAAACTTGCATTTTTTTTCACTATGTTTTAACAGTTTCGTATGGGCTTAAATAAAAAGGCAGCTTTTTGGGGGAAATCGTATTGCAAAACCACAAGGTCACGAAACAACGGGGTTTACAAGATGACACTGTATACATTGGTACGATGAAATACAGCGTACTATAAAGTAAACAGCTTGATGATTGTCTGAAGTCAGCCAACTCAACTGGAACATTCAGTGAAGGGTTGTGCTTCTCTATCATATATGTATTCAATTCGTATTCAAAATTTATTCCACTGCACATTATTTTTTTACGATTTAAATCCCGCGTTCATAAGGAATCGGAAAAAATCTGTCAATTATAGCAACTGAATAGTTTGTAAGGAAGCATCTAGCTGTGGTGTGACATAACATTAAGCAAAAATTAAAATATTTGCGGTTTATTTATTGAAAATGTTGTATACTAATTTAGTACCCATGCAAAGAATTTTATTTGACATCGTAATGTCTATAAAAAGACATTGAGTTCCCTTTCGTCGGCTAAAGTTATAAATAAATAAACACCTTTGAAATTCCTGAAGATGACGTCGAAGGTACGCGAACAATAAATCGTTCCGCTGTCATTTGTTGACCCGGAACAAGGATGTGTGTGGGAATCCAAAAAGCGAAATTTACGTTCTGTTATCAAACTGAAGGTAACTATCATAAGTCACTATTAATAAAGTGATGTCACGTGTGGTCATGTGACTCACAAGAACAACGAATGAAATGCCACGGAACGTTCTTCTTCCTCTTGTCATTTCTTTTTTTTTTTTTTTAAACCTCTTGGTGAATTTGAAATTGTTACAAAAATGGTCATAAAAATTTCAAACGATCTGTATATTTTGACACTTCACAATCTGATAAAAAATAATCACAAAGGACTAGGAACGCGAGGATCAGTCCCGGGGTTTGTGGGGATGCATGTGCAATGTAGCAGTGAAAAGCTTCGAGCAGAGATGAACGGATGGTCTGGCAGAGAAGCGTAGAATGAGGAAGAGCCGCTCCGTGCTGACCCCAACGACAGAAGGTTACAAGTGCGCCAGACGTGTGGGAGGATGTGTGTTTCCAGGATAGGACTGACGTCACATCAACGAACCCCGACGGACTCCAACGACAGGCGGTTACAAGTGACAGGCGTGTGGGAGGATGTGTGTATCCAGGATAGGACTGACGTCATATCAACGCCCCCAGAGGATCCCTAACGACAGGTTACAAGTGCCAGGTGTGTGGGAGGATGTTTGTATCCAGGATAGGATGACGTCACACCAACGAACCCCGGCGGATTACAACGACAGAAGGTTACAAGTGCCAGGCGTGTGGGAGGATGTGTGTATCCAGGATAGGACTGATGTCATATCAACGCCCCCAGAGGATCCCTAACGACAGGTTACAAGTGCCAGGTGTGTGGGAGGATGTTTGTATCCAGGATAGGATGACGTCACACCAACGAACCCCGGCGGACTACAACGACAGAAGGTTACAAGTGCCAGGCGTGTGGGAGGATGTGTGTTTCCAGGATAGGACTGACGTCACATCAAACCCCCCCCCCCCCTCCAGCGGACTCCAACGATAGAATGTTACAAGTGCCAGACCTGCGGGGGAGATATGTGCATTCAGAATGGAACTGACGTCACATAACCGCGTCCACAAGACTGATGTTGCCTGACCCTCATTGATCGAAATCGAACCACCACCACCACCATACAGGGTACTGTGATGTATCTTGTATGAGAATTCTATACCTGGCTTAAAGTTGCTGCTGAACTCATCCGATTCCGTCATCCTTTGCCAGACGTTGTATTCAGCGTAGTAGTTGTCCACAGAGGTCAGAGCTTGGACATTCCCACTGTTCCCACTTATCCAGGGACCAACACCTTATAGTCAAATAAAACATACATTTTCCATTACTTTTTTATCATTTTATCTTTATGTATCACCAAAAATAAACCAATAGATAGATAAAAAATAAAATGAAAATTTTAAAAAGACAGAAAATCAAGATTCTGTGCCTGATTTCATATGAAATTTTTGTCCCTTTGAAATTTTCACTTTTTCTTGATATAACGATGGTCCATGCAGTCACATATAACGATGGACAGTGTTGTTGTTTTATCTCCAGCAGAAATCGAATATTTTAATGAAACGAAATTTAAAACACTTGCAGGTCCCCCCCCCCCCCCCAACCCAATGTATTTAGCATAAACTGCAAGTTTTGATCATATTCGCAGATGCTTTTTTCCCAGGACCATGACCCAATCACTTCAGTGATCCCTTTTTGCGAAGCCCGGATGCCGCCCTCCCCCCCCCCCCCCCCCCACCTTCGCCACGAAAAAAGACCAATGACAGAGCTTGCCGATGTTACCTATGCCGAATATGACGACGCCGTCGCTTTGGAGCTGTCGGGCGACCGCTACTGTCGGGTCGAAGTCGTCGTAATCGCCATCTGTGCTTAGGATGAGGACTTGGCTCACGGTCGGTCTGTTATACCTAAAAGACAGAAATATCAAAATTAGAGCTACTTAGCTGCTAGGGGGGGGGGGGGGGGGTTGGCTCTGGTTCCCTAAATAAGACTGAGGCGTTTGTTTCGGGGAGATGCACATAGTGCAGTTATGTTTGGCATCATAAAAAATATTGATGCACCGCGTTTTATTGAAATCAGTTTCTTGATGTTCAGTCATTTAGCTTTGGCCATTTTCAGGACCACCCCCATCCCCTCCCTCCCTCCCCGCCCAATGCCCATTATCTACTCTCCTAGATGTCAAGGTCAGTTTTAGTACATACAATCACATAACCGATTTAACTGTCCACCATTCCGAGACACTTAAAAAATAAACATTTGTATAAGTGTGCAGTTTGGTCTTCAGGATGACTTCTGTTCATTATCAAACTGTCAGAGGCAAAAATGCCAGAGAAAATGACTTCTTGACATTTTTAACAGCATAGTAGAGATGGTAATTAGATAATATGCAACCTTGAACACGTGTATAGTTAAATTGAGTAACGTTTGTATGACGTTGCGAACTGACATTCAGCCGAAGGTGATTTATATCGCCAGGGCCAATTTGTGTCTTTCTCTGTTATATTAAAACCCGTCTTAGAATTTCCATTCAAAATGTAACCTTTAAAAATATTCTCTCGCGATAACATTCAAAAAGTAAATGCGCAGTACAATTATGAAGCGTGATAATAGCAGATAATTTTTTTTCACTGTCTTGCTAAAGGGCAGAAAAATAACTGAGTGTGTTTATATGACTTAACACTAGCTAATAACACACGTTAGCTTGCGCTGCATGGCGCACAGCGAAGTACTGAACTCAATCTTCTGCACACAAAACTTTTTATCTCTCAGACTACTGGAAACTTGGTTGCAGACAGATTTCTGAGAAATGCTGGGGTGGGGGGGGGGGTGGGAGGCAGGGAGGGAGGGGAGGGGGGATTGTTAATGTGGCACACTTCACTGGGTTTTCGATATGCGAAAGAGTTCTGACCAACTGAGCTGAGTAAACTTCATGTATTTTTCGTTAACTAAAATTACAAAGTTTCATGTTATTTCTATATATCAAAGGCCAAGGGTATGTTGCAGAAAAAATCTATGATTTTTGCATAACAGATCAGACTTTATGTAAACTAAAAAAATAGCCATGTTTGGCAACCAATTGATAACCAATTAGCCCTTCTGAAGGATGACTTCATCTTCCTGCTTTAATGGGTTGGCAAACATAATCCATATTTTCTTGTAATTTCCGAGTAAACAATCCACAATTATTCTGAGAAAGGCACACCACTTGTGCATGGAGCCAGCTCTGAGTTCACGCGACAATTTTATCACTGCCCTCGTTCTTTTACACTGTAAAGATTGATAGGTCTCAGCATTTTCTTCTTCTTCTTCTTCTTCTTCTTCTTCTTCTTTCACCCTTTTGAGAATGTCGTCTCACAGTTTACCATTGCCATTTCTGAAATGTTGACTTCGATGGTTGCCACAAAAGACGAAGTGAAATTCCTTGTAACAAGCTTACCTAAGGTCACCATTTCCAAAAAAAGTTGTATGCTGTATGAGTTGTATGAAATTTACCAACGAAGAAATGTCTGCCATTTTTGCTAATTGTTAGAAAATCATTTTGCTGTGAATCACAGAAAAGGTACAACATTCCAAAAATAGTTCACTGACTAATTTTGACAGAATACGTTCCGGTATTATAATAAATTGCACCGCAGGAATGCGCGTGACCCCTTTCCATAAACCCCGTTTTATTAATTCTGAAGAAGTCAGTGACCTGTGGTCAATTGATCACCCTGTTTTTGGGGGGGCACTTTCTTTGTAAACATGAGCGGTCATGCAAAGGTTAAACCAGGTCAATAAACATTTCTTTGAATTTGGTCACGAATTCAGCGACGTTGAATTCTACTGCAATTTTTGTGGCGTCATAACATGCGAAATTGTATGTATAAACATTCAAGTAAACACACTCTGCAATATATATTACACAAACAACAGATTGAAGACCATAAGTACATAGTTAAAACCACTTTGATTTCCGAGTTCTTGCTTTATAAGACGCAGGTAAAAGCAGCCGTGCAGATACAGCCAACGACAATACCCTTCCCCAGCTTTGTGGCCGCATTAAAGGGGTGGTCTCATCCAGGGGTGTTACTGTCCATTTTCTGTCTACTTATTTACCATAGGGGAAGCAATTTACAGGCCAATAAATCCGTGAGAGGAGAATTCTATTATCCAAAAGCTTCTCAAAACGTTCAAAACTCGGTTTAATTTCTATCTTAGAATTTTCTCTTTGAAAGCTTAGTTATTATAGGACAATGTTACACAACTTGAGGGTTTTTATTGGAGGTGTTCTGAGTGATAAAATCGCATTCAAAGAGAACTGCCATATAGACTGAAACTATAAAGCGAGTGTTGGTTTATTCGACGAGACATATTAGTTAACTTTAGCCAACTTAATCTAGAATTACCACTCTCCGCCATAGTTACCCGAATACAAAGAATGGGAAATGGTGTCGTAAATGGTCTGCGTAATATTTAATACTTGTTATTTCTTCAATAACTAACACTACCGGTAACGACTTTTTTCCCACACTATTAAAATAGCGAATAAACCCAAAATTGCGTTTAACCCCGAGAATTTGCCAGGGCCTGTCGACTCCATAGACGACAGGAAAACTCGTACAAATATTGTACACTGAAAAAAGTCATATTTTATTTTAAATATGCCGCATACTTTTTTTGATGACATGGCATTGATTTGTAGAATAACTTCAGCTTCGACCAAAACAGAGCCCAAACTTTCCACAGATTCACAATTTTAAAAAAGCCAAATTTCAATTCTTAAAAATCTAAAAAAAAAAAAATCAAATTTCCCCTGTTTTGCTTTTGACAAAAAAGGTAGAAGTTTGCATTTTTCCTTTTAATCTAAATTAAGTCAGTTTCAAAGCGTTGCATACTACACGAGCAACTAGAAACGCGCGATGTGATTACCACGAATTAAACAAAAAAAAACCTGAGGAATTTACTGGCATGATATGTGGTCAGAAACGAACACAACAGCGGGAATAGTTTTCTCGGTGGTTTTCTAATCATTGCAGACACTGTTATTTCTTGGGGAGACTTGAATTCTTTGAGATGTATAAGTATAGCATGCTGTGGCTTGCGTTGACTCATCCCCAGTCTTGCGAAACAGAAAAGATAATTGATGCAAAAACCCAGCAATGAAACAGAAATAGTCATGCCTCCCTCGCTACTTGTTTTGCTTACTATTTTCGCGCCATACTAGTTTTTTTTAATTCATTTATGATACTCAAGTAGTTAAAAATCTCAATAGTTTATTTTGTAAACGAAGATCTTAACATTAACGTGAGTCATCTGAAGGGGGAAGCTTCCATTATTACTTCAAATATAGTTAAAATTTAACAAAAGAAAGATAGCGGGGAAAATGAAATACCCCTACGCTTCCGACGAAAAGCAAGTGACAGCACAGAACGCCTAAAATATGTAAGGTTCGTTCGCCTAAAATACCCAATTATAGTTCTTTGGAGAATAACTTTCTCGTTTTAAATTATGTGATGAATATCTGACGCCCGCAATGGAACACCCGTTAATACGTTCCACAAATAGAACTTCAAAATTAATGTACACATGCCTTAGCAACACTCTGTTTGCCCGTCTCCGCCTCCCTCCCCCCCCCCCCCCCACCCTTCCCTGAAAACCATCCTTTGCTAAACGCAAGAGATATTAATGCCCACTTAGAAAACCAAAAATACACCCACAAACGAAATAAAAAACAACAATAGCAACATAACTTAAGCCAATAAAAAATAAAATAATAAAAAAATGTTCAAATGTTTAACACAAAGCTTTTTTTTTTCAAAAAAAAATCTTATACTTCTCTTAATATTATTGACTTTTTTTTAAATATGCGTGTAAAACGTCTGGGCGTTACACGTAAAACACCCACGTAAGTAAGCAATCGTGTTATCAGATTAAACATGGAGAGCTGGCATCATTGTCCAAATGTCGATCAACTGAGTAAGTCTGTGTAGTCCCCAAAACCTCCAGAACAAGGCAAATAAGCTTATCTAACCTCGGTGAGTGCAAATATACGACGTGAATATTTCTACACGTGCATAAATTATCTGAGTAACTCGTCATTGTCGCCAACAATGTCGCCCAAAGTGCACAGCCAACGAGGCATTCAAAAGTCTTTTATACTCCAAAATCAGGTGTTTACTCCTTTGGTCATAATGTTCCAAGATTTTTTACATAATATGTTTCTGTACGTGTGAGTAAAATTTCAGTGGTTATTTGTCATGATACGTGCACTAATGACGCATTAAACGAATGCACAATTAACGGGCCCGACTGAATGTTCAACTTCAAATTTTACTAATAGACCCCCATGTGAAAAAATGCATTTTGGTCCTTTTTATGTGTTCTGAAATCGCTTCAAGCAAGAAATCAACTCACAATCGACCGCATATTCTACAAAGTGATGTGCCACTATAGCTGTGAGGCGTGATGGTGTTTGCTGGTCAGCCGGTGTCATCGACGGTGTCGTGAAATTTGTGGAATCGAATTATTTTTTTTCCTTCAAAATGTCAACGTTAAATAGTTGCAGTAAAAAAGTAAGAAACAGGTCCAGGTTCGCTATATTCTTAATCAGATTAGCTGGTTATATCATGAAACGGCAAATCGCAAGGTTGTTTAAAATAAAAAAAGCCGAGATACCACAATGCCAGCGCGACAAGCTCAATATAAACATGGAACAAATACTTTTGTTCCCCGCTTCAAAGTTTTTTTCCTCGTTTTGGCGAAGCAGACGGCATCTTATGTCAGCCCCATAGCGATATTTACACAGATTTTGACAAGATAATTTGACATGCGTCCTCCAGATCATTGACAATTTATACAGTCATTGAAACGTATTTCCTTCCCCCTTCTTTTCTTGCATGCAAAAATTGCCTTCGACGATAAATTCAATATCATCAACGATGCCCCTGTCTTACAGCATCAAAAGTACAGTAAGTACCGCACGGCATGTCTAATCTCGATACTGCCCATGGATTTCAAAGGACATTACCGCACGGTATATCTAATCTCGATACCGCCCTGGAACTTCACGGACACTATATCGCTTGGTATGTCTAATCTCGATACTGCCAACGAACTTCAATGCAGATTTCCGCACGGCATGTTTGATTTCGACACTGCCCACTGACTTCAATGAAGACTGATGAAGCACACAAAATAAGGGCGTTTCGTTTCCTCTTAAAGCCAAAAAATCGTTTTGTGGAGGTGAACGCTGATTTCATTAAAATGGAAACAATAACAACCTCACAAAGAATCACAAAGGCAACAAAAGACTAACAGAGAAACGAAGAAGAGAGAAAGAAAAAGAAACAAAGAAAAAGGACGCGAGAGAGAGAGAGAGAGAGAGAGAGAGAGAGAGAGAGAGAGAGAGAGAGAGACTGATCATACTTAAATAAAAACAGTTTGCTTCATGTACCGTAAAATATACTTGTATATTCTGATACTTACCTCCCTTTTGAGAAAATGTCCGCCACCTCCTCTAACCCGAGTTTCACATTAGTCTCCGTGAACCTGTTTATATCATGATAATACACCATCCTGTCCCACATGGGCTCGTTTCCAGAAAACAGTTGCGCTTTGTTGATACTAGAAGCAAGAGGTAGAGAGATCGAATCGAATGCTACTTCCACGTCTTCCGCGAAAGTGACAGCAGCGACCCGCGCGTAGTCTGCAGACACTGTTGGATATTGTCTTAAAATCCTTTCCAAAAGTCGCTTTTCCTTGAGGTAGAAATTATCCATCTCCATACCCCGCGAACGATCAACCAGAAGAATAATGTCGACCTCTTTTCGCGGGCCTAACATACCGACAACGTCATCAATTTCTTTTCCTTCGAAAGTGCGTTTCACGCGATTTAAAACAGATCCATGCGTTATGGCCACACAGGCGAACAATATGGCTGCAACTGTGAAATATTTATCCATTTTCTTTATTTCAATTTTCAACACAGACTAGTCAGTTATTCCAATATCCTACGATTTTAAAGTTTAGCACTGCTTTTTTCCCCCTGAAATCTCGCTAAAGGTGTGGTTTGTTCAATTGTTCTTAAAAAATAGAACCGCATGTGCACTGATTGGGAAAATGTTATGCATTGGTTGGCACTAAGGCAGTTAACACGTGTGTAATTATATATTTCCTCGCTTGTAAATGCGCTATGAATGTTAATGGTACTTTTATAGCACGCAGTGTTGATCGTGTCCTTTCGGGCTGATTCTCATTTCAACAAGTTCAACTAGCATCTGAAATAAATAGTCACTGAACCTTCAATATGTAATCTCGTATTGTATTTTGATTGGTGCATAAATCAGCGTTTGTTCATTCGGAAGTATGAAGACACTACCGTTGTCTAACTATAATGTTCTGCGTATTATTTGTGATTATTCATCAAAATTAGTAAACACGTAAACAAAGTGTGTGTTTTCTTGAACACAATTTCCTGTCCTTCCCCACCTGTTTCTTTTGTACTAACGGTGACTGTCCCCAGTATGATATCAAAGACACCTTTATGGTCGTCTTGCTTCGGTTTCATTTTGGATGACAAAGTACACACATTGTCATGACGTGAGTCACATTCACTGCCCCCCATTCAAACCCCCCCCCCCCACCCCCCTTTTCCGAATGGTGACGCATTATTGTATTGAAATAAATATTCAACCAATTCTGTGCCTTTTAAGAATTCTTACCTCGCAAGGATACGCTTTGGTTGTAGCGTCCATAGCCACACTTGTCTTTCAAATTTCCAGAATAACTTCCGAAATGTGATATGCTTTAGAAAGCAAAATCAAATTAAGAGTAAGTTGTGGTGCTCATTATGTGACGTTTTCTGTTGTCCAGAGATATGTGTGTGCGTTTACCTGTTTTATTGTAAAAAATAAATAAATATATATAAAAAAAAACAAACAAATAAAAAATCAAAATTGGTTTGGTGATTCCAAATCAACGTTTTAAACCTGTGGAAATTTTATCTACTAAAAAAGTTATATATGCATATCTCTCGTCAATTTCCTTTTTTTACACATGAAAAATACCCGCTTTTTTTCAGGGTAGGGCTGGCAATGTTAACCTTTCAAAAGGTGAACGCATGTTCTCATGACAACAGTTCAATAATAAAATGAAAGGATTTCACGTGTGTTTGTAAAAGACCATTTATATCTACGAATTTATTGTGAATTGAAGTGTGAAATTATAAAGCTTTTAGACACTAGGGGGAAAATATTCTCCCATCTCAGCAAATAAAAGGCCTTGCAAATTGCCGAAAATAAAAAAAAGGGCTGATCCAGCCAGTAAACAAAACACAAACAAACAGCGAGTTCAAATTAAGACACAATAATGGTTTGCACTTCTTAGGGTTTTTGAAGAAGTTTTTCTTTTTAATTTATGGTATACAAGCTCCAATCCCCCAATCACCTTCTCCAGACACGGTTTGTTAATGCATTTTATACCAAGGAATCCGCGGACTCGTTCAAGGGGGAGGGATTTGGGTAGCTCAGTAACATCCAGTTTCCCATCTGGTTTGAACAGGTCTGCTTTTAGATTATTTACCAAAATCAACGCATTCTCTACATCTGAGGCTCAAACACGAGAATCAATTTGTTCGAAAACTGGCATCAAATATTCCAAAATTACCACTGAAGATAAAACTTGCTCATGTTCGTTTTTAAGGTGCACGCATGATATGTTGTGATATATTGTGAGACGTTGTGATATGTTTCTACTGGTAGAGCGAAACCTGCGTTAGAGAAAACCCCTAATTATGGAACAGCCTTCCACAGAGGCACACAACTGCTGGTTTGGCCTCCTTCACCACAAACACATTTCTTGGTCCCAAAGATATTACAAATAAATATATTTTACTGCATTATTATTATTATTATTTTATTATCATTTGATTATTATCTTTATTATTATTATTATTATTATCTTTATTGTTATCATTATTATCTTATTATTATTTTATTATTATCTTATTATTATCTTATTATTATTATTATTATCTTATTATTATTTTATTATCTTAGTTATTATTATTATTACTATTATTATTTTATCATTATTATCAATGTTATTATTATTATTATTTTATTATTATTATTATTTTATTATTATTATTATCTTTATTATTATTATTACTATTATTATTTTATTATTATTATCATCTTTATTATTATTATTTTATTATCTTTATTATTACCTTTATTATTATTATTATTATTATTATTATTATTATTGTTAATGTTACTAAACAAAAATTTTAATCCCATGCAACTGTAAAATATCATTTTTGACAGTGTCCACCAATTACCATGGCGCTATACACACATATATATATAGAACAGGGACTTGTTCTTTTGAGGAATCACAGCAACTGTGGGCCATGTTAGGAGTTCAGCACAAAGCCTGTGAATAGGTTCATTTATCTCGTCGAGCTCTTGCGCGACGCTTATGCTTATTATATCAACACATAATGTTGGCTTGTGACGTGTTTTCCAGAAGTTTCGTCTTTGCCAGGTATTTTAAGAAATATAAAATGAAATCTTTAAATATTAAAATAACTTAGTTTTAAAGAACGAACTAACAAAGGTACAAGCATCGAGGTGTTTTCGTCAACACCGACCGGAAATCGGGCACTGTTTTTTTATCTGTTTTTTTAATCTGTCGCTATCCCTTTTATCTACCTCATGAAATTCGTCGGGGTTTGAAAAGAAAAACACACAAAACATAGTACATCAAAATCCGCTTGTTACAGTGAAATCCATACGCATTTAGAAAAATTTAAAGAAGAAGTAAAAAGCCTGAGTACTTAACGACCACAGGTTGCTATTTTTATATTTATGTTCCAATATTTTTCTTCTCCTTTCTTCCTTGAAAAAATAAATTTACTTTCGTAATTACACGTTGAGTTCAAGAGCACGTAAATAATTTAATTTATACATTCAATTTATAGATTCCTCCTGTAATAGTCTGGCATTTCTTTTAACGAGCGCGAACCCCTCACCGCTTGTAAGCTTACACCCTCGCTTGTAATTCCCCACGTTTTTGTGGCAATCAGGCAGCCAATGAGTTAATGTCAATTGATCATTTTGACTTCCATAACCATGTTGCGCCAAAGGAAAAAATGTTGAATATTTTACACCAACTGCACAGATGTTGACAAATGTTAATCCTCTAACTATTGATCTCCATCTACTCATTTCACGAGGCTCGATAACTTCACCATGGTTCAATAAATACCTCCACTATAAAACGGCATTTGTTATGAACTTGTCGAAAATGCAAGGTCTTTTCCCGCCAACCAATGAAACCCAACGAGGAAAATAATGAATTGATCGACATTTCAGGAATAAGAAAATTCGCCTGAAAACAAACTTTCCATGTACAGAGTTGCTAAAATACATTTAGAATATTGGTAATAAATGGGGTCATTTACCAGGTTCTTATTTCAATTCATGTTTAGTATTTACTTCAAACAATTCCAACCCTAACCACTTAATTATGTCACGAATGTAAACTAATGAAGATCGAAGACCGCTTTGACTGTCAGCAATTATAGTAACAGAGGCTTCTCCAAGACCGATCCCCACACCACACGAGATGCAGCTGTTTGAGTTGTTGCAAATTGGCATAAATACCGCTACACTGGTAGCCATGCCAAATAAACATGGCTGAAAAAGTGCTGATAGAAAAAAAAATCATTGAAGCATGACAATGTAAAGCGGCATTTCAGGCCAGCTGGTTTATCGAACTGGGGCGAGTTTTCAAACTGCATGAGTGATAGAACAGTCTTCATGCACGTGCTTGGACAGGGAAATACTGGAAGGCTCATAGAAAATGCGAAAACACCGCGACACCGCCATTGTTCAACACACAACAAAAACCTGGTCGATAAAAGACCACGCCAGCGGCACTGGTGAACAGGTTAAAAAAAAAAACAAAACAAACATAGTTATGATCATTTATATTGTTAAGTGTAAAAAATAATATCCGTGTTACGCCCATATATCAATAGGTAGATTTCTCACCGGTTTAGTAAAAGAGTAGACCGTTACATTTCCGTCTAACAAAAAGACAGAAAAGTGTCTTGTTGAGAGGTGCGGACTCGGAGTAGTCAAACAAATGTAACACCTATAACAGGGTGAAGAATGGACGGAACCAGTAGCTTCCCTCCCACATGGAGAACATAATCAAAAGGATGGGGGAGGAGGGCAGGGGAGGGGGACAGGAAAGGGGGGAAATCCCCGGAATCGTAGTCACCAAACAAATGTAACACGATGTTACAGGGTGATGGACGGACGGAACCAATATATTCTCTCCTGCATGCAGAACACAATCAAAAGGATGGGGGAGGGGGGCAGGGGAGGGGAGGAGGAAATCCACGGACTCTAAGTTACCAAAACAAATGTAACACCATACTACAGGGTGAAGAACGGACGGAACCAGTAGCTTCCTTCCCACATGGAGAACACAATCAAAAGGATGGGGGACGAGGGATATACCACCCAGAATAACCACAGAAACAGTGGGTGAGGACATTTTCAACAGCACCACACTAACTATGATAGCTCCAGTATACCGCTATGAACCATGTTTTTAAAATGAAAAAAGGTACGACTTTATAAACAAATCAAGTGACGTCACAAAATTGATAGGTGTGGCATGGAACATGGTCTTCCTAAAAAAAAAAAAAAACACTTCGTGAGAAAAATCAAAGCGATGTGACGTCATTATGACAAGCAAGATCTGCATTGTGGTGGTGGTGTTATGAAGATAGCTGCATCATCGCGGACTCGCAACTCCCGGATATCCCCCCCACACTCCCTCCCCCCCCCCCCCATCGAAAACAGACAGTAAATATCCCCCTCGCATGGTTGGTGGCGTGGCTGTCGGTAAAAAGTAGTCTTTCCCCTTTCATAAATAGTTTCATTCTGCTTGATTTATTGGTGACAAAACTTTCGCACAGTTCGTTTCTTACATTCATAAATCATGAGCTAAAAATTGTGCGAGAAATATTATTAATATAAAAGCAACTTTTCTACCTTTTTTTCCCCCGACGACCCCGACCTTGTAGGAATCACTGTGAACTCGACGATAAATCAGACCCACATATATGTCGCTGTCACACAGTGCATTTGGGGGGAAACTGTCACCCAGGCGTAACTTTGTAAACTAAACATTAGTCACAAGTGGCTATTATTTTTGTAAGGGCTAAAAATTAAACGACGCATAAGCCTTTCACGTTACATTACAGATTCGACATATTGTGCACATCCATTCTGACGCATTGTATTTCATGTTTTTAATCTTGTACTCAGTGAATCACACGCAGTGACTAACGTTTCGTTTTTTTTTACGTGATTCAACAATGATGTTCAAAATGCAACATGTGGCGTCGAAACCTGAGCGGAATAATGAAGGAATGAAATATTACTTGCTATGTCAGACCACCCCCTCACCCCCCTCCCCCCAACCCTCCCTCCCGTTCTCGCAAATCTTTCAAAATCGATCGGCTAAGTCATTTCAGTGACACGATCAAACATAGCGCAGACCATTCAGAGGGACAAATATTCGCGCAACAACTTTTGTTCAGAACCGCCGGTAAACTAAATACCACAAAAAAACGTTGCATTTCATAAATGAATACAGCTTTTTTGACAAAAAAAAAAAAAAAAAAAAGACTTGAAGTTGTATGCGAGTTACATAATGTGCACTGGGTCGTCGCTTTTTTTCTTTTCTTTTTTTTCTTTTTTGACGCCGCCATTTTGAGCATGTACTCCCCTTACCACATATAAACTGAGTGGAAAGATCTGCCTTTGGATCTCTGGAGAATATTCATGCAACGACAACGGAGTGCGAGCGGGTGTGGTGTGAAATATAACCCAAAAACGACAAGTGCCTCTCATTCTTTACCCAAAGGGTTTACGGAGTCTACACAGAGCAAACAACCCAACAAACACCAGCGTCTTAGTACGGAAGACCAGAGCCGCCATGTTTGTTCTTTAGACTTAACGGGACTTAAGTACCGAGTTATAACCTTTGTTCTTTCATTGACGAACTGGCGTCCAATTTTTGTTGTGCGCAATCATTTTTGAAATCGAAAACGAACTCGACCAAAACAAAGTGACTAATGCGACAGGTGATGCAAACTGTTTCAACAATGTAATGCTAAGCGCAGAAAATTTCCCTCACCAAACGCTAAACGTCTAAAAATTTCGGACGCCCGTTCGCCAATGAAACAACAAGATATCACGTAAATGTAAAGTACCGGGAGTTTCCGAATAAAGCCCCTTGTGCACTATTGGGAAATTCGAGGATTTTTTAGTCTCACGTTGAAACCAGATAGTGCCCCTGAGGGACACTATTCCGAAACAGTTTCCGAATAGTGCCCCCTGGGGCTTCTATACGGGTGGGGGGGGGGGAGGCTTTTATTCGGAAACTCCCGGTACTAAGTTACGTGAGTCTAAAAGTACAGAGTTCTAACTTGGTACTTTAGTCCCCTTAAGTCTAAAGAATAAAACATGGCGGCTCGGGTCTTCCGTAGCTTGGTCCTCGAGAGCGAGCTACAGGGAAAGTTTTAGCAAAATCTTATGCGGACACATGATCACGGAAAACAATCGTGTGTGATTAAACAATGGCTGGGGCCACAGCTAGGGAAAATACCCATACATTACCGTTGATTAAGGAAAATACCCAAATATTTCCGGCGATTAAGGAAAATACCCAAATATTGCGGTGATTAAGGAAAATACCCATATATAACTGGTGATTAAGGAAAATAACCATATATTATCGGTGATTAAGGAAAATACCCATACATTATCGGTGATAAAGGAAAATACCCAAATATTACCGGTGATTAAGGATAATACCCAAATATTACCGGTGATTTAGGAAAACAGCCATATAATACCGGCGATTAAGAAAAATATCCATAAATTATCTATGATTAAGGAAAATACCCACATATTATAGGTGATTAAGGAAAATACCCATATATCACCGGTGATTAAGGAAAATACCCATATATCACCGGTGATTAAGGAAAATACCCATATATTACCGGTGATGTAGGAAAATACCCATATATTACAGGTGATAAGGAAAATATCCATATATTATCGGTGATTAAGGAAAATACCCATATATTACAGGTGATAAGGAAATACCCATATAGTACTGACGATTAAGGAAAATACCCACATATTACCGGTGATTAAGGAAAATACCCACATATTACCGGTGATGCAGGAAAATACCCATATATTAAGGTGATAAGGAAAATACCCATATATTACCGGTGATTAAGGAAAATACCCATATATTAGCGATGATTAAGGAAAATACCCATATATTACAGGTGATAAGGAAAATACCCATATATTACTGGTGATTAAGGAAAATACCCATACATTACCGATGATTAAGGAAAATACCCATATATTACCTGTGATAAGGAAAATACCCATATATTACCGTATGATAAGGAAAATACCCACATATTACCGGTGATAAGGAAAATACCCATATATCACCGGTGAACTCGTTACACTACTGGTGTTACATGTGAAGCAAATCATCATGGGCATAGAATACCGTCGGCTTGGCTCTCATAGCTACAAGCACAAAAGCATAATCGTTTTGCCCTTTAATGTTATTATAACACAATGTAGCGCATTTCAGGTATCTCTACGCGCTATCTTCTTTTCCAAAAAAAAAAAAAAGAAACACCACCTTGACCTACATTCCCTAACCGAAAGATTTAGCATAGTGCAGCACTTATTTATTGCAAGTCCACAATTTAAATACTTGCAATCTGCATCATTCCCTGCAGAACACCTGCTAAATCGTTATTGTAATATTTCAAAAACCTTCCCGTTTCCTTCAAAAAAAAAAAAAACGATCAGTTTTCAATACCGTATTGTCACATGCCTGTGCAGTCACAAGGCCACGAGAATTTTATCTTGCTCCAAACAAAATAAAACCTGTCGCTGTGGCCTTCATCATCAGCTAAGAAAAGATACAGACAAGGAACGTTCTCGCTGTCATGTTCTCTGGAAATGCTACCCTTTATGACGTAATGACGCCCATAATGCTGCCCTTTATGACGTAATGACGCCCATAATGATGCCCTTTATGACGTAATGACGCCCATAATGATGCCCTTTATGACGTAATGACGCCCATAATGATGCCCTTTATGACGTAATGACACCCGTAACGATGCCCTTTATGACGTAATTAGGCTCCTCATTGTCATTTTGTTTCTTTTCTCTTTTTTTTTTTTTTTTTGGTCGTTGTTTTCACAATGGCACTACCTTTTGTAAAAAAATATCTAAATGTCGTTTTCGCGCCACTGACTCAGGGTTAATGTCGTTTTCGCGCCACTGAGTCGCGCCACTGACTCAGGGTAAATATCGTTTTCGTGCCACTGACACAGGGTAAATGTAACAAAAAGAAACATTTATAAATTTCTATTATCTTTGTTTCACGACAGCACAAATCTTTAACAACATACGATGAAAACACACCATAAAGAAAATCCCCTACGCACGTCAACACAAGGAAAACTGGTGCTTTTTTTAAAGGTATCACGTTTATTTTTATTTAATAAATGTGCAATGGCCCGATGCAGCAAACCATGATCTAGACTGCCTGGCCTTTCTGAGACTACGTCAAGACGAAATACAGACACAACGCACTCGAATAATATGGCAAAGCCTGACATTTGACACATTAAGATCATACATTTTACTGTTCGGCAACAAGATTTAAGCGCGATTCTTGGGACAGCGAATTAACGCCGCAGTAAATAAATTCTGTTTGATACTAAATGAGTAAGCACGCGTGAGTACGATTAGAGAAACAAAACATCACACAAAGCTCCAAGTAACATCTTACATGTCACGTGACATCGGAAGATCCCACAACGAAACTATCAAGTGACGTCACGCAGCCTTATAAGTTATATGAACACAGAGGGAAGCGTGGAGTAAGAAACTCGAAGGAAAATCCGATGCGACGCCACATTACTAGTACATTCTTTCTTATAATAAGCACAAGGCGCTATAAGAATTCCTCCTGAATAGGGTCTGCGTGCGGCACCAGACCACGTTCTAGCATCGCCTTCTTCTTCCTCTCTTCCTCTTGTTGCTTGGCCACCTGCTCTTCTCGCTGCAGCTCGAGAATCTCGTCAATGGAGACTTGTTCCAGTTTCGTGTTACTTTCCATTTCAGGATCCTGGCGGCACAGAAATACAAAGGGTCCATACATTTGATGTGAGAACAATAAAACGATATCTCGCTATATAGTTTTTATATTTATTTATTTTTTTTTTTGACAATGGTGGAGGGCGGGAAGGGGGGCACGGTGTGAGAGGCGGAAAATGTATGAAACTGTTGTTGCTTGTAATTAAGTAATCAGCAAGAAACTTAAATGTGATCAACATTATTCCCTTATTCTTTTACTGCAAAGTCTTTGTATATTATTTTCTGAAATTTTTATTAATTTATTGGTACTTGTTCATGGAAACACACTACATATGGTCATTATTTGAACAAAGCGGCGTGTCACTGACTTACTATTTCTCCCAGCAGTACCACATTTTCTCCTCGTACCACGAAAATGCCACGCGGAATGTCTCCATACTTCTTCCCCACGTGAATCCGTTCTATTGTTCGGTGCAGCACCAAGTTTGCTGCAAAAATCAACCACATACCATATAGAAAATTCCCGTCCGGAATTGTGCATTACTTTAGAGGTACTGCACCGCACGCACGATGGGATCACCCCAGGGACAGGGCGAATGTCTGATGGTTTGTCACACAGCGGGGGCAAGACATTGTTTACAGCACGACAAAACTATACCCATATAATATACCAAGCAAATCATTAAACTTCCTCAATCGATTGTGTCCCAGAAAAAAACATTACTGATAATATCAACAACATTGGGGGGCGTGATTTTTCGCGTGTATACAATTTATTATTTATTTTTACATTTTTAAATATTTTACATTTCGGTTTTCAGAACAAACAAATATCTCGTCCAGTATTGCACGAACCAATGTATCAAAGTGATATCACTATTATCAACAATATTTGTAGAAAAAAAAAACTCTATTTTTTTCCAACAAAGGATGAATGGCATACAATCACTTTTATTTCATTACTTACCAAACTGATCGATGCTGCGCAGAAATCCGATCAGGGTCCTGCCGTCTCTCAGCACAACCAGCAACTTCTCTACCAAATTTACAAACTGTATGCTGTCTCACAAATTAGACGATAAGATAAGAGGGAAAATAAATAAGAGATTAGTTATATTTCTTAAAGGCACTCCAACCACAGAGGATAATTTTCATCATTTTCAGCAGTATGCAGATTATATAACCTAATGAATATTTGCTATGCCTCCTTCGCAAGGCAGGAGTTATTATTCTGTCGATTTGTCCACCTGTTTGCCCGTCCGACTATCTTACAAAACGCACATTGTGGGTGACACTCCAACGTTTCGTCCGCTATCGTTAAATATGGAGTATAATAATAACAAGACAATCGTAGATTGCACATCCCCCGCCGCGCTCATCTACACTATATATATTTTCCTCCCTTAAGGTATAGTAAACGATGAATAGTTCTAAAGATATATGGCCTGGATAGACAGTTACAAAAGTATTTTCTCCGTTTGCATGCTTACGCCTTGCTTTGTTCGCAACAAACTTGGTACTTTGAGTAAAAAGGGTATTTTAACAGAAATACAATTTGTTAGTACTAGTGTTAGTTTGCTTTGTAACAGTGCTTTGTATTGGTTAAACAGAGTTAACGCGCTTTTGAAACTGTAATAAAATTGCATTTTGTTTATTCGTTTGGATAAAAAGTGATGCTATGTGGTGGCCCCTATTACCGGATAATAAATTCTGGACTTAGACATTCTCACCCCCTTACATTCTTCGGAGACATTATGGCCGGAAACATTTTGGGCGGATACCATATTTTACATAATGACGTCCTATGCGGTCCGGCTTCTTCCACTCTTGACAAAAATTTGACAGACTCCTCCGAAACTTCCAAACAACAATCCCACTAAATCCGAACGATCAATGCTGGCTGAGATATCATGCAAATATTTTCTGCGTAATGACGTCATACGCAGTCCTTAATAAAAGTGTTACTGCTGTATCTGTGGGAAACTGCTTTATCAACCCCATTGAGAATTAACCTTAATATCTAACTTATGTTACTGCTACCGTCAATAAGCAATAACAGTGGTTTGTACAAGTGTTCATCTGACGACAGCATTTGGGTTGAGAACCCCTCCCCTTCCTCTACTCCACCACCGAAATTCAACCCAATTTTCTATTCTTAAATAAATGGCATGTCACGAAAAAGAATAAGGGATAAATAGGGTAAAGCTCCGCACGGATTGTGGTGTATAAATCAACTAACGCCGCTTTCTCCCTATTCTAAGACAAACACAAGAAACTGTACAATGAATATCACCCCTCCCCACCTGCCTCACTTTAAAATCATCATTGGAAAAATAATAATAAACGCTTTAAACAATAAATGACGTGATGAACACAAAAGCTATATAATAGGCAGCAGGTGTGAAAATCGCCGAATCATCCCTACTCTTTGTCGCAGAACACGTGTGGAATGTTCACATATAAACATTCGATATCCTGACATAATGTCAAACAAGCGGAAAGAATACAACAAATTGGATATAACGCATCACATTTTTGGTGTTCCGAATAAAATGCGTAAAAATTCTGCTTTTCGAATACAAACTAACCGGGTGAAAATGAGAAAAATTATAGAGAGATTTCGCCTATATATTAAATTTCTCTTGCACCAAAAAGCAATGGTGTTTTAAACAATCCTTATGCTATTTAAAAATTAATTAAAAGTTTAAACAAATAGTTTTTTTTCAGTTTCTTTTGTTCCGAGTACGAGTTGTTTTTTAAGATAGATAAGATAATTTATTCTCATTTCATCCAGATTGACAACACTTGTATATCTATAATGAATAAGGAAAATAGACTTTGAAGATATTACTGTTTACATACAATTTAACAGAAGTATACAAGTATCTAATTGCATACAGTAGGTATTTAATTACACCTATTTTAGAGTGATGAAATCAGAGGGTAAGGCAAGAAGTTCGTATAACTTATATTCTGCCCACCCTTTCCATTTACAATTGTATCACACATATTTACTTTTATGCCAAGGTAGAATGCCAAGTTTTGCTTGAGTGTTACTAAAAAAACAGTTACTTAATTTACATATTCACCTAACGATTTGAACTTACGTTGCTGATAGCACATAACTATGTTAGGAGGAAGTTTATTCCATACCTTTGGACCGTTTATCGAGATACAATGAGATTTAACAGTTGTTCTGGAATAACATATTTTAAACTTGTTGCTTTGCCGCGTTTCGTACGTCACACCTTCATTTCCGAGGACCAGCAATGATTGCACATGTATAGGAAGTAATTTATGATACCCCTTGAACATAATTAACAAAACCTCAAATTTTATTAGCTCATTTAATTTTAACAGCCTTAATTCGTAAAATAGTTTACCAGTGCTTGTGTATTTAGTTACATTGGGCATTAACCGTACTGCTTTCTTCTGCAACATGAAAAGGGATTCCAACTTTGTGTAATAAGTACAACCCCACACTTCAACACAATATGTAACATATGGAAGAAACAGCGCATGGTATATTGTAAGAAGAGTGGTTACGTTCAGAATGTGTTTCACTTTATACATAATAGATAACGTTTTCGCTAATTTACTTTTAATTTTATCGATCTGCGGTTTCCATGACAACTTATCGTCTATTAAGACACCTAAAAACTTTGTTACATACACTTGCTCTATATTCTTGCTATTTATTCTAATCGAAAAAGTATTGTTAAAGTGTATCTTACTAAATATCATAAAATTTGTTTTACTTACATTCAGTGAAAGTTTGCTAACATTGAACCAAGTGTTTAACATGTTAAGTTCTGAGCTAATTTCATTGCATAGCGTTTGAATATTATTACCTGTCCTAAATATATTTGTATCATCAGCAAACAATACAAACTTTAACAAATTCGACAGATTGCATATATCATTTATATACAGAATAAAGAGCTTCGAACCAAGAACGGATCCTTGTGGGACGCCACATCATATGCTAGATAACTTTGACTTACATTCATCAATTTGAACAAATTGTTTTCTTTCAGAAAGAAAGAAAGAGTTGTTTTTTTGCTACATATCTTCTTATAATATTTCTATCATTTCTTTCATTTTGACCAAGTTCCCTCGCAGTCGAAATTCAAAATTCTTGCAAATTTTATTCGAAACGCCCAAAGTGTGATTTGCCTTATTAACAAAAATACGACGATGTACTTGTATGTGCGAGGACAGCAAAACCTAACTATTTAGAAAGCGTTTCGCAAGATAAGTCAACATGAAAAATCCATGCCGACGCAGCAAAGCTTAAGTCTGTATACTTTTGATCTTTCTACTGCTGAAACCCTAATCTATGGTTTGGTGTTTCTTTAAGCCACGAAAAACCCCGACCAAAATGTAGTGGGCGATAATTAAGCTTTTACCACCTCTGTACTATAATGCAAAAATAACGCGTACTGTCGATCTCCTCTATTAAACTAGCAGTGCCTGGCAAATAGTTAGTTGTCATTTTCTTTGTGGTAAATCGATCAAAAGTTACTCTGAAAAATTCACATTTTTCGGAACTTTTAATTAAACTACTTGCATGTATGTTGTATGCGGCCGAATAGACTATTTTTTTTCTATCACTTCCCCCGGAATGGCTTATCTCTTTTTTGAAAGTAAACAATATCGTTGTAGCCATTATCTCGACATCATTCTTATAAACATGAGCAAGTAGAATTTGTTCGGGAATCATTATTCGTTAATATTATTTACATGTGTATGATACTTTCGATTAATGTACCTCAAAAATAGGTTTATATGTATGTATATATTATAGCCTATATCTAACTCCATTTTCTAACATTATCAAGAAGCAGTGCGCTATGATATGACTGTTATTTAGCATGCAAATTGAAAAAAGGTTTAATTAAAAAAAAAACATTTCCAGGGTAGTTTGCCTTTGGGTATTGGGAGTATATATTATAGAGTGTGTTTTTCAGTGGTTGTCGAGTTACTTGGGGAGTTTTGCTAACTCCAAGAATGTCTTAAGATATTCTGCGACCATTGTTTATGTTTTTTAGAGATTCTAATAGTCTTAAGACATTCTGAAACATCTTAGGAGAAAAAGCTTGAGACACAGCAGATTGTCGTAAAAACCCGTAATTCGACTCTCAATCCAAAATGGCGACAAACAACATTGTTTTTAAATAACAAATTGCAATGTATCCCGATTAGATTTTATAAAGTTTTTCATTGCAATGTAACACAATTATCATGATACTTTGAATATTTGAAGAATCAGAATGTTAGTTGTACGTAAAGCTTCGTCATTGTCATCGACAGTCATTTTCTGTTTTAAGACAGTATTTTGTTTGTTTGTTTTTTTTTTTTTTTTGGGGGGGGGGGGGGGGACGGCTGTTTTAAGACAAACTAACTCTGCGCAGCTTTTCGCGCATGTTTTAAGACGTATGAAAACAGGTATAAAAACTCGGTTGGTAATGCATTTGTCAGTGATCATCGAACCTCACCAAGTAGCCAGTGCCACATATACTTCCGCTGTAAATAAAAAGTTTTTAGTGGATTTAAAGCACCTTTATCTATTCCAAAAAGAATGTTTACAAGAATTTCAAGTATATTGAGCCAAGCAGTTGAAGTTGTAAGAAAAAGTTTCAAATTCACGACATATTTTAAAGGATTTTAACAGCGTGGGCGATATTGGCAGTTTTGCTATCAGCTACAAAGTGAACTAGTTCCAAGTCAGCTCTTCATTATTTATACTTTATATATTTCTTTATTTAACCTCCTGTGGCTATAACAAATGCGACCATACATGGTATAGTAAGAAGTGTAACGTGCAGTTTTGTTAATCCTCGGGGTGGAATGTTACACTCGACTTAGACTCAGCTAACATTTCACCCTTCGGGTGACCAAAACGGAATGTCACCCTCCCAACTATATCACAGTTATATATTGTAATTAATGGTGAGTTGAAATATATTCAGTAAAATCTCACGATGGTTGTTTTAATAATTTATTACTTGTTTATTATCTGCTTGTCAGATAAGCACAGGGAAAAAACAGGCCGTACCCTGTGTAAACATGGCAATTATGTTCAAACAAAAGAGGCTGTTTTCTAGTCAGCGTCGCTTTTCTGCTTACATCTTACGTGTGCAGATAAGCAGGGCTACTTCTTTTACTAGGACTATTTTTCTATACTGCCTGATTGCGTTGAAATTTTACAGAAATGTTCCCCTCAAGCTCCTGTATTAGGCTTGCTTTTTGCTTGGTTTGCGTTGTCCCCTACGAAGCAAGGTTGTGAATTCAAGTCGCGGTCAGGAATCAATTCATTTTTGTGTGTGTTTTGCTTGCCTGTCATATCTTTAATGTTTCTCAAGGTGCGCAATAATGCTTAGTTTTTGTATTAATACTTAATACATAAAATAAACTGTTAGCTCTGAGAAAACACAAAAAATGCTGTTCACCCGCCACAGATCAGGGTTGGATTTTGGACCGTCCAAAAGGTATTTAGGACAGGGCACGGTCTAAAACTGGTTCTTAACCATCTAAAAACGTCTAAAACTGTCCAAAACCTGTCCAAAACCATAAAACATCTAATAAGCTTATCATTGCATTTATTTTTCTGTAGCTCAAAACCGAGTACATTGAACGCAAATATAATAAACATTTTAAGTGTAACTCAACACGCTATTAAAAATGTAAAAAGTGTCACATTTAAAATAAAAGTCTGTAAATCACATCGATATTTTTTGTCTATAATCTCAATAATCCAAGTCACGATCGCCCCAGAGCATTCGGTAGCAGAACACTAATTTGGCAGCTTTCTTATTTCCGAGACGATTCCGGAGTTTCTTGTGAATAAATCCAAAGTTTGAGAAAATTCGCTCTATAGAGGCAGATGATGGCGGCGTGAACAACAGTTGTATGGCCATGGCAATAAACTCAGGATCCAGTGTAGAACTCAGCAGCCCCTTCCACCATGTATCAGCGCGCATTTCTGATGCAGATTCTGAGAAGTAGACTTGAGGAAATGGATGTGACTTGCCCTCAAACGCTATTAAGCCGAAGACAAAACTCGGGTTCAGTTGCTGAATAAAAGAATGCACCTCAGCAACCTGCTCCGGATTCAGCTTCTCACCACGATATTTTGGGTGCAACTTGTAAGCGGTCATGTGCTCAGCGGTGATGGCCTGTCTGAATCGCTTCTCAATAGCCTGCTTGTGAGTCGCGAGGGGTTCAATTTCGCAGAGCTCAAGCCGTGTGTATCTCTAATCGGAGACAAAATGTCTGGAGAAAAACAGTTTTATACATAGAACCACCCTCGACCCAACATTTGTTTGTATAGTGACACTTGCTCATTGTTTACATTGGTGAAGACAAGGATTACTTCTGTATTACTTAGTCAAACACAGACGTCTCAAGTATTGGGGGACAAAATAGCAATGGGCTTTAATACTGGATGTCCAAAAACTGTCTTAAACTGTCCAAAACCTATTTTGGACGGACAGTTAAGAACCGGTATAGAACCAAGGTTTAAACTACCATGTCCAAAACTTGCCAACCCTGCCACAGATGCGATTAGTTTTTAAAACCAGTATTGCCCGTGAGGCCTCCTACCAAATGTAAATTTTGTCAAAATTCGTTGGGCATTCTTGTATCTGATAAATGACTGTTTCAAACTCAATAGACTGCAGAAAAAGCTTCAATGTTTTATATGAAAATGACCAGCCTCGGTGGCCTAGTGGTTAGAGTGTCCGCCTCGAGACTGGAAGATCGTGGGTTCAAACCCCGGTCGGGTCATACCTAAGACTTTAAAATTGGGACTCCTCCTTGCTACCCTGTGAGGCACTCCACATGTAAGGGTTAGAAGGAGGGCTGGAATGCCCCATTTCAGTATAATGTGGCAGGGGGATCCCGATATGACCATAGCAGTTGAAAGGGATCTAAAGAAAAATACAATACAATACAATATATGAAAATGACATCGAGCCTGTAGATTTTTGCTCAGTCCTCCGGGGTTTTGACAGTTGCACTTACTGGAGCTGTGATCCTGGCTGTCTGGCCCTCATTGACTCATTAAAGCCAATCACGATTTTAGGCACTAAAGTGGGTGTAAGTGCGAAAGTTACTTGGAATCATGCCCTCAGTATCTTCGTAGACCTGGCTCAGGTGTATGAGATTTTTAGCCCCAAACCGGGAGTTTACCATTCACCATTCGGTCTTCGTATATAACGCCCATTAAGCAAGGCAACCAAGCGCATAAGAACTGTCACTGTATCCGTTTAAATATAATACTAAATGCTGACTAGATTTTCATATTACTTAATACTGATTCTATTTTAAAAGTTATTTATTTACAAAAACATCTCATGGAATTAAATATAGTTATAATATATAAATTATCATTTTTGGTGATGGTGAAATAAGGAGATTTTGGGGCGATCTTAGAACTGCCCCTGGGACAAGTGGCCCATAGCACTGTTCCCCTCATTATTGCCCCCGGGGCGACTCCAGCCTGCTGTGTTAGTCAGGTGGAATCTACCTGATCCCGCCACGCCGCCGTTGTGCACAAGCAAGAATCTTCAACTTGTACGCGACTCAGTTAACCCCGACATACCGCACGGTGTCCAAAGAGACGCGGAAAATCGAGTGCTCTGCGTGCATTTGGACGCAGAAAAGCAGGTGCTCTGCGTGCATTTGGACGCAGAAAAGCGAGTGCTCTGCGTGCATTTGGACGTAGAAAATCGAGTGCTCTGCGTGCACTTGGAGCAAAAAATCGAGTGCTCTGCGTGCACTCTGACGTAGAAAATCGAGTGCTCTGCGTGCATTTGCACGCAGAAAAGCGAGTGCTCTGCGTGCATTTGGACGTAGAAAATCGAGTGCTCTGCGTGCACTTGGACGCAGAAAATCGAGTGCTCTGCGTGCACTTGGACGTAGAAAATCGAGTGCTCTGCGTGCACTTGGACGTAGAAAATCGAGTGCTCTGCGTGCATTTGGACGCAGAAAATCGACTGCTCTGTGCACTTGGATGCCCAAAATTAATCATAGCATACAAATATGGACTTTTATTCTTGACTTGTATGACCATCTGAAGATTGGTCCAGATCGGGAAATTTCTGCGTCCATTTTTTCAAATTTAAAAAGTGAGGCAAACCCTGACCAGGTATTTCTTGAAAATATGTGTAATTGAGACTGTACGTAAATTATGAATGAGTGAATAATTTTTGCAGATTGCCCCTACTGCGCCTCAGCAAAATGATTTTGTGGCTCACTGGAAAGCGATCACAAGCTTCTTCACGTCAACAAAAGGTACGTGTTGTTCAAAAAGACAATAATAACTGCTTTAAATACGTGGTGGAGTTCCTGGTCACCTCCTATCATTGTTCCTGTCAGTCACCAGCCTGCTTTAAGTATGTGCTGGAGTTCCTTATCACCTTCTGTCGTTCCTGCCAGTCACCAGCATGTTTTAAATACATGCTGGGGTTCCTTATCACTTTGTGTCATTGTTCCTGTCAATCACCAGCCTGCTTTAGATATAGACTGGAGTTCCTGGTCACCTTTAGATACATGCTGTCAGTCACCAGCCTGCTTTAGATACATGCTGGAGTTCCTGGTCACCTCGTATCATTGTTCCTGTCAGTCACCAGCCTGCTTTAGATACATGCTGGAGTTCCTGGTCACCTCCTATCATTGTTCCTGTCAGTCACCAGCCTACTTTAGATACATGCTGGAGTTCCTGGTCACCTCCTATCATTGTTCCTGTCAGTCACCAGCCTGCTTTAGATATAGGCTGGAGTTCCTGGTCACCTCGTGTCATTGTTCCTGTCAGTCACCAGCCTGCTTTAGATATAGACTGGAGTTCCTGGTCACCTCGTGTCATTGTTCCTGTCAGTCATCAGCCTGCTTTAGATATAGACTGGAGTTCCTGGTCACCTCGTGTCATTGTTCCTGTCAGTCACCAGCCTGCTTTAGATACATGCTGGAGTTCCTGGTCACCTCGTATCATTGTTCCTGTCAGTCACCAGCCTGCTTTAGATACATGCTGGAGTTCCTGGTCACCTCCTATCATTGTTCCTGTCAGTCACCAGCCTGCTTTAGATACATGCTGGAGTTCCTGGTCACCTCGTATCATTGTTCCTGTCAGTCACCAGCCTGCTTTAGATATAGACTGGAGTTCCTGGTCACCTCGTGTCATTGTTCCTGTTAGTCACCAGCCTGCTTTAGATATAGACTGGAGTTCCTGGTCACCTCGTGTCATTGTTCCTGTCAGTCACCAGCCTGCTTTAGATATAGACTGGAGTTCCTGATCACCTCGTGTCATTGTTCCTGTCAGTCACCAGCCTGCTTTAAATACATGCTTGGGTTCCTTATCACTTTGTGTCATTGTTCCTGTCAGTCACCAGTCTGCTTTAGATACATGCAGGAGTTCCTGGTCACCTCCTATCATTGTTCCTGTCAGTCACCAGCCTGCTTTAAATACATGCTTGGGTTCCTTATCACTTTGTGTCATTGTTCCTGTCAGTCACCAGTCTGCTTTAGATACATGCAGGAGTTCCTGGTCACCTCCTATCATTGTTCCTGTCAGTCACCAGCCTGCTTTAGATACATGCTGGAGTTCCTGGTCACCTCGTATCATTGTTCCTGTCAGTCACCAGCCTGCTTTAGATATAGACTGGAGTTCCTGGTCACCTCGTGTCATTGTTCCTGTTAGTCACCAGCCTGCTTTAGATATAGACTGGAGTTCCTGGTCACCTCGTGTCATTGTTCCTGTCAGTCACCAGCCTGCTTTAGATATAGACTGGAGTTCCTGATCATCTCGTGTCATTGTTCCTGTCAGTCACCAGCCTGCGTTAAATACATGCTTGGGTTCCTTATCACTTTGTGTCATTGTTCCTGTCAGTCACCAGTCTGCTTTAGTGTGACTTTGTTATTGTTTACTTTGTTGTACGTGATTGACGGTCGCTCATCTGGAGCGACAGTTCGCATAACGTGATTGACAGCTTCGTAACGACACGACGTACCGGCAGTATATAAGCGCGACGCATCGCAACTCGGGGAGCTTTGCAGTCCGAGCTCCGTTACGTACACTTCGTTTACGTTCCGCGTAACGCTTAGTCACAACCTTTATATTATATTGTTCAATTTAATGTGTTTGGCTTAATAAATTTTATCATCTCTTATTTGAATAGTATTATTCTCCGCTACCTCGTAGCAACTTGTTTTCGTATAAAGACCAACAGGTCACAACTTGGTGGCAGCTTACGGTCAATTTTCGGTCGTTTTCTTTGATTTTTATGTGAAAAGGAAGGAGTAGGATATCTGGAATATTAGTTCCTTTTTACGCAATATCCTCATGAGGATTGCATTTAATAAGTGGAACGTATTCAACAGACAATCGCTCTCTTTTCTCAGAAAACTGTCAAAGATTTTTACCTCGTAAATTTTCTTAGTTCGCCGAAACTAATTTTTCTTCTATTTCGCTGTTGATAAGAAAACAGTAAAATATTTTGAGTATTTGTATTTTCTACTCAAATTTTACCGTTTACGTGCTATAATTTAAAGTAAAAGTGACATTGTTTACATTAGAACATTTTCCGCAAATTCTATCGTTTCGAATGCGGTGTTGTGTAATTTTTGCTGTACCACAAAAAAAAAGGTCGTACTTCGTATTTTACTTTAAATAATTTTTTTTTTGAAAATCCGAATTACATGGCGAATTATTGACGTGTAAATGCCTATTAGGACTGGCTCCGATAAAATTTCAAGGAAATAAGTTCATATTATTTCCATTTTGAAATCGTCAAATAATTTTATTTAAAATTTACCCATTTCAGCTCGCAGTCATATATTATCCGATTGTGGAGTATATTGATAGTGGAAAGAACAGTACAACATTATAACAAAATTTTGCGATATTAGCTCTTTATTTTACAATATTCATTAGTGAGTTGTGAAATATTTAGAGCGTATCAGTAAATACTTTTAAATGATATTTTAGTTATTCTATAATACTCGTCACGGAGTTATAGAGTAACAGGAAAATATTTTCAAGGAATTTCTTTGCTTTATAATACTCGTAACTGAGTTATAAAGTAATAAGAAATATTTCGAAAAATCTTGCGATATTAGCTCTGAATTCTGTAATATTCATTAGTGAAGTATAGAATTATAAGAGCGTATCAGGCAATCCTTGGATCTACAGAAAGTACCAAGATGAGTGAACAGCAGGGAGCAGAGGCACAAGGAGCTGGTGACAATGCAGTTCCTGACAAGATTAATACACACGAATTGAGAGGAGGGAAAACTTATCCCAGTAACCCTATTCGTCGACAGATTGAAGGAGAATTAAACTCGGAAAATGACAATGATTCAGAAATTGACATTACTCGACCAAAGGTTCGTGCAAGGAACCGAGAACGGCAAAGTCGTAGTAACGATATACCATTGATCGATCTTCATAATTCGCAGGATAATACGCCAGTTATGAGACCCGACACTTATATTAACCAAAACAACCATGTCAGAGACCAGTATTACTCAGACAACGGAAGACAGGATACATTTTCGCCAGGTTGCACTCCAAGAAATATATTTAGAAGGGGTAGAGGAAACAGAAGGGGAAGAGGCAACTATAATTCCAGTGAAAGAGGGGAGAAAATGAAAACAAAACTTCGCTTACCACAGTTTTCTGGAAAGGAAGATGAATGGAGGTCATTCAAAAATCAGTTTGAGCTTATGTCTCATAGTTTAAAATGGGATGACCAGGAGAAACTGCTAGAATTAAGTACTGCACTGGACCCAAAATCAAGAAATTTCATCACAGATTCCTTTCCTAGCCTGTTGGAAGCTTCGTGGAGAGAGGTTATTTCATTATTAGATGACCGTTTCAGTTCAAGAGACACAGATCACTATAGAGCTTTATTGTTTTCTCAGAAATACAGCTCATTCGAAGATATAGTTGAGCATACTGATAAGCTCAGGAATTTAGCTAGACGAGCATTTCCACAAGAAAGACCTAAATTTATTGACGAAATTGTGGCGACAGCTCTGTATGGAAGCATTAAAGATCGAGAATTATCAAAGTTCTTGACTAGCCAGAGAAGAAGTTTGGTTAGTGTAGAGGACATTATAAAGGCTATTCAATCTTACCAAACTATTGACGATACCCATGGAAGAGACAGAAAGTTTGGAGGCTATAAGAGCTTCAGAAATGATGTAAAGAAGGATTTTGTAAAATACATCAGTGTATATAGTGATGAAGAAAATGAGGATTGCGATGAGGAGGAATATGAGGAACATTTGGATGAAATCTGTCAACATTTGAAAGAAATGGCAAAACCAAAGGAGGGAAGAAAAGATGAGAGTTCTAGAAAGAACAGAGATTACAGCTCTCTAGTCTGCAATCATTGTGGAGGAAAGGGACATTTTCAAAGGGAGTGCCCTTCCAAAAATAGAATTTCATGTTTAAACGCGATGACTTCCGCTTCGAAGCCCGAAAGCGGGAGAGATCAGAAGAGCCAGTAGACTCAACAAAAGGGCCGTGTAAGGATTCAATGGAGGAAGAAAACAAGAAGAAAGATGATATACAAACTGTCTACCAGATAAACTGTGAAAATGTTTCAAAATTTAATTTTGATCAAGATTTAATCAAGGAAACTACTGAAGAACCCTCCATTAAATTACTTACTCATCCAGATGTTTTGAAGAAGTGTAGGGCAGAGTTAACATCTTTGGGCAAAAGAACAAGAGGAATATATTTATTTGGAAGTTTTCAGTCACAGCCTATTCCAATGTTACTAGACACTGGAGCATCAGTCAATATATTAGCGAAATCTTTGTTTGACAGTTCAGAAATGGAAAAGAAGTTTACTCTGAAAGATATCAATTGTCGTGTATTAAATGCCTCTGGAAAAGAGATGAAAACTTTTGGAAATTTAGAGATTCCTTGTACACTTGGAAATTCAAAGAGAGTTGTTAGTTTTCTTGTAGCAGAGATACCTACAGACTGCGTAATTCTAAGTTTCAAATGGTTGCAAGACATGAATGGTAAACTGAACACTTGTGAGAATTCGGTTTATTTAGATGACGTCAAAGTTCCATGCTGTGTTATAGATGGAATACCAGCAGTGAAAAGAGTATCTATAAGTAGAAAATATGAGATTGAACCTATGCAGGAGTACATCATTTTCGGGAAGGTGAAACATGCTAGCAGCTCAACCGACTCAAAGTCTACAATTCCTATGATGTTAGAACCATATGCACCTTTTGTAGAGAAATATAATGTTATTCCATGTGCGTCCATGGTTATGAATGGAGAGAAGTTAGTACCCATTAGAGTTTTAAATTGCAGTTCAAATACTGTGACAGTTCACCCTAACACTATTTGCGGTTATCTTAAGCCAGCAGAAGTTATATCTGTGATACACTCTGTTGAAACGGAAGTTACCAATTCTACTACCGAAGAAGTTGACGCAGAGAAAAGATGTAAATCTACAGAAGATAACAACCCTACCACAGAATTTGAATTAACAGATCTGCCTGAACATCTAAGAAAAATGTTTAACGAAGCTTGCGTTCATCTAAACATGAAGCAGAGAGAGGAATTGAAATCTATACTATTAAAATACGTGGATGCATTTTCACGTAACGACATGGATATTGGTTTTACCAGTCTGGCTCAACATAAAATCAACATAAAAGAAGGAGTTCAGCCAATTAAGCAAAAACTAAGACCGTTTCCGTTGAAGCAACAGGAGGAAATAGATCGTCAAGTAGAAGAATATTTGAATAAAGGTTTTATTCAACATTCAAATTCACCGTGGGCAAGCAACGTCTTACTTATAAAGAAGAAGGATAACACATACAGGATGTGTATCGATTACAGGAAACTTAACGCAGTGACAATTCAGGACGCTCATCCTATTCCACCAATACGACAAACTATAGACGCTTTATCACAGGCGAGATATTTTTGCGCTCTTGATTTAAGTGCGCGTTATATGAACATCCCAGTTCATCCGGATTCTAGGCCAAAGACTGCTTTTATAACACGTTCCGGCTTATATGAATGGACTAGACTCAGTTTCGGTTTAGTTACAGCACCGTCTACTTTTCAACGTCTGATGGAATACGTCCTTCACAATTGCCACTGGAGCATAGCAATGGTATATTTGGATGACATCTTGGTTTATGGAAAAACCATCAGCGAAACCATGAAAAATTTAGAAGAAGTACTTAAAAGATTACAAGCAGCTGGGCTCAAACTCAAACCAAAAAAATGCCATTTATTCAAAACAGAAGTGTTGTATTTGGGATATATTATTGGCAGAGGTGAAGTAAAAACAAATCCAGATAAGATACGGGACATAGAAGAATTTGAAACGCCAAAATCAGATAAGGAAGTGAGACAATTTCTGGGACTCACAAATTATTATAGAAAATTTATCAGAAATTATGCTAGAATTGCAGCGCCATTGAATAAGTTGCTAAACAAGGATGTTAAATTCTGTTGGAATAAAGAACAACAAGACGCTTTCACGGAACTGAAGATGAAACTTATGACAGCGCCTATTCTGTCTATGCCTATGGAAAAGGGTCAATATATCTTGACAACAGATAGCTCTAATTTTGCTATCGGGGCAGTGCTAAGTCAAATACAGAACGATGAAGAGAAAGTTATAGCTTATTCCTCAAAATCATTAAGCAAAACGGAGAAAAATTACTGCATCACCAGAAAAGAGCTGTTAAGTATAGTGTACCATGTGAATCATTTTCGAATGTATTTAATGGACACAAAGTTTGTGGTGAAAACAGATCATAAGAGTTTAAAGTGGCTGTTAAATTTTAAAGAAGTTAATCCTCAGTTGACGAGATGGTTTGAATTACTCTCACAATTTGATTTCGACATCGAATATACGCCAGGTTGTAAAATCGGCAATGCCGATAGTCTTAGTAGATGTCGATTAAGGAATTGCTTCTGCAAATATGATTGCAGTGACCCCACAACAGAGGAGTTTAAAAATTCGCCGTGTCCACTTAGGGAAGAAACGCAAGTCGTACGTTGCATACAGCAGGATATTTCTTTGCCGTGGACGTTAAAAGAACTAAAAGAAGCCCAAGAAAAGGAGTTCAAAGTGGTTTTAGACGCTCTAAAAGCACAACAAAAACCTGAATATGAAGAGATTGCACATTATGACGAGTTAGTGAAGATTCTTTTCGCTAAATGGCAAACATTAGTATTGCATGAGGGAACCTTATATAGAAAGTTTTTCTCTCTAAAAAACGACATTCGTTTCAGATTGTCGTACCAAAGCAATATCGCAAGAAAATTATGGCATATTATCACGATATCAAGACAGGAGGCCATTTAAGTGTTGAAAAGGTGCATAAGAAAATCAAATTCAGTTACTACTGGCCGCAAATGCTTGAAGACATTACATTTTGGATCAAGTCCTGTACACAGTGCCAGAAGAAAAAGAACCCGAAGAAATCGTACTGTGCTGATTTGAAGAGATATCTGGTTGGAAATCCTTTTGAACGAGTAGGAATGGACATTCTAGGCCCATTGCCAGTAACTTACAAAGGCAACAAATACATATTGGTTGTTGCAGACTACTTTACCAAATGGGTGGAAGCTTATGCTATCATGGACATGACAGCAGAGACTTGTGCTTATGAGTTCTGTAGTCAATGGATTACGCGGTGCGGCGCACCCAGAGAAATTTTCACAGATTTCGGCACACAATTTCAGTCGGAAATTTTCAAAGAAATGTGTAGATTGTTTGAGATAGAGAAATTCAGTGCAATAGTCCGTCGTCCAGAATCAAACGGATTCATAGAAATCATCAATCACAGTCTGACACAAATGCTTTCAAAGATAGAAAACTTTGATCCTCATCAGTGGGATATTTATTTGCCATATTTACTATTAGCGTTGAGAAGCAGCGAGCATTCTTCAACTGGTTTCACAGCAAAATGTTATTTGGCCGAGAAATTTCATTGCCATTGGATGCTATTACGCCCACAACAGCAAATTACAGGGAATACTCTGTTGATGAGTATGTTGCTAAGCTAATAGATTATTTAGCTGAATCACATCAGATAGCCCGAGAAACGTTAGATAAGGCCTTTAAACATAGACACAAGGTTTACTTAGGCCGTCTCAAGAAGCATCAATACAGTTTAGGAAACCCAGTATACTATTGGAACCCGACAACCAAGAAAAATCAGTGCAAGAAACTGTTATGTCAGTGGACAGGACCATTTTACATAGTCCAAATAATCAGTGATGTTGTATACAGAATTCAAGAAAAATCAAGAGGAAGTACTCGAATAGTTCATCATAATCAACTCAAACCAGCTTATATTCGGGAAGACGATTTACAGCCCGAATGGGTAATTAGATCCATAGAAAACTTCAAAATTTCCAAAGAAACAGAACTGCCTTCACAGTTACATAAATGGAACACAACACTACGTAAATCAACAAGAATTAAGCGAAAACCAGACTGGTATAAAGTTTAAAGCTTCCGGGTATGATTTGGTCAACTCCGGGATAAAGGTGGATGAATTTCTTTGGAGGCTCAATTTTGGAGCAACACCCGCTGTTACAGTTTCGAATGCAAACAGTTGTTGTTATGTTTGGAACGTATCCATAATTATATCAAATTTCTTCACTTTTGAGTTCTAAAATTAAATAAATTGTATTTCAACATAAAATATATAACATTTAGATTGTTTTGACATCGCATTAAAATAGCCGTTGCAGTTCTAAACAACAACAAAATAGTTTATTGTCAGCTGTCAAAATGTCGAGTTTCTTTTGTTTTGAAACTGTAACCTTTTCGTCTTAAAAGTTTTATTTCACGTATATATAATTTTATCAGTACTAGTGCATATCAGTAATGATGTTCCAATGCCAGTTCTGCCCGAAGAGTTTCCCTCTCGAGTATAGTAAGAACCAACACGAGAAGGCAAAACATGGTCAAGGCAAGGCCGATGACTTCAGTTCCATCATGAAGGCCATCAATAATTTAGCTTAAACCGTTGGTGTCAGCCACAATACGGAAGTGATAGCAGAAAAGGTTGCTACCAAAACCGTTGTGACTGAGTCATCCAGTTCGATGAGCAAAACAAAATTACCTAAAGTGGCTCGAATAGCTGGGAAAGAAGACCTTAAATGTAGTAAATGTATTTTTACAACCAGCAACCAGAAAACAATGGTTCAACACATAAAAGCAATGCACTCGGTTAAAACAGCTGCATTTATTTGCAATTTGTGCGACATGCATTGTGTCTTTCCAGAAGAAATGTTTTCTCACGTCGTCAGCAAACATAACCACAACGAAAATGCGGAGTATTTTACTAGGTGTATTTTCGTAGAGTATACGTTTATTCCTTTTTGCAAGATTTGCAGATTTGCCGCGTTTGGTTTGAAACATTGTCTGTGTAGATCTACACCTACATTAGGGGAGGCGAAAGATTGGAGAATGCCGCAATTGAAGTCCATACCCAAACGTCAGATTTCGCAGAAGCCGAAAGAAGTATTTGAAAGAACCGAGTTGTTTCCTAACCCACCCACCAAATTACCTTCACCAGGTAATGAACTTTTCAGCTTTTCCGCAAACGATGAAAAATCACCGACGCCGTTACAGAAATTAGAAAAGTTCGTATACAATTTTCCAGTGCCCAAGGTAAAGAGCTGCGTGGTGAAAGTTGACAAGAAGAAGCCGAAAGACAAGAAGAGGAAGAGAGAAGATAGGGAGAACAACACGTCAGGTAGAAAGAAGAAGAAAGAGATAACAGGTAATACTGAATCAGTTAAGGAAAAGGAAGTGGCAAGCAAGGATATTCTCGATGAGGCGGTAAAACTTTCAGGCATTGGGGAAGATGATGTTCGTGTTATAGAAGATTTTCTTTTAGACGAGGACCTTGGCGAAGATCCAGTTCTAGGATTCGACCTTAGTCTACTAGATAACGAAGATTAGTTCATTGTGTGTTGTTTTGTACAGATTAGATGCTGATGATGTTACTGTTCGCTGATGAAATACAGAGTTATCATGGTGAGTCACTGCAACTCATTTATGAACTTCTGTAGCACGCCAGCTTGTAGCAACAACCATAAATTACAATTCGATTTCATCTGCATATAATGTGGACGTATGCTGTAAAGTTTCAAGTTAAAAGTAAAAGAATGGTACTCTTGCAATGTTTGGCCAACTTGCAAGGTCCTAGGAAAGTTTGATTGGAGTGAGATAAACTGATGGAGTCTACAAATAACGACATTTTACTTGAAAACATAAATAACGAGTTTGATACTGAGTGATTAGATCCAGTTAAAATAGCGAGTGTCATATCGTTGACTCAAATACGGTTTATTTGAGAGCAATATGGCAGGGTTTTATATTGTTACCTGGCTCTTTGCCTGAGATAGGGAGCTGGGAGCTGATCAGTATAAAATCGTATCAAGATTGCTTCTAGTTCATGGGCTTAATAAGTGAATGAATGGATACCCTCGGAGGTCCATGTCAGTTAGCAGCTGTTATTCGTCATGAACAGATAGCAATAGAGTGTTTACTCAGCACAGGAATTCGACAAAATTTTGAAATACACCAGTTCATCAAATCGTTTCTTCCACTACTTCAAGTTTGAGAACACCTTTTGTGATATGTACTTACTTTGACGCCGATTAGTACATGATGATGTTTGGTCTTCAGGTTTGGTCAACTGCTGCAATCCCGTGTGCCCCGTAACGTCAGCCGATGTGGTATCTACGCCAGGTGGTGTCGTCAGCATTGTTGGATTTTCGTTAATTTTATGGACATTTTAGTTTATTGTTAATACCAGTGTTAAAATGGACATTTATTTTATTGGAAATAGTTATTTTCAGTTGAGTGGAGATACAAAGTTTTACGATTGAAGATTGGGATAAAATAATATAAATAAGGGTATATTTTGTGGTATATTTAAATTCAAATTCTTCAATGGGAAAATATGTATTTGCACTTAAACTGATCATTTGAACATTAAACTGTTAACAAAAGTGGTAAGTATTATTTATTCCTTATTAATAATTCGTCAAATGTGGTTAATAAACAGTGTATATTAAATATAATGAGTCTATATCTAGTCATTTATAACGGTAAAACTAGTCACATTTAACTATTCTAGTCGTACACTAGTGTATTCAGTATTGGCAAATATTTTAAAATATTTTAAATATCCTGTTTTGCTGTATGTTACGCAATATTAGCCTCTTATACTGCATTACTACGCGTAGTTTGCAGCTATAGTTGGGGTGTATTAGCTTACTATACATATAAACAGATAGGGACTATCTTTTATTCGGAAGGGGAAGTGTATATTTATTTTTGGTTCAGTACAGGATTAATTTAATCGTATGACGCATATCTTACTTTTACGGATTGCATTATACATATGTATAGTTGTTATAACTTATCGCTAAGAGTAATTTACATCACTGGAGATCTATATATAATCTTTCAATATGTTTTTGTTTACGTGTAAATATGTTTTAAATCTTGAAAGATCTCCTATACTGCTATAAACTAGCAATATACAAAATTTAGCTTACGCACTTACTCATATCGACACAATTTATTTATTTATTTGGGTGCAAGCAGCTAACAAAGTAAAGAAAACACACGTATTTATTGTTTTATTAATTTTATTATCGTTGATTATTGTGTACACTGGGTACATGTTCTGTTAACACAGTTAAAATAGTTATAAATTGTTACAGTAACATGTAAATTAATATAAAATCGTTTAATATTGATAAAAGCGATTTTGAATTTTAACACTTTATTGTAAAGCAGACAGTTTTGCAGAAAAATATCTTTTAAGTTTATACTTTTGTTGTATAACAAACGACCAATTTGGAACCCTGCTCCGAAGACATTCTCGCCCGCTACGTATAGATGTAATTTCTTGAATGTTGAATTGGTTCTTGAACAGTTAACCTGTAAATAGAATATACATATGTGTAAAATTTATTGCAAAGTTTAACGTGTATTTATCTATGTATTTTTGCATGAGGACATGCGTTCTCTGAAACCCCACGGGGTAGTTGTGACATTGTTATTGTTTACTTTGTTGTACGTGATTGACGGTCGCTCATCTGGAGCGACAGTTCGCATAACGTGATTGACAGCTTCGTAACGACACGACGTACCGGCAGTATATAAGCGCGACGCAACGCAACTCGGGGAGCTTTGCAGTCCGAGCTCCGTAACGTACACTTCGTTTACGTTCCGCGTAACGCTTAGTCACAACCTTTATATTATATTGTTCAATTTAATGTGTTTGGCTTAATAAATTTTATCATCTCTTATTTGAATAGTATTATTCTCCGCTACCTCGTAGCAACTTGTTTTCGTATAAAGACCAACAGGTCACATTAGATACATGCAGGAGTTCCTGGTCACCTCCTATCATTGTTCCTGTCAGTCACCAGCCTGCTTTAGATATAGGCTGGAGTTCCTGGTCACCTCCTATCATTGTTCCTGTCAGTCACCAGCCTGCTTTAGATATAGGCTGGAGTTCCTGGTCACCTCGTGTCATTGTTGCTGTCAGTCACCAGCCTGCTTTAGATATAGACTGGAGTTCCTGGTCACCTCGTATCACTGTTCCTGTCAGTCACCAGCCTGCTTTAGATATAGACTGGAGTTCCTGGTCACCTCGTGTCATTGTTCCTGTTAGTCACCAGCCTGCTTTAGATATAGACTGGAGTTCCTGGTCACCTCGTGTCATTGTTCCTGTCAGTCACCAGCCTGCTTTAGATATAGACTGGAGTTCCTGATCACCTCGTGTCATTGTTCCTGTCAGTCACCAGCCTGCTTTAAATACATGCTTGGGTTCCTTATCACTTTGTGTCATTGTTCCTGTCAGTCACCAGTCTGCTTAAGATACATGCAGGAGTTCCTGGTCACCTCCTATCATTGTTCCTGTCAGTCACCAGCCTGCTTTAGATATAGACTGGAGTTCCTGGTCACCTCGTGTCATTGTTCCTGTTAGTCACCAGCCTGCTTTAGATATAGACTGGAGTTCCTGGTCACCTCGTGTCATTGTTCCTGTCAGTCACCAGCCTGCTTTAGATATAGACTGGAGTTCCTGATCACCTCGTGTCATTGTTCCTGTCAGTCACCAGCCTGCTTTAAATACATGCTTGGGTTCCTTATCACTTTGTGTCATTGTTCCTGTCAGTCACCAGTCTGCTTTAGATACATGCAGGAGTTCCTGGTCACCTCCTATCATTGTTCCTGTCAGTCACCAGCCTGCTTTAGATATAGGCTGGAGTTCCTGGTCACCTCCTATCATTGTTCCTGTCAGTCACCAGCCTGCTTTAGATATAGGCTGGAGTTCCTGGTCACCTCGTGTCATTGTTGCTGTCAGTCACCAGCCTGCTTTAGATATAGGCTGGAGTTGCTGGTCACCTCCTATCATTGTTCCTGTCAGTCACCAGCACACATCTGTGCCTCAAAAGTTAATCCCAAGCGTGCCTTTGTGTTATTCAATTTCACCCTGGATTATTCGAACTCTGAAATTTTCCCCCCAGAGATCAGTAAGTCGTGAAAATGGATTTATGTTCATTCATTTTGTGCTTAGCCGTTAGACAGCAGAGTACACTGATAACTCATTCAAGGTTGTTGGTCTGATTTTGTATTTTCATTATGTTTTTCACACTGGCTATTTGCACCGTTGGATGATTCATACCAGCTTCTTCGCCAAAAAGTGACCCGAACTAACCAGCGCCGGTGGGATATGGTAGAACCTCGTCAACTCTCATTTTCTGTGGTCCCCAGTAGCGGAACCAATGCAAATGCACGAATTGACAAATTTACAGGTGTATTACAGGGTTGAGACTTCGTAAAATTCATTGTCGCCCTCCGGGCACCAACTTTAAATGGTTAGTCGCCCGGCGCAATTTTTGCAAAATTTGTTTCGCCCGCCTCACATGAAAAAACAACAACAAAATAGTGTTTAAAAATAATCAACAGTATTTACCTGAAAATACTCATAAAACAGTTAGTCGCCACTCGGGCGACCAACTCGAAAAAGTTGGTCGCCCGAGCCAAAAGTTGATCGCCACATGCGACCGGGCGACCGCGAAATCTAAATCCTGTATTAATTATCGTACATGACTTGTCTAATTAATGTGTAACGTTCACGGATTACAGACCACAAGGTATCCATCGACCAGACGAGTCTGCCGCGTCACATGACGTGTATGTTTGAGCTTCTACAAGACGAGGAGGAGGAGGGAGGGCCGGCGAGGACGGGGCCCTGTCTCGAGTATGTCCTACAGCATAAGATACTGGAGACACTGTCCACCTTAGCCAGGACGGATGTGAGTTATTGAAAAAAAATTATTTCAGCTGATTGGACATGTACTGGTTCATGTTTGACGTGCCTTCTAATAAGTTACAAGTTCTTGAAAAAAAAAATATTCAGCTGATTCGGCATGTCTGGATCATGTTACTGTGGCCAACGCGTTATGAATTGTCGTCGGGCGCAGGCTGTCTAACAAGCTACAAGTTCAGATATAGGGTCTGCGGGGAATGAAATCTAGAAGCTTGTCTGGAATTGAAGAGTTCTTCGAAATTCGCAAAAGTTCTTTAGCTCATTTGCTAGCAACATAATTGTAAAGAAAGAACAAAAAATCTGCAAAACGATCGCCTGAAATTTTGCCAACAAAATAAAATTCTTTAAGCGTCCTGAGACTTGAAAGGTATGGCATGCTGACGGTGATGGAAAGTATGGCATGCTGACGGTGATGGAAAGTATGGCATGCTGACGGTGATGGAAAGTATGGCATGCTGACGGTGATGGAAAGTATGGAATGCTGACGGTGATGGAAAGTATGGAATGCTGACGGTGATGGAAAGTATGGCATGCTGACGGTGATGGAAAGTATGGCATGCTGACGGTGATGGAAAGTATGGCATGCTGACGGTGATGGAAAGTATGGCATGCTGACGGTGATGGAAAGTATGGCATGCTGACGGTGATGGAAAGTATGGCATGCTGACGGTGATGGAAAGTATGGCATGCTGACGGTGATGGAAAGTATGGCATGCTGACGGTGATGGAAAGTATGGCATGCTGACGGTGATGGAAAGTATGGCATGCTGACGGTGATGATGATGATGATGATGATGATGATGATGATGATGATGATGATGATGATGATGATGATGATGATGATGACGGTGATGGAAGGTATGGCATGTTGATGCTGTTTCAGACACCGCCAGGAATGCGGCAAGAAGTGCTGCTGTTTTTCACCAAGTTGTTGTCGAGGCTTGACCAGCCGCTGCTGCCTCACGTCCACGTGCATAAACCCGTGCAGGTAACGCCCCACCCCCTCCCCCACCCCCCCCCCCACTCCCCGGGCTAAGGGATGTGAAGTGGGGAAGGCGGATAGTGGTAACCCGTGCCCCGTAGCCAGGGGTTGCCTGGTTGATGAAGGGACTGGGTAGGTCACGCCCCAACCCCGTCCCCACCCCCACGTGGCTAGAGGTAGTGAGTGGGGAGGGGAGAAGTGATAAACCCGTGCCCCGTAGCTAATCTTTGCCTGCTGGGTGAAGAGACTGAGTGATAAACCTGTGCAGATAACATCTCCCGGGGTGTGCGGTGGGACTGGGGGGGAGGGGGGAGGGCGGGGTTTGGGGGTGAGAAACCCGTGCAGGTCATTTCTTCCGCCATGTGCGGTGGGACGGGGGTGGAGTGATAAACTGTTACTTGTCACAGTGTTACTCTGGAGATGAAACCTTGATAACTCCAGTCACTGAGCCACGCAGAGTCTTCCCGAAATCTGTGAATATCTATCTCTGTAAAACCTGAAATGCTTTGCTGGAAGTCTCAAGGTCATGATCGTTGTTATATCCGCGTGTAGGAAACATGTAATATTCCTGCAATCAAGATAAAAGAGTGTGACAGTTGAATTGCCTTTTATCAGCGGTTGGTGCGGTTGTGCGGTGACCAGAGAGCTGGCCCCACTGAGGAAGAGGAGATCCACTTCCTGTGTACGCTGTGTGCTAAGTTCACCGGAGCTCCTTACCTAGTCAACTTCTTCATCGAGGTGAGTGGAAGATTCCATGTACTGCAATGACCCTCCAACGGTGTGTTGGCACTTTCTTAGCGATGTTTTTGTGCACAGTTAATGAATATAAAGTTCAGCTTTTAAGGATAAATGTAATAAAAGGAAGTTACAGTTTGAATGTTGGCTGCTGAAAACATGGCTGCTATTTAACTGCGTCAACCTTTTACCCGAGAAATGTGATCATAAAATGTTTAAGAATAATATTTAAGTATCTGTTTTTTTTTTTTTTTTTTTTTTTTTTTTTTTTTTTTTTTTTTTGGTACTGCAGACTCCAACTGAGAACACCTCAGCCAACAACAATTCCTCTCCGGCACGGGGTCTCAAAATGAGGAAGGATTTGCCAGTATTCCCTGTCGTCAATTCTCTACTTTCTCTCATGGAGAGCCCCGTGAGTATGACGTTAAAACTTGACAAAAAAGAACACTTTTAGGTAACTGTAGATGGTTGCGTGTGGTCTCAAAATGAGGAAGGATTTGCCAGTATTCCCTGTCGTCAATTCTCTACTCTCTCTCATGGAGAGCCCCGTGAGTTTGACGATAAAACTTGACAAAAATTAACACTTTTGCGTAACTGTAGATGGTTGCGCGTGGTCTCAAAATGAGGGAGGATTTGCCAGTGTTCCCTGTCGTCAGTTCTCTGCTTTCTTTCATGGAAAACCCCCTGAGTGTGACGTTAGCAGCTTGGCAAAAATGAACACATTTATAGTGGCATGTCACTCTTGTTGCGTTTTAATGCTAGCACAGTTTTAAACTCTGTGAAAGAATCCTCAAACTTACCCCACAACTTCGCTGTTTTTTTTTCTGATGAGAGAAGTTGTCGTTATATTTTAATAGATCATTATTACCATGCACATATGACACCATAGAATCTGTGAGGAGACAATCAGGTAACTCGAATTGTGTGAGGGTGGGTGTATTTCTGGTCATTAGGCATAAAACGCCATCTCAGACAAGCTGTCAAATTTTCAGGCTCTAAAATCCGGCACATTGCAAGGAATCTTAATTTTTTAGGCAGATTGCAATGTGGCTGGTACAACCATGCATTTTGCAATCTGCCTGAAATTTTCAGCCAGATTGGGATGTTACTGATTTGACAGTTTGACTGTAACATAGACCAGGGCTTGTTTTGACAGACCAGGACTTGTGTTGACAGACCAGAGTTTATGTTGACAGTCCAGGGCTTGTGTTGACAGACCAGAGCTTGTGTTGACAGGCCAGGGCTTGTTTTGATAGGACAAGGCTTGTACTGATAGACCAGGGTTTGTGTTGACAGACCAGGGCTTGTGATGACAGACCAGAGCTTGTGTTGACATACCAGGACTTGTGTTGACGGACCACGACTTGTGTTGACAGACCAGACCGTGTGTTTCCAGACCAGGACTTGTGTTGACAGAGCAGGGCTTGTGTTGACAGACCAGGACTTGTGTTGACAGACCAGAACTTGTGTTGACAGACCAGGACTTGTGTTGACAGACCAGGACTTGTGTCGAGAGTGCAGAGCTTGTGTTGACAGACCAGGGCTTGTGTTGATAGACCAGGACTTGTGTTGACAGACCAGGACTTGTGTTAACAGACCAGGGCTTGTGTTGACAGACCACGACTTGTGTTGACAGACCAGACCGTGTGTTTCCAGACCAGGACTTGTGTTGACAGAGCAGGGCTTGTGTTGACAGACCAGAACTTGTGTTGACAGACCAGTACTTGTGTTGACAGACCAGGACTTGTGTTGACAGACCAGGACTTGTGTTGACAGACCAGGACTTGTGTTGACAGACCAGGACTTGTGTTAACAGACCAGGGCTTGTGTTGACAGACCACGACTTGTGTTGACAGACCAGACCGTGTGTTTCCAGACCAGGACTTGTGTTGACAGAGAAGGGCTTGTGTTGACAGACCAGGACTTGTGTTGACAGACCAGAACTTGTGTTGACAGACCAGGACTTGTGTTGACAGACCAGGACTTGTGTCGAGAGTGCAGAGCTTGTGTTGACGGACCAGGGCTTGTGTTGACAGACCAGGACTTGTGTTGACAGACCAGGACTTGTGTTAACAGACCAGGGCTTGTGTTGACAGACCAGGACTTGTGTTGACAGAGCAGGGCTTGTGTTGACAGACCAGGACTTGTGTTGACAGACCAGAACTTGTGTTGACAGACCAGGACTTGTGTTGACAGACCAGGACTTGTGTTGACAGACCACGACTTGTGTTGACAGACCAGACCGTCTGTTTCCAGACCAGGACTTGTGTTGACAGAGCAGGGCTTGTGTTGACAGACCAGGACTTGTGTTGACAGACCAGAACTTGTGTTGACAGACCAGGACTTGTGTTGACAGACCAGGACTTGTGTTGACAGACACGGACTTGTGTTGACAGTCCAGGACTTGTGTTGACAGACCAGAACTTGTGTCGACAGACCAGGACTTGTGTTGACAGACACGGACTTGTGTTGACAGACCAGGACTTGTGTTGACAGAGCAGAGCTTGTGTTGACAGAAGAGGGCTTGTGTTGACAGACCAGGACTTGTGTTGACAGACCAGAGCTTGTGTTGGCAGTCCATAGTTTGTGTTGACAGACCAGGACTTGTGTTGACAGACCAGGACTTGTGTTGACATACCAGGACTTGTGTTGACAGAGCAGAGCTTGTGTTGACAGACACGGACTTGTGCTGACGGACCAGGACTTGTGTTGACAGACCAGAACTTGTGTTGACAGACCAGGACTTGTGTTGACAGACCAGGACTTGTGTCGAGAGTGCAGAGCTTGTGTTGACAGACCAGGGCTTTTGTTGACAGACCAGGACTTGTGTTGACAGACCAGGACTTGTGTTAACAGACCAGGGCTTGTGTTGACAGACCAGGACTTGTGTTGACAGTCCAGGACTTGTGTTGACAGACCAGAACTTGTGTCGACAGACCAGGACTTGTGTTGACAGACACGGACTTGTGTTGACAGACCAGTACTTGTGTTGACAGAGCAGAGCTTGTGTTGACAGACCAGGGCTTGTGTTGACAGACCAGGACTGGTGTTGACAGACCAGGGCTTGTGTTGACAGACCAGGACTTGTGTTAACAGACCAGGGCTTGTGTTGACAGACCAGGACTTGTGTTGACAGTCCAGGACTTGTGTTGACAGACCAGAACTTGTGTCGACAGACCAGGACTTGTGTTGACAGACACGGACTTGTATTGACAGACACGGACTTGTGTTGACAGACCAGGACTTGTGTTGACAGACCAGAGCTTGTGTTGGCAGTCCATAGTTTGTGTTGACAGACCAGGACTTGTGTTGACAGACCAGGACTGGTGTTGACAGACCAGGACTTGTGTTGACAGAGCAGAGCTTGTATTGACAGACCAGGGCTTGTGTTGACAAACCAGGACTTGTGTTGACAGACCAGAGCTTGTGTTGGCAGTCCATAGTTTGTGTTGACAGACCAGGACTTGTGTTGACAGACCAGGACTGGTGTTGGCAGACCAGGACTTGTGTTGACAGACACGGACTTGTGTTGACAGACCAGGACTTGTGTTTGCCACAGGACGCCCGAGTGGCCGTGAAGTCGTGCGAGGGCCTGATGCTGCTGTGCAGCCTGACGGAGCCCAGCTGTGCCCTGGCCATTGTGGAACACACGCAGCTGTGTGACTTCCTGGCCACACAACTCTGCACGCTTTGTAAGAAGCTGCCGTTTGCTCTCAGTCCTGTCGACATCGAGGCGACTCAGGCAAAATGGGGGTAAATCTTTCAGTGCTGAACAAAAATTCTGTTACCGTTTTGAGTTACACTACATAATATCTGATGCATTGATTCTAATAATCGCATGTGTATTAAAGAAAAAAAGTAGTCCTTTCTTAAGTGATACACCGAGGTAGATGTTGCAAAATGCTAAACATCCTTAACGACAGGGCAAAAAGCGAAACCGCATGAGTCTACATCATACGAAATCTGTAAAGTTTTGCGCGGGGACTGTGGTGTGGTCTGCAGCATGGTGCGGTACCTCTCAGATGTCATGTTTTTTTTTTTTTTTTTTTTTTTTTTTTTTTGGACTGAACAGAATGGACGTTCACACGGTCCGGGAGGACGCCATGAACTTCCCAGGCAAACACCACCTCGTCTCCTTTCTCAGCTGGCTCGATTACTGCGATCAGCTCGTCTCCATAGCGACAGGCGTGGTCGCCGGGGCAGTGGCGAAGCGCATCCGAGAACGTTTCCTGGGGGGACTGCTACAGTCGAACTTGCTGCAAACGTGTGTTGTTGCTTTGAATTTTACGAAAAAAATTTGACCAATGGTTAAATAGTGTTTAGTACAATTGAAATAATGAACAATTGTCTGAATCAGTTTCTGTACGTAGCGGTCCGTTAAATTGCTACTTAAGCACCTGATGTGTTTTCAGCGTGACGCTGAGTGTTATATTTCGCCGATAAAAGTTTGTTTACAAAATTGGCAAAAAAAAAACAAACAAACAAAATTTCCAAAAAAAAGCAAAGTTTACACTGCCACCATAGGAGTGTGGCTGTAGTATGCTGTGCGTGACAGTGTGTTTACAGATCCAAAGCTGCCTCTATCATCGCCACAGCCTTACTTTGTGTGACACTGACGTATGTGTTTACAGATCAGAAGCTGGCTGTATCAGCGCCATAGCTTCTGATCTGTGTGACAGTGACGTATGTGTTTACAGATCAGAAGCTGGCTCTCAGCCCCATAGCCTAGCTTTGTGTGACAATGACATATGTGTTTACAGATCAGAAGCTGGCTGTCAACCCCATAGCCTAGCTTTGTGTGATACTGGCGTATGTGTTTACAGATCAGAAGCTGCCTCTATCAGCGCCATAGCCTTGCTTTGTATGATACTGACGTATGTGTTTATAGATCAGAAGCTGGCTGTATCAGTCCCATAGCCTAGCTTTGTGTGACAGTGACGTATGTGTTTACAGATCAGAAGCTAGCTGTATCAGCGCCATAGCTTCTGATCTGTGTGACAGTGACGTATGTGTTTATAGATCAGAAGCTGGCTCTATCAGCCCCATAGCCTTGCTTTGTGTGATAGTGACGTATGTGTTAACAGATCAGAAGCTGGCTCTATCATCGTCATAGCCTTGCTTTGTGTGACAGTGACGTATGTGTTTACAGATCAGAAGCTGGCTCTATCAGCGCCATAGCTTCTGATCTGTGTGACAATGGCGTATGTGTTTACAGATCAGAAGCTGGCTCTATCAGCGCCATGGCGTTGCTGACACGATGTCTCTTCTGTGTTCACTCCGGTCCCTTATTGCAAGGTAACAAACAACGTTCTCTCACAAAAACAATGCTGCCAATAAGCTCTGTGCTCCGTTCTCATATATTTATTCAGTTTTAACACAACAAATACTGTATAAGCAACTCTACAGTGTAAAAAAAAAATCATGCCTGTTAACGGATTTAAACGTCAGAAATAAAAAGAGTCCGAATTAATTCATTTCACAGAGTTTGTACGGTTTATACTTGGGGAAGAAAATCGCCCGGAGACGCACATACCAGACAGCGCGACACTGAGAAACAGACTCATAAGCAAATGCAACCATATCTCTGATGACGTAAGTGTTTTTTTAAAAAAACTCCAAGTCAAGCGCTAGTTTTTGTCTGAAGTGAAGTGTCAGGCAAGAGGCATTGGGCAAGAAAAGTGTTGTTAAACAGTCCATTTGTTGTTCTTCAAAAAAGATTGCTGGTTATCATATTTTGTACTCGGCTGTTGTGCAGATTTAAAAAAAGACGAATGAAAAGTTTGTAGTAATTTTTTTTTTTTTTTTTGGCGGACAGTGTATGTCTGTTCTGTTTTAGTAAAATAAGTAAGTTAAGTTAACAATGTGGCAAGAATTTTTCCGTGTTTACATTAGGGTAGCGTGTTTACATCATGCTAACATGTTTACATTAGGCTAATTTGTTTACATTAACCTAACGTGTTTACATTAGCCTAACGTGTTTACATTAGGCTAACTTGTTTACATCAGCTTAACGTGTTCACATTAGCTGACGTGTTTGCATTAGCCTAACGTATTTACATTAGGCTAACGTGTATACATTAGCCTAACTTGTTTACATTAGCCTGACGTGTTTATATTAGGCTAACGTGTTTACATTAGGCTAACGTGTGTACATCAGCCTAACCTGTTTACATTAGCCTGACGTGTTTACATTAGGCTAACATGTTTACATTAGCCTGACGTGTTTACATTAGCCTAACGTGTTCCTTGACAGATGAGTTTGGCAGCACTGAAGCTCTTTGACATTAGCCTAACGTGTTTACATTAGCCTAACATGTTTACATTAGGCTAACGTGTTTCTTCACAGATGAGTTTCGCAGCACTGAAGCTCTTTGACATTAGCCTAACGTGTTTACATTAGCCTAACTTGTTTACATTAGCCTAACGTGTTCCTTCACAGATGAGTTTGGCAGCACTGAAGCTCTTTGACATACTCCTGCTGAAGCCTGATGCCTTTATTTATCATAACCTGGTGCTACGAAACCTTATATCACGACAGTATTTACAAGGTTTGTTTTCTCTCTTTTTTTTTTTAGATTTGTTCAAAAATAAAGACCATAAATTTTATATAATTTTATCCAGAATGTCAGGTGCGGCCCGGTATGGCATTCAATTGTCTCGCAGTTAAATATTGTTTGTTTCATTTATTTATGGGAAGTTACGCGGGTCGTTAAGGAAAAAAGGGACGCGATGTTTGTGTATCAGACTTGGGCTTTACCGTGGTTTTGATCTGAGTGGGCACTGCCGGGAGAAAAGGCACTAACATTGTCCCTGCAGGGAGAAAAAGGCACTAACATTATCCCTTAAGTAATATGATATCTTTTCTTACAGATAACATTACAGACAGTATTACTAACCAGTCACGTGATGCCAATAGCGGACAAGTGGGTGAGAAAGCGTCGTCAAGGGCTACTGACGGTAACACCGGCGCCTGTGGCGGGGAAGACGCGGGTGAAAATATAGACGGCGCGGTAAAAGTTGGTCATGGCCTCAGCGCAGCTGTAGGAAACGAAGACAGCGGGGACGTTAGGCTGAAGCGAACCAGGAGGGTGTCTAACAGCGAGAGAGAATCTAAAGCCGAAGGATCTGGCGGTAACTTCGAACCTGTCCACACCTCAGAATCTAGAGACAGTGACGCCGTGGCCAGCAGTAAGGGGCAACAACAACTAGAATCTGAAAGCGGGAAATCGCAGGATCAGCCTGAGGAGAATTTAGGGGCAGTTGAAAATGCAAAATGTACAATAAGTGAAAATATAGATCAAAATAAACAGGGTGCAGGAGAAGTGAGCGGATTCGAATCTGAAAACAACCAATCGAGAGATCAAACTGGACCAATCGCTGATATCGATGCGTCAGAATCTAAAGAAAGCGACAGAGATAAGAGTGCTGCAGCAGACGACATATCAAGCGCTGTAGATAAGGAAGAGGAGGAGATGATGCAGCTGTTATCAGATTTGATGGCGGAGCAAGCAGAGAGTGCGCAAAGCGCGACCTACTCCGAGAATCCAGGAGAGATTCGTGAGGATTCCGCGTCACTATCGACCAATCAGGTCAGCCGGCAGACGAGCGTCAAATCGCAGATGTCAAACGACAGTGAAGGCTTTTCTGTTGCTCATGTGGACAACGGCAATCGATCGGACATTCATACGCTTGTCAAGAGGTGAGAGGGAGGGGGGGGGAGGGGAGAGGGGCGGGGGTTCTCTTGTATAACGCAGAGGTACTTCTTTTCGTCGGTGCAGATATATAGTATGGAAGCCACGTTTCTATTGCAGTAGGAAGTAAATTTTGCAGTAGACAATTTTGTGTAATTTTTAGGGTAAAACTCCAGTTTCAAAGACAAGACTAACAGCTAAAAAAGAAAACTGTATTATTTTCGTTACAAACGCAGATGTATTGTATTTAGTGTGTGCAATTTCTATTTCGGTCAAAATTTTTATTGGATTATAAGAAGAACAAAAAATGTATATACAAATAAATTTGAGGTACGGTGACTTGGATATGTAACTGACGGTTGAGGTGCGATGACTTGGGTGTGACTAGCGGTTGTGACTGACGGTTGGGGTACGGTGACTTGGGTGTGTGACTGACGTTTGAGGTACGGTGACTTGGGTGTGTGACTGAGAATTGAGGTACGGTGACTTGGGTGTGTGACTGAGGATTTAGGTACGGTGACCTAGGTGTGTGACTGACGATTGAGGTACGGTGACTTGGGTGTGTGACTGACGTTTGAGGTACGGTGACTTGGGTGTGTGACTGAGAATTGAGGTTCGGTGACTTGGGTGTGTGACTGAGGATTGAGGTACGGTGACCTAGGTGTGTGACTGACGGTTGAGGTACGGTGACTTGGGTGTGTGACTGACGGTTGAGGTACGGTGACTTGGGTGTGTGACTGACGGTTGAGGTACGGTGACTTGGGTGTGTGACTGACGGTTGAGGTACGGTGACTTGGGTGTGTGACTGACGGTTGAGGTACGGTGACTTGGGTGTGTGACTGACGGTTGAGGTACGGTGACCTAGGTGTGTGACTGACAGCACAAAACGTTTTCTTTCAGCATACAGGATCTTCTGCCGGTAGAGGCACGGTCATCGACTGACCTGGGTGTGTGACTGACGTCATAACGTTTCTTTCTTTCAGTATACTGGATCTGTTGCCGATAGAGGCGCGATCATCGGCGGACCTCGGCGACACCGGATATGACACCTATCTCCGCGATGCACATGCGCAGGTAAAACCAATGTCCTGAAAAAAAATAAACAAATAAACCCAATTTTTTCAACCTTATGACAAGAAAGACGTGGTTAAAAAATTAGATCTGCTATTTTATATAATACTTTATTTCTCGAAAACAGCACAGCGCGATTTTTTGTGCGAATTTTTTCGCGGATTTTCTGCAGATAAAAGACTCATTTGACTCACAATATTCTCACAAAGCATTACAGAAGAAAAAAAAAAGGAAATGATTGTGAAATTCGATGTATTTCTTTGTAGTATGCAGATACCTGCAAGATGTGTCAAGGTTTCGAATGGCCGCCAGATGTAGCGGAGGATAGTGACTATCGCTCGGAAGTATTCTTTGAAGGCGAATTTCTGAAAATGATACTCCACAGACTATCTCGGATCATGGATCAGGTTCACTTAATCATTTCATTCCAATATCGATGAAGTATTTTTTGAAGACAGAGAAAAAAATCGGAATCTGGATGTTTTTTTTTTTGTAGAAGCCTCTTCCCGTCAGTCCCGCCGTGTGTATAACCCCATAGAGAGATGGCGTCAGAGAGAGGGCAATTGGCGGATAAAAGCCCAGCGTGTCACTCAAGATGGTTTAGCCTGAAAAAAATGTTTCTTTAGTATTTTATCTGCCTCTAAGTGTGGAATATTTTGGGGTTTTAAGTGGACTTTGGATGGGAGAAATGTAAAAAAAAATGCCTCACAGATTAACAGTCATATTTAACATAGTAAAAAAAGTTCAAAAGACAGAAGTTTATTTATTTGGGCAGTCGTACGAGATCAACCTGCAGCTGACGTCAGTACTGTCGAAGCTGGCGTTACTGCCGCACCCAAACCTACACGAGTACATGCTGCATGCTGGCCTGCCGTCCAAGGCCGCGCCCAGCAGTCTTGTACGAGTGCTTACTAAGGTAAGCTGTGGAAGCCCATCGCGTGGTGGGGGGGGGGGGGGGGGGGGGGAGCTTCTTCCCAGCAACTGTTGGCATTTTTCAGGACTCAAACGCGATGTAATTGTAAATTGGAACCACCATTTTTTTTAACCTAAATTGTTTATATTTTGAGGTAGAATGGAATAAATTATAAGAAAAACATAAGATGCAGTAGTTTTGTGCTGTTTTTGGTTCTTGGGTCAAGAAGACAGTCACCTTTGTGTTGACTAGGAGCTGTACCAACACAGACCCTCGTCCTTGGGTGTGGGAGATGTTTATTCCCCACAGGGGGAATATGTGCGATCGACCGTGTGTCAGTTTGTCTGTCGGTCTGTCATCAAGAGCTTGTTAACACGATAACTTAAAAACTGCTGCAAGGATTTTAATGAAACTTGGTATGTGGCTTCTATGGGAGCAAACACAGATCGGTATTGTAAATGGGCCAGGTTCGTCCAAGGAAAATGGACCAGCTGGACTTAGAAAATTTCAGCCCTTGACTATTGATGGCCGTGTTTTACTGATGGGAACCTGTGGGGAATATGTGGGCTATGCACACTGCTCTAGTTGGTTTCTGCGCACACAGGTTTTATTTATTTCAGGTTTGTACCGAAATCAACAAGAGATTGAAGGAGAAGCCAGCACTCATTAGCCAGCTGCATGCGTTACGGAAGAGGCTAGCTGCCTTCAATATGGACATCAGAAGGTCGGCATAATCACAAACACGTTCTATCAAGCAACTGTAAATAGCGAAGAAAGTCTTTTATTTTATGTAACGCATGTTGAAATGACTTCTTCCAGTTTGTCTTGTTTTACTAATTGTTTTCATGTTTTCTCATGAAGTTTTTTATTTTAGTTTTGGTTGTACGTGTAGACCAGTGTAGACCAGTGTAGACCTGTCTACGTATCTTTATTTACAGTATTTTTAACTGAGCTAGTAAGCTAACTAATCATTGTTTGAGCATAGAATCAGCGTGTCTACTAATTTTAAATAATAAAATCACATATAAAATAATAATAATAGAAAGTGGCAGCAAAAATTTGTTTAATATATTTTCTAACTCGTTTAAAAAATGCGTCATTTTTAGGATATCCCATCAGTTTAAAGGGTAAGATGGTCGGGTAAGATGGTTGGGTAAGATGGTTGGTTGTCTGTGGACGGTTTGTTTATTATAATCTTGCACTGGTGCTGTCCGGGATTTATGTGGCCATTTTGTGTGTTGGTTCTAAAACAATGCGCACAGAAGTCGAAATTCATGGTGCCTGTGACGGAAACAAAAAGCTGCAATACGTCACAGCTGAAATACGTCATAGCTGAAATACGTCACAGCTGAAATACGTCAAGGCTGAAGTGCGTCATAGCTGAAGTGCGTCATAGATGAAATGCGTTATAGCTGAAATACGTGATAGCTGAAAGACGTCACGGTTGAAACACGTCATAGCTGAAGCACGTCATGGCTGAAATGCAGTCGAATCAAAAATATGAATAATCCTTTGGCGACCCAGAAAATAATTTATCTGCCGCGAATCAATTTGGTGCGAAAGATAAATCCCCGAACAAAATAAATTCGTGAGCTCTCCGTGAATTAGTGGGATTAAGGATTTTATAAGCACAATAACACTGCCGTTCCTGATGCTGTGTTACAATGTTCCTGATGCTGTGTTACTGTGTTCCTCATGCTGCGTTACTGTGTTCCTCATGCTGTGTTATTTTGTTCCTGTTGCTTTCCGCTAGTGGTGATCTTTAAGGTTTGATGGGAATTTGAATGATGATAAGATTGCGGATGTGTTGCATTTACTGATTCCATTTTAAGTTATTGATTTTGTATTTTTCAATCACGGGAAAAAAAAGTGATCTCTTTGTTCCACATCCAGATTTCCTGTTTGCATAATGTGTAAATAAGTCAACAAATTTCACCGTTGCGGAATAACAATCATTTCAAAGGAAGCGGCATTCACAAAAAGCGTTATTTTTATAGCTTGTCTGACAGAGATCTTTAGACAAGTATAAATATTTATGTTTAAGAAAGAGGATGAAACCGTTACTCTTGTAATAAGAGGTGGGCAATTGGTTGTTGAGATTCTTCTTGCAAGCGAAACCTTTGAGCCCCTGTTCAAAACGCGATTTTGCCTTTTCCGTATATATATATATATATATATATATATATATATATATATATTTTTGCACCCATGTCTTTGCACCGCACCAAATAATTTTTAGAGCTCCATACCACAATTCACCCTATGTCTCACCAAATGCAGCAAGCAAGGGGTATTTCGTCTCTGTAGATCTATTTGTAATACGGAAAGAGACTTAAAATTGAGACAAGAATTCTCGCAATACTTTGGTGATATATACTGATATATAGTGATATGATTGGCATTTGCATTTGACTCTTTTTTTTTACATACACTGTATTAGTTTTGTGTTAAGACTTGAGGTATTGCCCACATTTTGCGTACCTTCTGATTGTACAGTTTTCTGTACATTTTATTTACAAGAGTTAGAAGGTCCTTGATGATGTCATTTTGTTCTCGTTTCAGTGTGGAGAATGGGAAAGTGCTTGCTGGGATCATCGTGGTAGAAGAATTCTGCAAGGAGCTTGCTGCCATAGCCTTCGTCAAACACCACGAGATGGCGTAACGGGGGTGGCGGAATAGGGCGCGGGGAATCCCCTAACCCCCCTGCCCTTCGTCCAGCACCACGAGAACAGAATGTTGTATCACAGGAGCTGGTGTCTGTAGTTAACAATGTATTATGGATGATTGCATTTTTTCGGAATTTACATGCATATAACCTTTAATAGTCATATTGGGGGGGGGGGGGGGAGAGAGGGTAGGGGAGCGTTTGGGGAGGGGGAGGGGGTGGGGCGTTGTGTGAGGATCAGTTGGAATTAGCCGTTTTAAGTATTTGGTTTTGTATGGATACTTTCAAAGTTGATGTGTCTGTATAGTGGTCAGTACTACCTGAACAAATGCTTGAGCTGGATTTGTTTACAAAACAGCGCAGCGACTTCCGGGAAGTGAAGCAAGATTTTGTGTTCTATTACGAGTAAGACTTAAGAGACGAAAACAATGAATTGTACATACAAAATGCAGCGACGCCTTGACATAGCAGCAGTATTACCATAGTACTGAAGCCGTTACCCTTGCCGTGTGCGTGACACGTGAGAGTGTGTGGGGGGTGTGTAGAGTGTATGCTTGTTTAGTAGTTGAGTAAGCCCTCCCGTTCTCGTGTTGCTTTCGCATTTCGCCGGAAGAACCCTTTCTTTATTGTACTTGTGTATTTTTTTCTTCGTTGTTGATGTAAGGAACTTCATGGCAAGCAGTACCTTATTTATGTCAACAAAGAGATTTGTTATACATAAACCATAAATAGTCAGGTACTCAAATTCAGTATTAAGTTGTGAATGGGGTACCTAAAGTAGTACTCAGCGCGTAAACAGTGAGAGATCGAATGAATTTCTGTAGAGTATTTTGTGTTGTTATTTTGTTGTGACGTCATACTGCTCTCTCTGTGTGTGATGAAATCTGTATGCTTAGTGTGCAGGTATTGTATATTAAGGCTTGTTCAAAACAGTTGTTGTATGTCGTTGGGGGGGGGGGGGGAGGGGGGGGGTCGGAAGCGCGTAAATGTGGGAAGGCAGTCTGTAGAATTCTACGAACTTAACCGGCGAATCCATTCGAATCGGTATAAATTGAAAGAGAAAGATTCGCAATGTGCACTAAGTAGCCCGCGAATGGTATTGAATTCATCGATCCTGTATAAGATAAATGTGTCATTTGTGTGTTGAAGCTGCAAGTGCTTGCTCCAGCTGATGTTAGTACGTGGCTGCCTTCACGTTAAGACTGTGGCGTGTCATTGCAAATATGTTCAGGACTTTCCTCTTCCGGTGCGGGGTTCATTGCGGCGAAGGGTTCATGCGGTGAGGGGGGGGGGGGGTCCTGCGGTAGGAGGGGGGTCGTGCTGCTGGGGGGGGGGGGGAGTTCATACGGTGAAGGGTTCATGCGGTTTGAGGGGGAGGGGGAGGGGTCATACGGCAGGGAGGAGGTCATGCGGTGGAGGGGGATTCTTTCCGGCGGGGGTACTGGGGTGAAGAGGGTTCATGCGGTTTGAGGGGGAGGGGTCATACGGTGCGGGGGCGGTCGTGCGGTGTGGAGGGGTGGGAGGTGTTTCTTGCGGTGAGGGGTTCATGCGATGGTGTGGGGGGGGGGGGGGGGTCCATACGTGAAGAGAGTCCATACGGTGGTGGGGGGGGGGCATGCGGTGAGAGGGTACTGGGGTAAAGGGGGTTCGTGCGTTGGAGGGGAGTACATGCGCCGGGGGGGGGGGGGGAGGGGTTCATACGGGGAGGGTCATGCAGTGGCGGGTTCATGCGGACGCCTCCGGGAACAATACTGTACTCGAGCAGCGGGAACTGTAAGAGGCCATTGTGGCCTGATCATGTGATCTTGTGGATCACGTGAGTACAGCGGAAGTATTCAAGTGTGCGGCCAGCTGATGCCATTTATACCCGTGTTTTTGTTTATTCCTCGGTCTAGTCATCTAGTCTTTCTGTGCTGCCACTACGATTTGCCGAGTAGATCATAACGAGTTACTGACAGTTCTAACTGTAAATACTGCCCCCCCCCCTACAATGTGAATACATACGTATAAGCGATAGATGCAGGGAAGTGACGTCGCAAAACAATGTCACTCGATTTTACGCAACGTTGTACTTGGTATTTTAATGAAAATTTTAGGTGTGCTGGTGTTATAAGTTGCTAATTTTAGGAAGTGGAAGTCGTGTGTCATGTGAGAGAGTAGAAGCCGAGTGTTGTGTGTGAGAGAGTAGAATCCGTGTCTTGTGTGAGAGTAGAATCCGTGTGTCGTGTGAGAGTAGAATCCGTGTGTCGTGTGAGAGTAGAATCCGTGTGTCGTGTGAGAGTAGAATCCGTGTGTCGTGTGAGAAAGTAGAAGCCGAGTGTCGTGTGGGAGAGTAGAAGCCGTGTGTCGTGTGAGAAAGTAGAATCCGTGTGTCGTGAGACAGTAGAATCCGTGTGTCGTGTGAGTAGAGACCGTGTGTCGTGTGGGAGAGTAGAAGCCGCGTGTCGTGAGAGAATAGAAGCCGCGTGTCGTTTGAGAAAGTAGAATCCGTGTGTCGTGTGGGAGAGTAGAAGTCGTGTTGTCACCATAGCATGCAAACGAAGCCTGACCTGACGAAGCTAGGTCTCAGCTGTTTCCGATATCGCCCTATGACTGCCAACCTCACATGAGGCCACGCCAAAATTGTACTGGAATAAGAACTTCTGTTGTGCACGCAGTGATCTGAAATGATTTACGAGTTACAGATTTGTTTGCGGTCAAGTAGAGTACTGGGGGCAGGTTTTAGAACCTTCTTATCGCCCACCAATAGTGTACATAAATTTTAAGAGAGATTTCGCACGAGCAGTAGGAACTTGTCTGAAGTTTCGTTTGTACCACCGGCGCACTTCAAACGCTTCTCGTTTATTTGTTAAATTTCGCTTTCCAAAGGTTAATAGGGCTGTATCACGGTTTGTATAAAATATTAGGAATATATAAAACTGTGCAATCGTTTAAGTGTGTTAAAAAAATTGAAGAGGCGTGTGTGAAAATAAATCATTATGACGAGTGGAGGTATGGGCAGGCCCCATTTGCTGTGTTAGTGGTACTATGGTCGCCCACGTCCGCTCATTCATGTTTTTGTGACTAGCGGAGACGCGGATGGGCTTGACTCATCTACGTGCACTAAAGCGAATGTAATCTGTTATGTCGTGTTATCTATGTTATCTATTACTAAATTCTTCCTGCTCGTGTAGAGGAGAATTATCTGTTCAAAGAGGTACTTTGTCGTAGGTGTAAAATGAAGTGTTGGTAATTTGCTCGAGGATTGGCAGTCGTCACGATATAATGGTGCTTGAAAATAGTTCATGGTCAAAATTTGTGCATAACACTAACCACTTACGAGGCCCGCCCATGCGTTTTGAATCTGTGATTGAAAAAAAAAATGGTTAAGTTAGTGTACTGATTGATTGCCAGAGACCAGAGAGTAGTTTTCTAGACGTACTTCAAGTTTTCTCAAATACGCACCAAAAAAATACTAAAGTGTTCTGAGGCTAAAAAAAAACTGATGTGGAAGGGACAAGCGTTGTCTTTGATTTTTTGCAAGTGCTTTGAAAAAAAATAACCACCTCGCTGGAGTTATTTTGTTTGTTTGTTTGTTTGTTTTTAATTAAAAAACAAATGAAATGACATAGTGAAGGAACTTTGTAGTCACGTCATCACGTGTGTATGAGTCATAATCACGTGTGCGTGAGTCATAATCACGTGTGCGTGAGTCATAACCGTGACCGGGGCCACTTTGATCACGAACATGTCTGCAACTTGGTCTCACCAAAACCTCACGTGACCATCCTCTGATGTATTGTTGGTGGTTGTTTGTTCTTTTTTTTGGGGGGGGGGGGGTGGGGGAGGGATTCGGCTATCAATTTTTATCATCTCGTGCTGAGAGATGTCGGAATTGACGAGAGTGCAGATACATCAGTTATATACTTACAGAGTAATACAGAGTCATAAAGAAGAATCAAATGGAGGTTTTATTTTAGTTTTGACGACTGAGCTTGATTGAGTTGACTCACAAGCAGTTTTGCCACATCATCCTTTTTCAAAGGATTATCCTTTTTGGAAAAAGCCCGATTTTATCCTGTTTTATCTTTAAATACTTTTTTAATACTTTTTTTTTTTTTCATCCCTTTTTTATACTTTTTTTTCACTTTTCATCCTTTTTTAACTTTGATACTTTTCTTTTTATATTTGTCTAATAAATTGAAAATAAAAATTAGGAAACACAACAAAGCTGTTTTGCTGTTTTCCAAGAGTTCATTAACAAAAGAATGGAAAAAAGTGAGACAGCCCTTTTGGCAATATTCAGGACAATTTAGAAGTACACTCATGTATGCAAATATTTTTAATCGCTGTGAAAATGAGCATTTCATTAAGTAATAATTACAAGAAAAAGAGGATACAATATGATTAACATTAATTTTTTTTTCTCGATGTGCGGCAAAATTTGAATTATCCTTTTTTTATACTTTTTACCTAATTTTATCCTTTTTAATACCTTTTTTTCTTGATAACTCCGTGGCAACACCGTTAACGGTTACTATCAACATTTACGTGTGTATGCGCAGTTATAACACAGTGTGTAGTCCGGCGGTTTATTATCTGGCAGCCGTGAGCCAAGTAAAATAGAACATGTTTGACAAAAAAATGGTGTTTTCTTTATAATAATTCTTTGGGGGTGTTTCGGAAATTGTCTTCCGAGTCCCTCGCTGTCCCTTCATCCGACAGTGAACTGTGCGTACTTTTATATGAAGCAAATTTTCATTTTTATGTAACAACATGATTTTTATTTCGGGAATGATGACGTTTTCACATTCATAAAAAGTGCTAATAGTAATACCACAAAATGTATGTTTCAGTGATCACGAATATTCCGTAATTTTCACTGTCCTAGAACTAGACCAGAAAATTGACAGACAGAAAAACAGGAATGAAAATCTCTTAATTGTTTAAAGCTACGTTCACCGAAACACTTACGGCAGCATCGTTCTACCTTCCATGCCTTCATCTGTATTCTGTTTTCTACACATTTATGCACAAAGTTCTTTGTTTTATGAATTCCTGTGTCTTGCTTTTCATGTTTATTTACCCATCAACAAAATCAATGCGAGCGTCAGTGTGAAAGCATATTAAATCAATTTAAATAATTAAACGAAAAATTGAGATTTTTTTTTTTGAAAGTTTTGAATATATAATCTCGGTTTGTTTGCTGCTGCTAAAAAGTGCACACGTTAACGCTTTATTGATCGTCATCAGTGTCGTCATCATCGTCGTCATCGTCATCCTTCTTTGATTTCGATTTCGTTTTCTTCGATTTCTTACTTTTCTTCTTCTTGGTCGGAATATCAAAGTCGCGCCGCCATTTTTGGTTGTCAGCGCCATTGTACTCCCACGCCACTATTTTAGCGCCATCTTTGTTTTTGCGCTGGGCAATGTCCAAACAATAGCAGGTTTGCCACGGTTGTAGACGCTATGGTTGGGCATGAGATGCCAGTGCTGGATGGAACGAGGGCGACTCTGGACTGCCGTGCGCATAGCCGCACCCGGCTCTTCTACAAATTTAAAAAAAATGTGTCTTTTAGAGACAGATCACAATTGATAAAAAAAACCAATATTAAACAGTGTAATTACAACAGATGGGTGTTGTATTTTCGAGCCAAGAGCGACCGCGCAAATCTGGAACGGGCAAATTTATAGCTTTGAAATAATATGCACAGAAACAGTTATATCGACACCCTGTCATGATCGTGAATCCCCTTATTATCACCCTTTGAAATCAAAATTCAATTGATTTCAACAACACTATTCAGTCAAACAAATAGTAGTTCAATTTTTGAGAAAAAATATGTATGACAACAAAATAATACCAGTATCAAAATTTTCGTCACGTGTAGGTCACTTCGCGACACCTTTTCAAAACTCTATATGCGAGCTAAACTCACTGAGGCACTCGATGGCGTAAGAGCCCTCTTTGCTGATAAGAATGCCGTCCATATTTTCAAACCACAGCTGCTGGTCCTTGCCATCTTTCTTGCTAGTCACGATCTTCGCACCTTCTTTTACACCGCCGAACAATCCACAGTCCACCTCCATACACAGACCACTCATCTCGCTGACCAGCATGAAGTATGGACTGTCCCTGCAATGCAGAATGATAGCTTTTCCCCCCAACACTTCATGCCACTCCCAGTTTCGACCTCCATTGAGCCCGCTTGCGTGCAGTCCAGCCGACAGTCGCGTTCATTAAGTACCTTTTGATGGTTGCGATGGTGGACAACCATTACTCTATTTTTATAACTATGGTTGAATTTTATTGGTGGTTGTTATAGCACTGGTCTGTTATTCGGGAGATAAATAATTCACCGCAATGTAAGAATTGAACGCTGTGTCCTTGTCGGACAGTAGCTTTGTTGTTTTTCCTTGTATGCCCCCAACAACATTAGCCCTGCCCCGAGGTGGGACGGGGGGGGGGGGGAGGGTTCTAACCGTTGTCATACAGTAGCTATGTTGTCTTTTCTTGTATCCTCCCCACAACAATAGTATCGCCCTCCTCCCCTCCCTCCCCCCCCCCCTCCGCGGCGCAGGGCTTGCTAGCTTAAGATATGTTTCACCCACGCGTGTCTAAAAACGCGTTGAAAGGGGTAATCCTCATTCAAAGGGGTAATGCTCATTCAAAGGGGTAATGCTCATTCAAAGAGGTAATGCTCATTCAAAGGGGTAATGCTCATTCAAAGGGGTAATGCTCATTCAAAGGGGGTAATGCTCATTCAAAGGGGTAATGCTCATTCAAAGGGGGTAATGCTCATTCAAAGGGGTAATGCTCATTCAAAGGGTTAATGCTCATTGAGTGAATGTCTATAATTGTCGGTACATCATTGTAGTCACGTGTGCCTTCTGGCTTCGTCTGTTCTCAACAATATGTAATATGATGAAAATGAGCTTATTCCAATAAAAAAAATGACACTCCGCGACTAGGAGGTACAATTTGCAGGGTGTGTGTGTGTGTTTGGTTAATGAAAAGGGAAGGGGGCATTGCTCAAACTTGGCACTCCACGTTTAGACCGCATTTTGAAAAGTCATGGACACGCATTTTAACTCATTTGTAGGTGTGTGCCCCACCCCGCCCGCATTCAGTATTCGATCGCTTTTTTAACTTATTTATTATATATTTTAATTACTCATTTGCAGTAAATTAAATTGCAGTAAATTAGCAGTTAACATTTAAACAACTGCACATCATCTAACCAATGATTAGATCAACAATTATCTTTTTAAAAATCATATTGCATTTCTAGTAGAGTGTAGATTTGAAGAGGGATGGTTGAGAGGAAAAAATATTTAAAAAAAAACTTCATAAAAAGGCTTCACAGGGCTGCTGTAGTATCGTCACTTCTACTCATTGCCCGTATGCGTGACGAGTGCGTGTGGGCATTGGTCTGCAGTTTGAACTAATTTCCATCTCATGGAGGATTTGTTTCAGACTTGTTACTTAAAGACGTAGGAGCTACTAGGGGGTTTCTTTGCCACCCCGCCGTGCGCCCCCCCCCCCCCCCCTTTGCCTTTCCCGTTGTCAACACCCCACTTCTCCTATGCTGACGTCTTTTCCACACCCCATGTAGTAGATCGTTATGTGGGAGACTGTGAAAATCTGTTGAGCTGGACACCATGTCCCAGGACACTCACATGACCCACATTTCCGTCACTTTCACTTCAAATACACCAACAGAATCTATCGCTCAAATAACATGTCTTGTTCATGTTCGTTTGTCTGAGAAAACTGCGGGCATGATATTTTTCATGTTTGGAGGGAAACTGCAACTCGGTTTCTAACGAACCACTTGAGACTTGGTTGGGCAAACTGCGATCACAATTAGCACATGCGCATTACGTACGAGCCCACACAGAAAAGGGAAGGAGCAAGTCGAATGATGATTTAAAATCAGATTTCTTTTTTCTTTTTTTTTTTATTTCTTTCACAACACCAACGACACCCTTAATATTTTCATAGATGAGTACGCATAGCTTCTATATATTTTGTTTGCTTGTGCTGTTAAAAACAGAGTTCACCTTCGAAGTCTATGTTGTTTTATTTATATTGTATTATTTATGCGGACATTTTCATCGCCAATAATGATTTATCTACCAGTTACAACAAATGACTTAATCAGCCTCTACTTTGTTCTAAACATATCTGGACACTCAATTTTGATTGGACAAAACTGTTCAGTAGTAGATTTAATCTTCGTCATAACTATCTTCATCATCATCGGACTCTTCTTCTTCTTCCTCCACTTTCTTCGTCTTCTTCGTCTTTTTCGTTTTCTTTGTTTTCTTCTTTTTTACAGGAATATTGGTGTCTTTTCGCCATTGTTGATTATCGCCACCCTTGAACTCCCACATGATGACCTTGGCCCCGTCCTTGCTCTTACGGCCGGCGATGTCAAAGACCATCTCGGGTTGATCCCTGTTACAGATCGCTCCGTTGGGCATATGATGCCAGTGTTGCGTGTCACGTGGTCGACTATATTGTGCCGTTGTTATTTCCGATCCAGGCTCCCCTGTAACAAAGGAATTATGGGGTTAGGCTACACGTGGGACATCCACAGAGCTTTCTGGTTACACGATCGAGACAGTCTGTGTTTTTATCCTTAGGCATGTTCCTAGATGCTGCCTGATAAATTATTTTCATAAATGGCATGCATTCTGGAGACAAATAAAACAAAGGTCGGCATTGTGAACGGCGAACTTTTCCATATCTCAGTTGTGAATAGTAATGCCCTTAAAATGTTTGAGCATGAAACAAACAAATCTTATTTGAAAAAAAAAACAAGCTTTTTTTTAATTATGACATTCAACGTAACAGGTACATAAATAAGTGGAGGGGGGGGGGGTCACCCTGTGCAGTAAGTAAAGATTGATATTTCAATTCGCATCGCATTACAGACTAATTTACATATTTGTACTTGATATCTGACACATTTCTTATTTTGGTACCCCAGCTCCTCTAGTGCATGACCCAAAACTTCTGCCACCAATGATCGTGAACTAGATCTGAAATAATTCCACAAACAAAGTCAAAAGAATGCCTTACTGTCGACTTGAAGCGCCAATCCAGCAGCGTGGCATCGCAGCACCCCGTCCTCATCTTCGTACCAAAGTTGTTGCTCTTTGCCGTCCAGTTTTGATGTAATTAACTCTTGTCCTTCTTTGACACCACCGAATAAACCGGTTGACACTTCAAGGCATAGTCCACTCATTTCACTAACCAGCATGAAATACGGCTGCTCCCTGTTCATAACGGGTATAGCTTGTGGCTCCCATGAATATGTACAACTGTAGCCACTGCAGGGTACCCATGCTTGTTTTTTTTTTGTGTGTGTTTTTGTTTTTGTTTGTTTGTTTGTTTGTTTGTTTTTTTTTTTTTTTTTTGCATATAGCAGAATTATTGCGAACGGAATGTTTTATCTTAACCTCCCTAAAATCAGGGCCAGCATAGCAAAGAAGGTGATTTAGTCTTTTTGTAGTAAATTGGCATTTAATTTCAAAATATTAAATGCTCCCTGCTTCAAAGCATTGGTACCTTGCATGTGGGCACAATTTTACTTTCAAATTAAGTGAAAACATGCGAAGAAACTGTTAATCCTTGATTTTAGAGAGGTTAAATAACAAAGCTGCCTACACTCCTTCCTACCCCCTCCCCCTCCCCCCTCCCCCCCCCCCTCAGCAGCACCCCCCAGAGGAAACACAATAATGTTAATACTGTGAGTTGACTCTGATGTTAACCATTGCACTTACAAGTGTTCAGCGTCAAACAGTTGGTTATCCTCGCCAGTTTCGTCGTTGCCAATGACGGCCGAGCCTGGGTCAGTCTCGTGGTCAGCCACGTCAATGAATCGCGGTCCTCCACCGATGTCAGCCTTGATGAAGCCCTTTCTAGTGTTGAACTGCCACAACTGTCGCTCCGTGGGCAAGTACCTGCCTTCTTCCTCAGCTACTACGTCCACACACAGCTGGTCGTCGTCTGAAGGGTCACGAGCATTCTTATTTAAAATTCATTAATTAACTTGGGAGATGAAAGCGGAGGATGGAATTAAAAAGTAGTTGTAATAAGGGTATTATTATGGCCCCCGTAATTATGAAAAGTTAACTGTGCAGTTAACCAATCTCGTTAACTGTTCATGTAGCAAACAGAACTTTTCAAAGTTAATTTATAAATTTTGAGGCAATTTATGAGACAATATGTAATTTTTGCCATGTATAAACAAATTATTTTTCACTAATATCATTATCCAAAGTTAGAAAGTAATATTCATGAGTTTTCAAAATCTTGGCATCTCTCTCTCTCTCTCTCTCTCTCTCTCTCTCTCTCTCTCTCTCTCTCTCTCTCTCTCTCTCTCTCTCTCTCGCTTATATGGGGCTTACCATTGAGCGTGAATGCCAGGTTGGCGTTTGCCCTGCTGCGGACAGTTTTGGTCACGAGGCAGTTGTACCACATCTGGCAGAGACTCTCCACCGGTTCATCGCGGATATCGCGCTTCCTCCCAAGCACCACGCTGTCAAACCAACGTCAACAATTGCACAGTAGCCCCTCATATATGCTACTTTATTTCACACTTCCTTCCCAGTACCACGCTGTCAAACCAACGTCAACAATTGCACAGTAGCCGCTCGATCATATATGCTACTTTATTTCACACTTCCTCCCCAGTAAACACGCTGTTAAATCAACACCGGCGATTGCACAGTAGCCCCTCATATATGCTACTTTATTTCACACTTCCTCCCCAGTACCACGCTGTCAAAGCAACGCCAACGATTGCACAGTAGCCCCTCATGTATGTTACTTTATTTCACACTTCCTCCCCAGTACCACGCTGTCAAAGCAACGCCAACGATTGCACAGTAGCCCCTCATATATGCTATTTTATTCCACAATATTTTATCTATTTCAAGACGAACCCAACACACGCTTTTAAAATTGATTACTCATGTGCAAAAAGAAGTACCATCCTTTACATATACAGTGCACAATTTATAAAGTCAAACCCCAGTCAGTTTCAGGAATGAGCTTCTATGTAAAATATGGTCAACCCTCCCCGCGCTCCCCCCCCCCACCCCCTTCCCTCCGTTAGAAGTAATAGAATATGATAAATGAACTACTTACAGTGCTCCTGGTTCTAAGTTGGCATCTTGAATTTCCAAGACTATTCCTGACTCCCTGCCTACAATATAAAAGAATTTTCCCTTTGGCAATGGTGGTATTTCTTCGGCCATCTTGTATGAGTGTAGAGATTGGATATGATTCAGATGTCATTAAGACAAGCAGGCAGACTGGTACGGTCCAATGTCTAATTATATGAGACCAGGTATAAGCTTAACAACCAGTGATAGACTACTTGTGGGTGAGATAACCTCAAGTGGGTGACCTACGCTTGGTCAAGTTGTTGATAGGGCAGACATCGCGTGGATGTATTTCCTTGAACGATATGGGATGGATAAGTTTTGTTCGGAGTCTGAACTTTTGATTGAGCGTGTGTTTTACCTCAGATTACAACCGGAGATTCGTGTAACCAGTATCAATCCTCACCCCATTAAAAAAAAAAGATCTCGAACTTTGCTTGAAACAATGCAGAATAGTGATCAAAGGCCTGGGCGATGCATGGCCTAATGAATGACTAAGCTGGTTGTTTATCATCGCCATTCGGTGCACCCAGGAAAAGAGAAATAACAAAAGACTTAACCCAACCGGGCATAACCTGATGAGCTTGGTCCTTGGCGCTCGAGTGCTGACCGGATGAATAAATTTCCTTTAATACTGAGCGGGAAACAACGCTATGGTTTTGCCCTGATTGAAGACTTTCGGAAACCCTTGAGGCACTGTCTTCCTGTTTTTCTTTTTTGTTATATTTTAATCCCAATTTAACGTAGGGTCAAATAATTTAAAACAGGACCTGTTAATGCCAAGTGCTGCCAAACCAGTGCTGCCAGTGTTACATGGATCGTAATCCTGGGTGTGGCACAAGTGACCCCCGGACATGCCGTCAAGAGACAAACTGACCACCGGACATGCCGTCACCAGGCAAACTGGCCACCGGTCATGCCGTCACCAGGCAAACTGGCCACCGGTCATGCCGTCACCAGGCAAACTGGCCACCGGTCATGCCGTCACCAGGCAAACTGGCCACCGGTCATGCCGTCACCAGGCAAACTGGCCACCGGTCATGCCGTCACCAGGCAAACTGGCCACCGGACAAGCAGGTTACTGGACAAATGGCCACCAGGCAAAACTAGTCACGAGACAAATTAACACCAGGCCACTGGCCATCGGTGAAATCAAATGAACGTATTTACAAGTTCATAGCATTATACATACAGGAACTGCGGTGCTGAAAAACTACAGCACAAGTCCTAGTCACAATCCAGCTTTATTGTCTTAAGTTTTGTGTAAAAGTTAGGGACCGGGGCTCAGTCCTGAGAATGTAAGGGACTGGTGCTCACTGCTCAAAATGTTAGGGACTGGATTCCAGTGCTCAAAATGTTAAGGGCTTGGGTTCACTGCTCAAAATTTTAGGGACTGGGGATCACTGTTCAAAATGTTAAGGACTGGGGCTCACTGCTCAAAATGTCAGGGACTGGGGCTCACTGCTAAAAATGCTAGGGATTGAGACTTAGTCCTCAAAGTGCTGAGCAAGGGAGCTCAATCCTCAAACTCTTAGAAACTGGGACTCAGCCCTAAAAATGTGAGGAATTGCGGCTCAGTGCTCAAAATGTAGGGAATTCGGTTCAGTCATCAAAATGCTGCGGACTGGGACTCAGTTCTCAAAATGTTAGGGACTGGGGCTCAGTGATCAAAATGTTAGGGACTGGGACTCAGTCCTCAAAATGTTAGATACTGGGGCTCAGTGCTCAAAATGTTAGGGACTGGGACTCAGTCCTCAAAATGTTAGATACTGGGGCTCAGTGCTCAAAATGTTAGGGACTGGGACTCAGTCCTCAAAATGTTAGGAACTTGGGCTCAGTGCTCAAAATGTTAGGGACTGGGAATCAGTGCTCAAAATTTTAGGGACTGGGGCTCAGTCCTCAAAATGTTAGGAACTTTGGCTCAGTGCTCAAAATGTTAGGGACAGGGAATCAGTGCTCAAAATGTTAGGGACTGGAGCTCAGTCCTCAAAATGTTAGGGACTTGGGCTCAGTGCTCACAAAATGTTAGGGAATGGGGCTCAATCCTCAAAATGTTAGGGGCTTGAGCTCAGCCTTCAAATTTTCACTCAGTAACTTTCAAATAAATAGTTATTTTTAGGAGCGGTCCTTCTGTTTAGTTTCTCAATGTGTTATCATTTTAAACCCCACACTAGTACTCCCAGTCTACTGTTTCACATTTTCTGACCGATGCTCCTCATCATATATATTTTGTGCGATCAGCGTAACATCACTTTGTTTTGACGACTAAGAGCCCCACCTTCCCCGAAGTTTAGTTTGTTGCGTTGAATTATCAATCGCATTAATGTACTGAAAATTATGGTTTATATAAATGCTAAATGTGGAAAGTTTTCAAGTGCCTCACTTCACTGCGAAGAAGCGAGGCCGGTCTAGTTTTTCTTGTCTTACACAGAGCGCCACAAAAAACTGGCTGTTTGTGCAACAGCTTACTGCTCACCATTCAACCCGTTATAGCCAGAAAGCCACTGAGGCTTTATTATCACTGATGCGAGGTAGTGAAACTGTCCAAGTGCAAAAAAATGGTTTATCACTTAAAAATGATTATTACTTCAATGAAGAATTAATCTTAACAGCTTCAGTTCGTTGAAAAACAGAATCATAGAACCTAATTAATTGAATAACCTTTTAAAATCGTACACATCATTAACTTCCGTAATGGCCTCTAATGCAATAACTCCTCAGGACTACGTCTCAAGTGCAAAACAACAGGAAAGTTGTGAGTTTAAAGTAGTTAAATTTCAGCTTGAATCAAAATGAATCGCAAGGATATTTGTTGATGCTGTTTTGATTGGAAAAATTACCTGAATTGAAGGTTACAATGTAAAACGTAGTTTGTGTATAAACGCAAACTCATGTAGTTTATTGCTCATTAGCCAGTTCGCTTCTGTATGTTAGCTAATATCTCTATAATTGTTTGTTCATAGAAAATATTTGTGATCAAGTTAATATAACAGCTTGAAAATAGATAAAATCAGAGTCAGATTTGCAAAAGCAAAATAAAGGATTTTATTATTTTTCTATTCATATTTTCAGAATTATGAAACTATTGATTCCCCATGGGGCCGCTAGCTACCATCCATGTTACCATGCATGTCAGCATGAGGAGGAAGTGCGGTAATTTTGAGGTCAGACGTCGCCTGCGCTTAGTACCAATTTTGCTAACAACGTATTTTTTAGTAGTCAGCGTTTCCCATAAAGTATGGTTATTTCCAAATTGTATTCCGCGTTTGGTAAAAAGGGGGTTATTATTTCAAATATAACACTATGCTTTCTGGGGTAATTTTTAAACAAGCATGGTAATCAGTTGGTACGTGACTGGCCCTCCCGACAGTTGCTCTAATATATCTATTAGAAATCCAAAAGCTTAACAAATTCTAACTTCTACGGCAGGTCTGAGACTGGTTCAAGTTTTATAAGCTTTAGGAAGAAATATATCATTACCACCACAAAAGAAAGCATAACAGTTGTCAAAAATAATAAATTGCTATTCCTCATTTACCAAAATATCTCTTGGTACATTAAATATCATTGCACCAAGAACACAACGTGGTGTATAGCAACCAAATATATCATATATAAATAAATAAGGTGGTTTCCACTAGATGGTTGTTTAATCAAAGTTTAGAATAACCACACATTACACATTTTGGCAGGCTGTATAAGAGTATTCTTTTTATTTAGATTTTATTGATGAATTCCTTTAAAAGACAAATGACAAGTTAAGTATTGGCGTTCTATCCTGATTCACTGCCTTGAAACCTTGTTCGGACGAGTGTCATTATGTATACGTTATGTTGTTGACTCTGTCATGTTTTCATCAGTGGAGTGGATGAGAGTTCCTTCATGGTCTAATGGCATGCAGTTATTGATATACAAAATCCCATTGTTGATTTTCTTCTCCATGTCGCTCCCACATAATGACATTGGTTCCTTCATCATCGCTTTTCCCCTTGATATCAAGAGCTTTGTCAGGTGTGAACCTGAAAACAAAATAAAACAACACGTTAGTAACTCTTCTGATGCATTCTAAACTTGAATGCAATAATGTGAAACAAAGACATCGTGATGACATTCCTTCTACGCAATATCATTAACATTTGTGTTATTGTTGTCCAGTTTATATTTCAGCAGAAAAAATTTGGCAACAGAAAATAAAAGTGCAAAGATTTCAGTAACGTATTTTGGTATAATATTGTTCATGGTATTGTTATTAGCTCCAACATTATGAACATACAAACCTGTTAATAATGACGCCTCTTGGTGTTCTCATCCAGTACTGACCTTCATTTCCCTCGTCAAACGGATAACACCGTATTATGTCCCCATCTTCATTGTCTGTCAACAACAGATTGTCGTATTATTATATTCATTCAGGTATATTTGAATATTAACACATAATACAACTATTACCTCTATTGTAGAGGAGTTGGGTGAAGACAACAGGTGTATATCTGGATATATAAAATCATTTACCTTCTGTTTGTAGGGCAAAGCCTGTAAGTTTGGATCTAATAACATTGTTCTCATCTTCCCACCACAACTGATTGTCCTCATCACCCTCCGGGTCCTTCATGATTACTTTTGTGCCATCCTTGTCACTTTTACGTTTCAGATCCATCACCAACCCATTCATGCGGCTACGGATCATAAAATAATAACGGCAGGATCTGAAACCAAAACCAGACACTCAACAGTTTTGGAAGCACCAGTATTACAATTCCATATATCAATATAAAAATTAAAATGAAGGTTAGAAATTAAGTTTGTAATTGTTAGATAATAAAATACTATATGTCCAGTGAGAATGCGCACAGCAAGCAGAATATTGGGCGTAAAAGTGACTGCTAAGCAAAGACAATTGTTTATACAAAGACAACTGTTTATATTCTACGCGAAATTACTTTTAATGAGGTATTCCTTACTTTGTATATTACAGCCTCGAGATGCTTCAATTAATATAAATTTTAAAAATTGACACAGCCACAAGCAAACTTCCAGAAGTTCTTACAGAAGAAGTTCTTACAGAAGTCCTTTTCAACTGTAACGCATTGTTGACAAGGGAACGTACAGTTGCTTAAAAATTCATTTCAAGAAAGAAGTGTAGTTTGGTTATTGACTAACATTTACACTACTTATTGACTTGAACTTACAGTAAATCCTTCAATATATTTTTAAATATTAAAATCAGAAAAAATGTGAAGAATGAACTAAATCTGTTACAAATATGAAATATGTGTACTGAGGCGTTCATCGTGTTTTCCAAAATGAAACTAAATTGAATGAAATGGCATTTAACGTTCGTTTATTTTTGCAATATTGATTTTCCTTCAAGCTGGTAAAAGTAACCTGATCACTGAATTTGTACATCACATTGGACCAGATAATACAGTGTAATGTGCCTGATTTAACACAGTCTGCGTTGAAAATTTGTACCACAGGTGAGTTATAGTAACCTCCAACATACCAACAATTTGTTATTTGTGTTACAAATATGCAGTCGTTCTCACAAGACATTTGCTTTTTTAAAGTATTGCTCTTTTAAAGATGCCAAGCCCATTTTTCGGTCCATTCTTTTCGATTTAACCTTTGAAATTACGGTAATTTTATGAGCTTGCAAGCTCATAAACCTCCATTTATCTTAACTAATTTTCCTGAATTAAAAATTCCGGCACTGTAAAAAAACAATCATTAATACATCAGTAAAATAAACTTGATAAGAAAGTTTACACTCTTTCGCACTCCCACAATTGGTTATCCGCACCATGCTCTTCCCAAGCAATGACTTTAGCGCCTGGTTCGGTGGAGCACTCTGCTATGTCAAGGACACTGTTTCGGTCGTAACCATTTTGAATCGTGCCATGGCCTCTTCGAAAAAACCACTTTTGATCTTCATTATCGTCTTCATACTCATCAATACACAGCTCACCATCTAACAGGCAATAACATTGAAATAAATAGAATCTGCTGCCAGACAACTTTATAATGTGGACAATTACTTTCAATATACCATTGTTTTTGTTTCATAAAAAACCCAGAATGATTCTGACATCATAGAAAATTGAGAGGGTTGGTTTTTTATTACTTTTGCAAAATAAGGTACTGAACGGCGGGAGAAATTACACAGGTGTTTGTGTTTGGGCGAAGGTGTATTCTACATTCAATAGTATAGTGGCAAACAAATCATAACGAGAGTAATCAGGGCAAGTTTTGTCAGTCTCACTGTTCTAATAAGTAGGTTTTACTGCATATTGGCATGGTTACTTCTGCATGATTTTATTTTGCTAAATGCTGTAACCCTGTCTAATTTTGTAATGCGTTATTAAATGTGAAATCCAAATTGCCCACCATTTTCTGTTGTATCTTTTCACTGTCCTATTAAGGAAAATTAGAATCTTAACACCTAATAGTGAATTTTTAACTGCAGATTGTTTTGCAGCAAATTATATTTATTTCACTAACATAATGCAAACTTTATTACTTTATAGATCCCCATCTACTTATGGATCTCCACATAAAGGCCTGTTTAAGAGGTAGCTTTACCTTTGACTGTGAGGCACAAGTCATTTTGTTTACTGCGGATAGTAAGAGTATCGAAGTCATCATACCACAGTTGATTATCTGGCATATTATCTTTTTTCTCCCACATGATCACCCTAAAAAATCATAATGAAGTATTTAAAACTGATATTTCGGGAAATAAACATTTGGTCCCGGTAAGTTGATCACGAACAAAGTGGTGGTAATTGTCCAGAGCCATTTTCAGTGGAACGGACCAAAATAAAACCAAGGAAATGTGTCAGGATATTATCAACTGATGAAATTAATTTGGACTTTAAGCTTTATGTAATTGTTTGTTTAAGTTTAAACAAAAACACTCTTTCTAAAGAATAGTTTCTTTGAACTTACGGTGTTCCTGGATCATCTGATCGATGCTCAATATCCAACACCAATCCATTAAATTTGCTAAGAATGTAGTAGTATTTTCCAAAGGCATCCATTTGTATTTCTTGTGTAACAATATATGTATTTAAAAAATACAAGAATGAGAGTTACGACTAAGGATGAAGACACAGGTAAATTGCTGCTTTAATTCTGTTTCGATGGCGGTTGTCAACCAGTGTTATCTTTAAGAGCTTAGTGTGACTAGCAACCACTTATTAAAGATCAAAGTCTCGTCATTTATTGATAAAAATGACTGTGACAGGTAACAGTATAACTGAACGTGCTAACCTGACTGTAGCTTTGATAGAGTTTTTATTTAAGAATGGTATTTTGTAGTTATCTAGTTAAGCTATACATTTGCTTAATATAACATCGTACTCAGTTATTTCCAACATTTAACTGCAACACAGATATGACAGATTTTGTTTTCCGCTGTACTGTAAATATTCAATTAAAATAGTAAACTGGCGGTTTGAGTAAGGTTTCTATGTGTGAACAATATAATCTATTATTTGCGTGTGCCTCTGTATGTGTGTGTGTAATTGTTTGTGTGTGGGGGTTGTGTATGTGTATAAAATACGAATGCTTGAACTATAGTATAATATATGTATAGGTAACTAAAACATAAGTTTTACTCAATACTCAAACTCAGTGTGTAAAATAGTGTCATTTTATCATTTTCATTTCCTATATAACTGATACAGATTAATAATTATGTTGGCATGTCGATTTGGAAGATGAAAAGTGCTCATTAATAACTGCATATAAATTATGTATGTCAGGGTAGAGTATAAACCATGCAAGAACACAAGCCTCACCTTTGAAGGATGCATTCTTTAAGGCAGCAGTCCTTTTAATTCAGTCTCAGATGCAAAAAGGCATAGTAAGGTTGCCTTTTATGTGGTTTGAGAACTTTCTACGTATAGCCATTTGTAAATACCCGAAAACGTATTGGAATAACCACTTTACCCATATTCCCTTATTTTCGCTTTTTCAACATTACGTTTGGGTTGTTTGATTCGGTTGTTTGCTCACATATTGTGCATATTCATGATCATTCATGAAATAGTTTCGCTGGAATGTTTATCACTGGGCTGTTTTTTATCATTGATTTCAGTGTTTTGATATATTTATAAACAGTTTTAGTAGAGATATTTAGCACATAAGAGAAGTCCATTTAACTCGTTTCTAGATCATCTTGTATTCGCAAATAAAGATCTGATTGAAAAATTATATGAGAGAAGATACTTAAAAGGTCTAAGACTATATAGTAAACAGCACACGATTGCATTTTTCTGTTCCTCTTTCTGTATTTTCATAAGGGCAGTTTTTTAATCCTTAATAAGGTGTATCATTGATTACCAATCTAATATTTTTCAAATCAACGTGGCATTGTTCAATTGCAAAGCTGCGGTAAGTTTTCAGCATCTGTGGCAAGCGTCTTTACAATCTCCAATAACTGCACATCCTAGATTTCTTATCTCATAGCTCAGTTGTGTGTCCGTTTAAAATATATTTCAATAGGGTACTTTGCAAAAGATTAACTGCAAATTCAAGTATTGCACTTGACTACGGTCAAAGAAGTATTAGATATGCTAGAATTCTTCTTTTAAAAAATTGCTGTTCTAAGTGTTTGAAGGGTCAAGCTCAAGCAAGCAGACCCCTGGTGTTTTATAGGGATTTTCTTATTAGTACTTTTCTCCATATTTAATTGTACATGGCTTACCTCAAACTTTTGAAGCCCGAATAATGGGGTGAGTGATCTAAAACACAGAAATAAAATGTGACCTTGACACTACATGGTTGAGCCATAACCTCTTACGCAAAGCAATAACAGCTGTTGGACTCGCTTTATTTTATTTACTCTTGGTTCCCAGAACAAGAGCCCTGCAGAGGCAGGACCGTACAAAGAATAATAAAACTCAAATTTATTATTAGTTTTAAAATTATAACAACAAATTATGACCCATAACGAGTTCTTTTCCTAATATAATAGCATAATAGTACTCAGTCACATGAAAATGAGTTTTTATTATATTTTTAGGACTTTTGCTAACATTTTACATTCAATGACGTGTTCTTCCTCACTACTTCTAAAACAACCTTCGAAATACTATACTTAAATTTATTTCTAACTAATGACTGATGTTCTTAGAAATATTTAGAAATAATATTACCACAAGGTCAAAACATGATGTGCAAATATATATGAATGTGCATACTTTCGGCATAATGTATCACTTTTCTCGGAGGCTATACGATTGAGAAGTAACAAAAAGTCCTTGCAAAAGGCACCAAGAACACACATCGGGTATATCAATGGCTTCAACATAATTAAATCAAACGTAACATTTTAATTCTATTGTTTTTAAATGAGCTGGATATTATGTTTCACCTTCCACGCTTGAATGAAAACCTTATTATACTAATTCAAAATCAAATTGTTGATTTTCTTCTCCGTGTCGTTCCCAAATAATAACTTTGGCGCCTTCATCATCTTCCGCATCTTTGATGTCTAATGCCTTATCACGGTTAAACCTAAATTAAAAAGTAGAGAGTTTCTTAAAGATAGTTTTCTTTCTTGCGGTGTCTTACGGGTAGGATTTTGTTGTTAAGAAGCATAAAGTTTGATTTTGTAAAAGTTATATTTGTTATCAATATATGAAAATCTCATTGCAGTGTGTTCTCCGTTGGTGCCCCAAATGATCTCAACTCATGTCATCATCTGTTAATATCTAGAGCACTATCCCACAAAATTTGTTGTGCTCAAAAATTAAAAGGAGTCTCAAATTTGAATAAAATTCTCGGATGCAGGAATCAAGATAACAAATTAATGGTTATTTTAATCATATTAAAGAATTTGCAGTATCTAAAGATCACTGCTCTTTATTTGAACCACTCCAAAACATGAAACATTAAAGTAACTGATGTCAGATGTTAATGAGTTTATTATAAACACAAGGACTATAGTGTTTATAACAATTTACATGCAATCATATGCATATCCAAAACAAATTCGTTGCAATTCAATGTTGTATTAATTTAAACGAGCAGTTATAATAGGGTAGTATTTACTGTATCTTTTGCTTAATTTATTTAGATGATCATGTTCGCATTTCATCAAAAGTGTCAAGATGTTCAATATAAGTTAAACATGACATTCCATACATTATAATAAAGATCATTTCTTTATTATTGTATTATCATAGACAGATTGCGTGATCAAGGATAGGATACTACAGCTTAGGGTAGATACCACAGCTTAGGGTAGGATACGTCAGCTTAGTTAGCTTAGGGTAGGATATGACAGCTTAGGGTAGAATGCGACAGCTTAGTTAGCTTAGGGTATGATACTACAGCTTAGGGTAGAATGCGACAGCTTAGTTAGCTTAGGGTATGATACTACAGCCTAGGGTAGGATACCACAGCTTAGTTAGCTTAGGATGGGATGCGACAGCTTAGGGTAAGATACGACAGCTTAGTTAGCTTAGGGTAGGATACAATAGCTTATGGTATTTTACTTGTTGACTATGAGACCGCGCGTTGTTCTAATCCAGTGCTGGTCTTCATTACCCTCGTCATATGGATAGCATCGTATTACTTCCCCTTCGTCGTCCTCTGTTTATAAATAAATATAACTATTTATAAAACAAGGTTGTTTCTATCATATCATAATATTAATTAAGCAATTAAGCCTTTGTCTATTTATATTTTTAAAATTATATATTGAAACCATTAAAAGTTTCTGTCGCCAAGGGTTTGCAGATAAGCACTTATTTTGCTTACTAAACTGTTTACTAACTTATTTTACTAACTAATTTCTTTACTTACTTATTATACTTACTGGTGTATTTATTTACTTATTTTGCTTACTTATTTTACGTCAAGCTTTGCTTTTTAATTGTTAATTGTTCATTCTAATTGAACTGTTTAAAAACTTTTTAAAATGCTACTTTAGTATAATTCTTGAATTAAAAGTATTTGTACACGTCACACATAGCGGTTCATGCACATAAGCCTCATGCGTTCACCTGCACATTTGTACATACATTCATAACTGGGTTTATACACATGTAAATACAGAGTCGTGTTAATGAATGCATTCCCTCTAGCTTTTCAAGTGGAATTTATCTCCACATTTTATAGTTCCCACTTCGAAACTCCGTTTCCAAATGAGAATCAATTTGTATTTATTTATTTATTCTGTTTCTTCCTTTTTTCGATTTTTCTGTTTTATATGATTTCCAGAAGACTTCTCCTACATTGTTTGATGCAGGAAGACGAAATTTGGTACACGCATAAAGGGAAACAACTTCTTGGCGAATTCGCAAAGTTTTAAGGTATACGTAAAAACAGTGTTATTGTTTTGAAAATGGATTCCAGAAACTGTTCCTGGACTATTTTCCGGAGGAGCATCAGATCTGGTGCACCTATAGATGGTAATAAGATCTTGTTGATTCCACTTTGCACGTTGACTTCTAAGACCAAATTTTTTTTGTTTTTTAAAAATCTATTCATCACGAAAATGACTAGAAATAAGGTTCTTTGGACCTGGAAGGTGTTACATTACAGGTGCCTAGGTGACCTTGACCTTCACAATCATGATCAAGGTGGAAAAGCGGAAGTTCAAATTTACCTCGGAAACGTTTAAAGCTCATGTTCGACCCCCTGTCACTAAAACACGTTATATAATAGGTATCTCGGTGATCTCGAATCTCTCGGTGAAGTGAGCTTTATCTCAAAAACGGTTAGAGAGAGAGAGAAAAAAAAGAAAGAAATAGAGAGAGAGAAAGAGAGAAAGAAAGAAAGAAAGAGAGGGGGAGAGAAAGAAAGAAAGAGAGAGAGAAAGGAAAGAGAGAGAGAGAGAGAGAGGGAGAGAGAGAGAGAGAGAGAGAGAGAGAGAGAGAAAGAAAGAAAGAAAGAAAGAGAGAGAGAGAGAGAGGGGAGAGAAAGAGAGAAAGGAAAGAGAGAGAGAGAGGGAGAGAGAGAGAAAGAAAGAGAGAGAGAGAGAAAGAAAGAAAGAGAGAGAGAGAGAGAGAGAGAGAGAAATAAAGAAAGAGAGAGAGGGAGAGAGAGAGAGAGAGGGAGAGAGAGAGAGAGAGAGAGAGAGAGAGGGAGAGAGAGAGAGAGAGAGAGAGGGAGAGAAGGGGGCTTGAATTTAATTTTCTACACTCTGGGCCTGAAGGACGTTACCTCGGTCAAGTTCAAAATCGGAAGTTGGCTATTATCTCGAAAACGGTTAGAAGAACTCCAACCTAGATAAGGTGCTAAGTAAAAAAAAGGAACGTGATACATGTTGTGACTTTGGTTTTCAAGCCATAATTCGCGAGGCATCTGCACTTTGACGGCAATGTATATTCTCATGTAAGACAAAATTTTACTTTGTGGTCTGTCCTAATGGGTTATTCCGCTGTTTGGCGGAATTCGGTCTAATTTATTTCTGAAATAGTAATGCACAATATCTGCTGAGAAATCAAGCAATTTCTGAATATTGTTCCTGTCCGAATATTTTGCAATAACAAAAATGCGCACTAAAATATACCTTCGCCTTGCAGAGCAAATCCCGTGAGTTTAGATCTGATGACGTTCTCCTCATCTTCCCACCACCGCTGGTTGTCTTCACCCGTTTCATCCCACATGATAACTTTTGCACCCTCTTCTTCACTTTGGTTTTTAATGTCCATCACCAAGCCGTTCATACGGCTACGAATCACGAAGTACCGACAAAGCCTAAAATCAAGAATGTCCTATCAAATTTTAGCAAAAGGTATTAAATTATGCCAATTGATTGTCGCAATGGTCATAACAACTATAAATTGCAATGATTGGTGTAACATTCTTGCAAAGAAGTAACTGAAGATAAATTTCGCTTAGTGAGTTTTGGGGCGAAACTGTCAAAAACCAAAAAAGGAGAAATGAACCCATAAGTTATATAAAATTGAAAAAAAAATGTACAGTTGAAAATTTTCTATCGCCAAAGTGTATTGAATTGGCAGGATCAGTTGTGTTTGTTTACGTATGATTCCTTTTTCTCCGCCTTGCCAAACTTGTATATTTTACTGGTATGAAATAGATAAAGGTTGAGGGGCACTGAAATTGATAGAAACATGCTGTAGCATGTCTAATCCAACTGGTTTGAAATTCATTTGGATTTTATATGCAAAAACGGACACTGAAATTTTGCCATTCGAACGCATATTTTAGGCACATGTTGTAACTCATACTACCGTTGTTGTCCAACAGCCAACCTATTGGACCTTTTCTATATAACACCTTTCACTTCACAGACCCACTGGAGATTCCGCGAAAATAGTACTCACAAAAGAGAGAAACCACTTTTTAAAATATCTTCAACAACCAACCGCTACGGCGGTTCGGTCTGTTGTGCATTATACCCGTTTACTCCGCAGACCCGATGGAGATTCCGCGAAAATAACACTCATTAAGGGGGGACTACTTTTTAAAACATCCATCTGTATTTATATATAGGAGATAGATCTCATCAGAGGTCAGCTGTTTTTTAACAACGCTCACACTACAGTCTCAGCGAATCACATTGATCGGGTTCCACTATCTCCAGTGAGTGAGCAATGAAGACGTGTGCTCTGTGGGCTTGCGGGCGTGTCAATGGCCCTTACTACGCGTTGGTGTACGAGCAGCATAAATTACAGTGAAATCCCGGATAAGGACACCTTGCTATTAGGGGCACCCCACAAATACGGACACTTTTTGTTAGTCTGTTTTGAAATTCCATAGACTTCTGTATACTCTGAACTCCTCTTTTAAGGACAACCCGCAATTCAGAATTAAGGACACTTTTGAAGTCCAAAACGCATTGAGAATAACCCCTCTGAAAAGGACAACAACAAAAAAACAGGTCCAACTTCGCGCATAGTGCAAACAGCAATGTACAGTGAAACCCCGCTATTACGGACAAAAAGTGACCGAATAATTTGGTCCCTAATGGCAGGATGTCAATAATTTCGAGGTGCTGTTGATGTGAGTTCTACTGACAACCACAACTGAAATCTTTGGCTATTTTTCTCACACTTTTTCCATCACTAGCTTTTATTATTTTAACTTTATCAGATAGCAAAACTTTTTCCCACTACCCATATTCAGACTACTTAACACTTATTACAAAATAACTCCTTGTTTTACGTATTAACTGAGTATAAAGACAATGAATTACTTGCTCTGTCATACGCATTTTAAAAGACGGAGCACCTGCCAACAGGGATTAGTCGTATAAAGCTTCTCTCTTAAGCACACATCTTTGATAATAAGCCCCATTGTCTTTACAGGCACTGTGTTCACTGTAATGTACTCAATACCCACAGACAACAACAGAGAAAAAACAAACACTACTGAGTAACAAGCTGATAGGAGCTGATAACGCACAAATATGGCCAGCAATTTGACTGTCCGCAATAGAGGGGTTGTTTTAAATGTGTAACCGTACTTACGGCATAAAAAAGAGTGTCCCTAATTCTGAATAGAGGAGTGTCCACAACAGAGGGGTGTAGATATAAAGAAACTCTTATGGCGTTTTAAAACAGACTGAAAAATGTTGTCCATAATTCAGGGGTGTCCATAATAAAGGGGTGTCCATATCCGGGATTTCACTGTATGTGCAGCGCCGTTAATTACAATAATCGTACACACGAAAATGCCTCTTAATTCCCTTTGTCTTACAACACCCGGAGTCGTGTCACTGTTATTGTCCATACAAACATGGTTATTTCTTTATTTACAGTACGTTAAATGACAATTAAAGCAAATAAGAATTTAGCAATTAAAATTTGAATCAAAATTTAAAATATGGGGTGTTAAAAAAACGAAACAACTGTAGTTAAATGAGAAGGTGAAAATAATTCAAGGTAGTGACAATAAAAGTGAAAATGTATTTTGTGTAAATGAATAATAAAACAACAAACATGTGCGTGTAGTGTGTAAAAATCAAGGCAAGCTACCACCACATTTTAGAAACCCCTCTATTAGGAACACCCCGCTATTAGGGACACCCCTCTATTAGGGACACCCTGCTATTAGGGACACCCCGCTATTAGGGACACCCCGCTATTAGGGACACCCCTCTATTAGGGACACCCTGCTATTAGGGACACCCCGCTATTAGGGACACCCCTCTATTAGGGACACCCTGCTATTAGGGACACCCCGCTATTAGGGACACCCCTCTATTAGGGACACCCTGCTATTAGGGACACCCTGCTATTAGGGAAACCCCGCTATTAGGGACAGGATCTGCCAGACAGTTACTGTCCTTAATAGCGGGGTTTTACTGTATTGTAGGTATGGCTTGCGAAGTCGCTTAGAAACTGCTAAAGATGTTGCAGTGGCAGTTTAACAACATACAGCTTCATTTTTCTACAAATGTGAGTGACCAAAGTACTTAACAACGATACAAAATAGTGCATTTTATATATAGAAATGCTAGTAAGTTGTATTCACACTATAAGGTTTATAAGGTATAAGGTTTAAGGTTTAACATCAATCTCCATTTTACCCTTATTTATTTATTTGTTTTATTTGCGTTTTGCGTTTGCCCGTAATTTCGAAAGATGTTAAAAAATTATTTTTATCGATTTGATTAGACTCGGAGATAGTTAGGTTCTGGTTGAGACCAAAATGCAATGTATGAACAACGTTGGCTTATCTAATGTCTATTCAACGTTGTGTCAAAGATGTTGATTAGACCCTGGTCTATGGTCGGAGGCAGTCACAACCAAATTACAACCAGATTTAATGTTGCCTTATGGACAATGTTCAGTAGGCAAATATTTGGAAAATGTCCGGTCGGTAACTATCAGTTGGAAAATGTCCGGTTGGAATATATTTGAGATTTATTAATTTGTTTTACACGTTCACTTCAGTCTTTTGAGCCTGTATTGCGTCATAAAATGTATTGTATTAATTTCATGGTGGTAGATGTGAGAATTGTCACCCGGTCAAGTTTCACTGCAACTTAAAATTACAACAATCGTTGTGTGGATCCTGTTATTCAGGTTCTTGGAGGTTTTTTTTTTTTTTTTTTTTTTTTTTTTTGGTGGTCGTGGGAGGGGGAGGGGGGGAGGTGTTTTCACTATATGACTACATAAATCCGATTGATTTATTTGGAGTAATAGTCGTTACCATCCGAGTAATAGCCGTTACCATCCCAGTAATAGCCGTTACCATCCGAAATGAAAACAAAATGGTAGCCTTTTGGCTGTCAGAGAAGTAATTGACTCCCAAAAATGGAATAATTTATCTCACTCTTTCATATTTTTTTATTCAACACAAAACTTTAATTTATTGAAAATTCTGTTTAGTTAATTTTCCAGCAAGTTTTAATCCTTCTGTGAAAATATAGTTGAACCAAATTGAAAAAAAGAAGAATAAAAAGAAAGCAAACTAATTTCAGAAGTCTTCATCAAAGTAAAAAACGACAAAATTATAAGACTTTAAATGCTTTTATTAGGTTTTTTCACTTAAATCACAAGGCAACAGAAAACTTGATTCGGTGAAAAAAGCTAAATATAATTATCGATATAATTACAATGTATGTATAAATTATAGTATGGAAGGAGGTTTCGGTGAGAAGATAAAAAATTCCGAATATACAAGATGGATGCCGATTCCATTACAAAAAATGTATGCTCTAAATTTGTAAATACAAAAAGACAAAAGAAAAGTTGGAAATTGTAAAAATGGCTTTATTTAGCTTAGCAAATACAGATCTTCGATTCGGCTTTTGTCTTGATCACTTTGTTGGTTATGGCATACTTTCGGTATGAATAGCGTCTATAATTTTTCAATAATTTTATTTTCCTCGATGTTTGACCAACTGTTTACTCGTGAAATGAGCCAGTAAGATAAAATGTTAGATAGAGGTCGCTCACAAATATGTACATCTCGGATGAGTGTTTACTTCAGACACTTTTTTTAACAAATTTAAAATCTACTACGAAATCAAAGATCATGTGTTACAAAGATCAACAACAAACCAGGGAGTCAAAGCAGCTGTTTGTACAAACACCAAAAATCAACACTTCATCCTAACTCTTTTTTTTTTTTTTTTTAGCATCACCAGTCAGCTTTTAGACAGAAGAGCTGTTTTGATGTGACGTCATAGTTTCCTGTCATGACATTCCATTCATTTTGTAACGTTTAAAATTGCACACACACACACACACATTGTAAACATCTCAAAATTTTCTGTACTTGAAATAAAACTTATCTTGTAGTTTTATTATTTAAACTGTGGTTTAGAAATTTGATACATAAAAAGTCAGTTTGTTTACTTGCCACGACTTCGTTCAGTTTTTAACTCTCCTAGTCTCGAAAAAATATATAGATTTAGTTTAAAAACATTCAGGTGCGGTTTTAATCTGGTTAGGACGAAAATTCAGATTTAAGGCGTTCTAATTGCAATACGTGGAAGCAGGAAACGACGGTGGAATGAATGCATGCCACCCTCTTTCTCTTCAGATTCCGTACCAAAAAAAATGTGTGTGTTACAATTTTAAATGCACAAGTTTTAGTCGATGAAGATGATCAAATAGTTACATTTTTAAATCAGTGATTTGCTTTATAAATGGCGATACATTCGAAAGAACAGGGTGTTAAAAAAGGGCAGCATAGAGGAATTTGACTACAGTGTACATCTACAGGGTCTCATTCAGTGCATCGCCGTGCATCTGTCATGGCTTGTATGTCGAGTGCAGTCTATCTCACACAAACTTACACTCTTTCGCACTCCCATAACTGGTTATCAGCACCATGTTCTTCCCAGGCAATGACCCTGGCACCCGGTTCTGTCGAGCACTCCGCGATATCGAGCACGGAATCCCGGTCGTCGCCGTTTTGAATGGTTCCCTTGTGCCTGCGGAAAATCCATTTCTGATCCTCATTGTCGTCCTCATATTCGTCAATGCACAGCTCACCATCTTTCAAAAGAATGAATGGTTTCTTTTTATTTATAGTAAACGACTATTTTCTTGTTATTTATACAGTGAAAGGCCATCTATTAAAGTGCTGAAGCAAAATTTTCGGGTTATCTGCAAACCCATCTCCCCTAGAGTAACCTGGCCTAAACACTGCCACACCAGCTAATATTATATATTCAGTATAAGTGTGGTAATCTTGTATGTCAATAGATGTGCAATTAGTTTTATATTTTATGCGCTACCCTATTATATTAACCCTATTATATTCCCTTCCCCAGAAAGGAGCTGGAGGAGGAGGGGGAAGAGGGTAAATTCATGTGAATCAATAACAAGTAAATCAAAACTGCCTGAAATGCAACTTACTGGTCTCAAATATTCATACCCCGTCGAGTGATTCTAACTATGTGTTCCCTAAAAAGTACCTTTGACGGTGAGGCACAGGTCGTTCTGTTTGCTGCGGATGGTCCTGGTGTCAAGGTCGTCGTACCACAGCTGGTTGTCCGGTTCGCCATCCTTCTTCTCCCACATGATCACACTAAACAAGATAAAAGTAAGAGCAGGTGCTCATTAAATGCGTTGTTGGAAAACAGCTGACCTCTGATGAGATCTAATAGTTGTGTACATATATAAATACAGAGGAGGTGGATATTTTAACAAGTAATTCCTTTCTTTTATGAGTACTGTTTTCGCGGAATCCCCACAGCGTCTGCGGAGTTAAAAGGTGTTATACACAACAGACCCAACCACAGAAGAGGTTGGCTGTTGAACAACAACGTATGAGATGACCTTAACTTGAAATAATAGCTGAACTGATTAATTACTTAAAAAAGTATCAACGACCACCTCTGGAATAGATGTGAAATGTAGAATCATATTCGTACAGACGGCATCTGCTGTATGTGCTCTAAAAATATCACAAGTAGGGAAAATTTTGTCTGCATATGGAGAGGTACGGGCAAAATATTTTAAAGATAAAGGTCTTTAAGAAGACCAGCTTATGAGCGTTTTTACCGAGTTTTGAAACCAAAAGAGAACTAATCGCGTTCAACTGTTGGTTTATAATTCAATTTGGGCAAGAAGTAAGCAGATTGTATGAATAAGTAAAAAAAGAAGAAGTGTCATTTTAGGTCATCAATTGGTCACCTTTTTCAACAGCAACAATTAACAGCTTGAAAGATTATTTGTTTGTTTTCATTATCTTTTTTTCGGGGGTGGGGGAGTGTGGGTGGAGGGAGCATTTCTACCAAATTTGACAGATACCTAATCGAACTCTAAAAACAACATTTTTAGGTTATTCACACCCAAACACAATGGCGAGCGAAACTTTAACTGGAGGGCAAAAACATGGAATTTCATAGATAAAAAAATACATTAAATATAATGAAAACGAGAATTTCGACACATATGTTGCCGCTCAGTATGACATGGTTTTCACTATGGGGCGTCAGCTGAAAGTCGACCCCGGTGCCAGAACCCAGGCTGGGAGGAGGACGGGAGTGCTTGGCGTCACATATGTTACCATCTGTGTCCTCGGTACGCGAGGAGTGCCAGGCTCGATTAAAAAGGGGTTATTTTCCTCCATTACTCCGCGCTCCCCACAAAAAGGGCGGATCTTTCGGAGCTGCACTTTCAAATTTAGTACTCCCCGTCTGAGGGTGGTTTTAAAAAGTCATGGGCACGCATAGTAACCAGTTGGCACGTGACCGCGCGCCCCTCTCCCAGATCAGAATTTTTTATGATGTTATTTATATTCGTTGATTAGAATCAACTAAACACCTGCTTGGTTTTTTCTGTCACTATTATTTAATGCATCAAGAAACTACATCACACCCAACCATCCACACTCTTTCTCTCCCCCCCCCCCCATCCCTGCTTTTAAGAATCCGTTTTCTTTTCAACTTACGGAGTTCCGGGGTCGTCCGACCTGTGTTCGATATCCAAAACCAACCCATTAAACTTGCTGACAATATAGAAGTATTTGCCAAAAGCCATCCTTTAACGCTTTTAAATTTATTCAGATGCAAACAGAAGCAGCTTGTGGTAAGATGACAATAGGCTCAGAATTACAGAGACTGCAAAGATTTTCTGTAAGAAAAAAAAACGCGGTAAAATGTCTGACGTTAATTAGCGTTGTCGCTGATAGTATCATTTCGATAAGGTTACTATTGGTCAAAGTCTATATATTTGTCGATAACAATGAATATTACAGGTAACAGTAATACACACAATGCAATAACAACGGTTTTGATAATAAGTTATGAGTGATTTATGTTTAGAAGCCGTTCGAAATGATTTAGGGCTATCCCAGAAACTCGAAATTATACGGGGTTTTCTCACGTGCTTGTCAGTCATTCATACGGCACAGAGAAATGGCTGAAATGATTTAGGGCTATTCCGGAAACTCAAAACTGATAGAAGGTGCAAATTTTCACCTCTTATTCACCACAAACCAAAATATGAAGGGCGGGGTGGGGGAGGGGTATCTTAATGATGTGAGCAGGGAATCGTTCTGGAAGGAGAGGGTGGCTTTCTCCAAGGATATGCCGTAAAATTGCTTAAAAGAAACATTCATAAGCTTTAGAACAATTTTTACGTCTAAGACCAGGAAGAGAAATTAACGAGGCCCGGCATCTTTGCCACATATGTTTTTCTAAGATTTTGATCTGACCACTGCAGCACTTCTCTTAGTTCTGCAAGTGTTTATCCGGAATCAGCAAAACTTCTTGTGACACTTCGGGATTTGCCAAAATCCCCTAGTGTACTGAATTTGTACGAAAATCTTAGCAGCAGTTTGGGTATGTTTTTTCGTTGTTTTTTTTTTTTTTTTTTTGTTTTTTTTTTTTTTGGGGGGGGGGTCTAAAAGACGATATGTAAGAGGTTAAGAGTTCAGAATTGTATTTTTTGTGACCCCTAAGTGTAATTTTCGCTACTCGGTAGCGAAAACGGTCTAGTTTTATCTTGTTTTTTTTTCCCGTAAAGTTTAAATAAATATTTTAATCAAATGGCATTTTATATCGAAATTTTCGAGGACTCGAAAGCTGACTTCGACACTTTTTCTGCCCAACCAGCAGGACGCCAGACCGCAAAACTGAATAGAGAATTTCCAAACTGACTATGCTTCAATAAAGTCCCCGTGTAAGACAGTTGATACCAGAGGTTTGTACTTCTCGTGGCCGCGGTCAAGTCACATCAGTAAAGGGCATCGTACAGTTCTGATTGCCTTCAAAACTTTGTATAAAAGTACCTGAGGTAGCTCTCTGTTGAAAAAAAAAACGGTCTACAGAGGTGGCAGTTCTAGGTGTCCATGGAACAACCAAGGAGAGAGTCGTCACCAGCATGAAGCAGAGAGAGAGAGAGAGAGAGAGAGAGAGAGAGAGAGAGAGAGAGAGAGAGAGAGAGAGAGAGAGAGAGAGAGAGAGAGAGAGAGAGAGTCCAGTTGGATGTGGCGAGATGAAAGTAGCTAGAAGCCTGACCGCCGGGGTTCAATTCTGACCATGGGGGTAGAAGCCTGACCATGGGGGTAGAAGCCTGACCACCGTGGGTAGAAGCCCGACCACCGTGGGTAAAAAGTCTGGCAACCGGGGCTAGAAGCCTGGCCACCTGGGTCACAAGCCTGACCATCGGGGGTACAAGCCTGACCACTTTTGTAGAAGCCTTACCACCGTTGGTAAAAACCTAACCACCGGGGGTAGAAACCTGACCACTGGGGGTAAAAGCCTGACCACCGGGGGCACAAGCCTGAAAACCGGGGGTAGGAGCCTGACCACTGGGGTAGAAGCCTGACCACCGTGGGCAGAAGTCTGACCAAAGGGGTAGAAGCCTGACCTCCGGGGGTAGAAACCTGATCACCGGGAATAGAAGTCTGACCAACGGGGTAGAAGCCTGACCTCCAGGGGTAGAAACCTGATCATCGGGAATAGAAGTCTGACCAACGGGGTAGAAGCCTGACCTCCGAGGGTAGAAACCTGATCACCGGGAATAGAAGTCTGACCTCCGGGGTAGAAGTCTGACCAACGGGGATATTTTGCTTAACCATAAATATGCGGTCATAGATTGTTCCACTCGCGACAAAATTTGACAGAAGTTTTCGACTCTTCCAAGCAAATATCGAACGAAATCCCAACGAGCCCCGATGCTCAACGGCCGAGAAGTGTTAAAATAAGTTTTCTTACGTAATGACGTCATACTCCTTAATTTTAACACATGCGTCAAAGATTGATAGAGCCTCCAACTCATCCAAGGAAATTTTCGGTCGATACGGCATTCAAGTTTTAGAGATATTTTGCACACAAGATCTTATTCAAAACATGCGCATTTACGTAATGACGTCATATGTCGTACGTTCTAGTCGCGACAAAATCTGACAGAATTTCCCGGTCCTACCTGGCAACAATCTCACCAAGTTTGAATATTCTCCGATGTTTAGTGGCTGAGAAATCGCACACAAGATTGTTACGAAATGATGTCATACCCCGGTCTTTGGACAACTCGGCCCATCGCGAAAGACGATTCGGCCCAACTTTTGGACAACTCGGCCCATTCGTGAAAGACGACTCGGCCCAAATTACCAACTCGGCCCAAAACATTTTTATGGAAAATTTTCTCCAAATTATGAGTTTTTTAGTGTCTTTTATGGAAGAAGTGCTAAGTCAGCGCCACTTTCTATGGGCAAGTTGGTACCACCTTGCAAAGTCGGCACCAAACATTAAATACTTTTACACACCATTTTAATTGTGAAAAAAATTTCGTAAGGTTCCCAGCACCAATTTTGAAATCTCGGAACCACGAATCACGGGTTTTAATGTAGTGCAATGCAACTCTTGCTCATGACAATAACAGAATTATTTAGACGCATTTTATAAAAAATTATAATTTACTTATGTACTCTGTGTGTGATTTTAAGATGAAAGATGTTTTGTTCAAAACAATAACAGATTTCTTTTGACACGTTTATGTGCTCTGTGATTGTTAGATCACAGGTTTGATTGCACATCAAGGGAGCTCGAGTGCTACCTTTGATTGAAATGAACAGCAATTATTGTTGTGAACAATTAATTGAATTTACAATGTAACACTCGTGAGTAAAATCAATTGCAAATCGCTCATTAAATTCGGTTATTTTGATTGAAAGTGATGGGAATTAATTGTAATATGTACCAGTGTAGAAAACGTGAACATTATTTTAATTGCAATTATTGCAATTTTAAGAACCAAGTTTAAAGAGTGTTGGAGTGCCATTTTTGGTGTGTAAAATGACCCATTATCACCATAACACATGACGTGCATGGCGAGTGATATTTGTGTCCGCATCATAAACCGTAAAATGGTGTGTTAAATGGGTATTGTAATATCTGATGTTTGTGACATTCAGACTCCTTTCAGTCATCTCTGTCATTGTGAAAAACAATGCTGATCATAAGAAATGCAATCGAAAGTAGCAGAAATTGCAGTTGGGCGTAATAACACCGGAGTATTCATTAGTTGCAGTCATCCCTGTCATCGTGAAAAACAATACACATCATAAGACACATCTCCCGCCTTTAATAATCTCATGTAACAAATGTCTTCTGTCTTTCATTGTTTGATTAAATCGTATTAAAAATCATAACTGTGTCATAAAAGGGCTGCTAGTTCTAATCAAAATCAGTAATAATAACTGGGCCGAGTCGGTAAAAGTGGGCCGAGTCGTCCAAAAAAAGTTTGGGCCGAGCTGTCCAAAAAGGGCCGAGTTGGTAATGGGCCGAGTTGTACAAACCCCCATACCCCTTCCTTAGTAAAGTAACAAGCCATCGTCGAAGGCGCAGACCCCAACCGGACACAAGTCGCCTTTTGGGCAATTTTTGGCCGATGTGAAAAATAACACGACGTCGCACAACTTCAATATATATCTATTCACTGTGCAAGGTAGCATATGCCTAAGATAAATATTTTCGGAGAACTGGCGTGGAAAGCATTCAAGTCTTACATTGCAGTTATCTCAAGAGATCACAATTTTTGACAAGCCGCCATTTTGGCAAATTTTTTACCGATTTGAAAAATAACTCGACGTTGCACATCTTTAACATATATATTTTCACTGTTAAGGTTGCATATGCCTAGGATAAATAGTTTCGGAGCACTTGCGTGAAATCGAAACAGCATCCAAAGTGTGACACACGGACGGACGGCAATCCTATAGACCCCCCCGCCCCCCGGGGGTCCAATAAATTTTAAAAAAAAAAATCGCCAAAATTGCATTTTTGGAAGAAATCGAAACATAGTCTGACGTTGCACAACTACACGTTATATACCTTCTACTTGCAGGATTTTATTGGTTTACGGTGAATAGTAACAAAGATACAGCCTGGACAAACTTGTCTGAAATATAACAAAGTCTAACTTGTGAAAAATTGCCAAAATTACCTTTTTTGAATAAATAAAAAAATAACATGACGTTGCACAACTACGATGAATAGTAACAAAGATACAGCCTGGACAAACTTGTTTTGAAAAACAACAAATTCCAAAAAAATTTCAAAAAATCGCCAAAATTACATTTTGCGAAAAAATAAACAAGCATGCCCAAAGACATGACCCAGCCGAGTTATCAAACAAGGAAAGAGAAAACTCCGTTTCTGAACATAACTTTTTCATAATTTTAATAGACAAAAACGAAGTTTCAGGGGGGGGGGGGGGGGGGGAAGCTACCCGAAAAGGGATGTTGGAGAAGTTTGGTTTTGACGATTCACGTATTTACCGACATTTACACAATTTTACGAAATTTTTAAAATGCCACCATTTCGGCATTTCTTTTTTGTCATTTGCGAAAAAAAAAAGCAAAGCCCAGGTGGGGAAGCACCTAAGTAACTTTCGATTAAAATTTTAGAACTACTTGAAAAAGACTGAGAGAAATGATGTTTTGACAATTCAGTTATTTACTACCATTTATTCCAGTTTTTGCCAAACTTCAAAGTTCCGCCATTTCGGCAGTTTTTGGCGAACCGCGAAAAAAAACAGCACTGTAGGCGAATCCCTGGGAAACATCCCTGCGTAACATCTAAACGATTGGTGTACAACTGTAGGAGGAGTAGCATTTTAAAAATGGGTCAAAACGAGCACAAAAAGTGCCGCCATTTTGTCAGTTTTTCGTCAATCGTCAAAAAAGTAATAACCATGTGGGGGACCACCCAGGGAACATTCCTGCGTAATATCAAAACGATTGGACCAAAACTGTAGGAGGAGCAGCATTTTAAAGAAAAAGTTTAACATACGCACATAGATTCATACACCCTATAGTGATTAGAGGTGTGACGGTTCACCTACGGCTCGGTTCGGTTCAACAAAAATTTTCGGTTCGGTTCGGTTTTTTTCGGTTCGGTTCAGCAAAACCAACCGGTAGTTTTCTTTTCAAATATATATATATATATATATATATATATATATATATATATATATATATATATATATATATATATATCAGGGCTGGTAGAAATCATGACTTTTTTTTAAAAAGTCATGATTTTTTACTTTTTTTATTTAAATTGACTTTTTTATTTAAATCACCAAAAAAGTCACAGAACATTTAAAAACATACAGAACTGATTTTTCACTATTTATTAGTCTAATGCTACTGCAGTTCTCAGCAATATCACATCGTATAATAATAGCTTTTACGTTTCAACTATTTGTCGCATCTCTGTCGAAATATCTTTATATACGGGAGCTAAACGTCTACCAGTCATTTTTTTTTCAGATTTAGCGCACCACAAATAGTCTTAGCGCTGTTATTTATTAAGCAGTCTTGCTATCAGCAAGCAACTGTTTGGAAATTAGTACGGGCACCACAATGGAGAAATACCGTTAACTCAGTGTGTACATAAGGCGCAAAAGGTGTGGGGGTGTGGGTGACTGCGTCGCATGAGCAGCTTAAGTCGTTAATAACCTAACAATGCATCTTCACTGTGTACACTCAAGGGGCTTGTTCTAGCATTTTATTGACAAATATTACTCTGGAACAAAAAAAGTCAAAATCGTGACTTTTTTACTTTTTTATAGTGATTTAAATCGCGAATTAAATCACTGATTTAAATCACTGATGATATATATATGCGTGTTTATTTTTTTTTTATTTATTTATAATTGCCTGCACTTAATCCGATATTTCTTTTTACCTTAGAACAGATACAAAACCTAACATATAACGGTAATCAGAGTTCGCGTTGGCGGGGTTTTTGTCCACTTTGTGGGCATTTTTTACGAAATGACTCACTTTTTCGGAACCCACCGAGTTTTTCTGGACCCAACTGAGTCACACTTTCCTTTTTTGACTCACTTTCCTGAGAACTAGCGCGAACCCTGACGGTAATGTTTTATATTTATTACCTCAAAGCTTACTTACACAAGAATTTACATTGTTATTGACTGACAGACTCACATGTAGCCATAATAAACACATGGAATTCGTGATAGGTTCCAAAAAGTGTGTGAAATATGTTTGTTGATTTGTCCGATGTGATATATATATATTAAAACTAAACTATACTAAAAGAAGTAAAATAACATTACCAAATTAATGCATTATCTTGTTATAAATAGCAAAAAACAAAAAAAAAAACAAAACCGAAACCGTGATTGGGCTTTTCGGTTTTCGGTTCGAACCGAACCGAAGCCTTTTCTCGGTTCTCCGTTTTCGATACGAACCGTCACACCTCTAATAGTGATAAGACTTACCCAGTCCGACAAAGTCGGCTGGGTTAAGAAATAACCTGACGTTGCACAACTACACGTTATATACTTTCTTGCTGTAGGAAGTTATTAATCTCTGAGGAATAGTACGAAAAATACAACGTGGACAAAGAGGATTGCGGATGGACGGACAGACGGACACGAGGCGTTTCTATATCCCCTGCCCCCAGCTAGGGCGGCGGGTGATAAAGATTGAAGCATGTATTCTTTCAGTGTGTGAAATTAGAAAAGTACAGGTATAAAATTCAACAAAGTAGGATAGGTACTTGTTACGAACCGACGGACAGACATTTCGATAGCAATAGCCCATAGCTAATTATGGCCAAGCTCTAAAAAAAATGTCGGCATTTTTCAACCCCGACACCGGTACACACCAAAGAAAAGACATCCGTTCAGGAATACTTTTATTAGCATCCCGAATGCATTCACAGCACTACTATACAGAAATACGCAGCGTCAGTTTCAGAATCTGTCTTTTGCTTGGCGTTATTGCGCTGCCTGAGTATCCATGGTTTCCTCTTGGTATTTGCCCTTGTCCATCTTCAGCTGCTTGCCCTTGGCTTTGCGCTCCAGCATGGACTTCCGGTCTTTATCCAGCTTCAACTTGACAATCACCACCTGATGCAAAAACAACGTAACGGATTTTTTTTCCACGTCAGCTCTTCAACTATTAAGCACAGACGGAAAAATGTCAGTTTATAACCTCCAACTCTCCGAAAGCCAAATGTCTAACATCACCTGTAACATTGGCGTTTGCACAGCCCCCTCACCCCCCCCCCCCCCCCCACCCCTCTCCCGCGTATGAATTTTATGGTTGGACCCTCATTTTTTGCTTATCTTACAAATATTTTATTGAAATAATCTTCACACCTGTTTCAATATTTATACTGTATTTTTCTTCTCTACCGCACCTGTCTGCTTCCAGTGAAATCACTGAAAACCCAACCAATCACCAATGCAGCGAGTCCGCAGCGCTTGGGTACGAACCTTGGACGGGTGGATGCCCACGGGCACTGTGGCGCCATTGGCTTTCTCCCGCTGTATACGTTCTATGTGCACCACGAACTTCTTGCGGTACACCTGGATCACTTTGCCAACCTGCTGGCCCTTGTAGTGGCCTCGCACAACCTGTGGTAACCAACCAAATGATAATGCCAATGGCTTAAAGATTAAGATAAAACTCACGCCTGAACACGAAGCTGGGTATAAAAAAGGCAACTTTTACATAACCAGTACATAATATTTTCAGATTGTTGTTATCGAGACAACGCATGGCAACCGATTGCTTATAATATCTTTATCCCTATACCTATTATTAATCACCTTGCAAGTTCCAAAAAAAAAAAAAAACAACTAAGTATTTGTGAAACACAAGCAGGCCGCAACCGCCCCCAAATTCATAGGGGTATAAAGCGATGACGGACGGACGGACACCCCAAACCTATAGGCCCCAATCCGAAGGGTTGGGGTCTAAAAAACCCTGCAGCAACAATGAGTGATCATTGGGTAGTTGTGTAATTACTGGGTAGTTGGTTATTTGTATACTTGAGTATTGTTTGCTGTTCTTAACGGGAGCACCATGCATGCATCGCATACCCCCATGTTTCAGGGCATCGACATTCAGTTACGAGTACTAACGTAGCTTTTTCGAGACCTGCTCTATTACAGGAAAATGCAACAAAATTGTAATTGGAGGCTTGATGATGTTAAAGCATCTCATGGATGATTTGACAATGGTTCGAAAAAAAAAAAAAAACAATAACATCAGATTTCAGCGTTTATTTGGTGAGGGAGCATTAAACTCGATTTGGTCTTATCTAAAAGCTTCCGGTGTTACAGTAAATCTGTGTAATCAGTAATTTCACGTAATTCCTAAAACTTTTAGGAATTACGTGAAATTACTGTCGGGGCCAGGAATTACGCGAAATTCCTAAAATCTTCAGGAATTTCATGTATTTACTGTTTTCAAGGGTGTTTTATTTCACAAATTTCCTAAACCTCAGTTAGTAAATATGCGTAATTAAAGTCGAACAAAGTTAAACGATGGCAAAAACTGGAGGAACACGCTTACATGAACTTAGTTTGTCATAGATTATTTCGAACTTTGTGAGTCCTTTTTATCTTGAATTGCAATTCGTGAACTCACTCACATAAGGTGACATTTGGTGTCATTTTGGTGTCATTTGCCGGAGATGGAATTACATATTGAGACCTTTGTTTTCATCTCGAATTGCAAATGTTACAAAGCTACGATCACTCTCGAGTCCCTTTTTACCTTGAATTGCATTTTGTGCACTCACTCACCTCAGGTGAGATTTGGTGTCATTTGCCGGAGATGGAATTACATATTGAGACCTTTGCTTTCATCTCCAATTATTGTTAGTATTGTGATTTAAAACTTGAAAGGGGATTATCTGGAGGGCAGGGTTTTGTTAAATGCAACTGCTTGGGCAGCAAACGATGTGAAGCGAACAGGTGTAAATGTTTCAAAAACAAAGTAAAATGTAAAAGCAGATGTCACAGCAGTTTGGCATGCAAAAATAAACAAGCATGTCCAAGGACATGACCCAGCCGAGTTACCAAACAAGGAAAGAGAGAAAAACTCTGAAACGAATACTATTAGGCCAAAAAATGAAGACCTCTGTTTCTGATCTAACTTTTTCATATAGTTTAATACACAAAAACGAGTTTTTGGAAGCTACCCGAAAAAGGATGTTGGAGAGGTTGGGTTTTGACAATTCACGCATTTACCGACATTTACACAATTTTACAAAATTTTGAAAATTCCACCATTTCGGCATTTTTTTATCATTTGCGAAAAAAAGCAAAGTCCAGTTGGAGAAGCACCTAAGAAACTTTCGATTAAAATTTTAGAACTATTTGAAAAAGACTGCGAGAAATGAATAGTTTGACAATTCAGTTTTTTACTACCATTTATTCCAGTTTTTGCCAAACTTCAAAGTTCAGCCATTTTGTCAGTTTTTGGCGAACCGCGAAAAAAGTAATAGCCTGGTAGGCGAACCCCTGAGGAACATGCCTGCGTAACATCTAAACGATTAGAGTAAAACTGTAGGAGTAGCATTTTAAAAATGGATCAAAGCGGGCTCAAAAAGTGCCGCCGTTTTGTCAGTTTTTCGTCAATCGTCAAAAAAAAGTAATAGCCAGGCGAGGGACCACCCAGGGAACATTCCTGCTTAATATTAAAACGATTGGAACAAAACTGTAGGAGGAGTAGCATTTTAAAGAAAAGGTTTAACATACGCACAAACATTCAAGCCCCCTATAGTGATACGACTAACCCAGTCCGACAAAGTCCCCTGGGTTAATTGAGCTCATATCAGCATTTGCTTTCAGTAAAGACATGTGTTTCCGTATTTGAAACATTGTTGGAACTCTATTTGACTATGATGCGTTTGTTTTGATTTGAGTAAAGACATGTATTTTGTATTCGATTTGAGTGAAGACATGCATTCTGTACTTGATTTGAGTAAAGACATGCATTCCTTATTTGAAACCATGGTAGAAGCGATGTATTTGATCACTGCAGTGTTGATTCAAGTCTTGAGGTTATTAAATAAATGCTAACACATTGTTTTTGCTAAATCCACAGTTTAGTAATTTCGTGTAATTACTGACCTCCTGTTTCAGTTATTACATGAAATTCCTGCAGATTTTAGGATTTTCGCGTAATTCCTGGCCCCGACAGTAATTTCACGTAATTCCTAAAAGTTTTAGGAATTACGTGAAATTACTGATTACACAGATTTACTGTAACATATAGACTTCTTTATGCATCTGAATGCATAATAGCTTTCTTAGGAATGGAGATTGGGTGATTGGGCAGGGGGGGTAGGGGGAGTGGAGGGTCTATGTCATCGTCTGTGGTTACGGCTGAGTAGGTCCGAATCAGCAAAGTGGTCGGAATAATTGCACGGGTGACAGTCAAGCTAGACTTAATGATGGCTCGAGTTTGTGATTAACAAGAATGTCTGTGGACACATTCATATTTGGTAGACCTCATGGGCAACACTGCTGCCAAATCTGTTCGGACAGGTTTTGCAGATCGAACCGTTTTTTTTTTTTTTGTTTTTTTTTTTGTTTTTGGTTTTGTTTCTCTTTAAACTATCACTTTATGTGGGCAGAGCAACAGGGATCCAAAATTCGAATGACCTTGACTATGACGCCACACGTGACGTCACAATAAACGCCACACAGGAAAATAAGGTTCGAAATCGGATGACCTTGAATATGAGGTCATCATCATTCATTATTTACATAACAATAAGGTTCATTGTCTTTTCTCTGAAGTTGCTAAACAAGAGTGGGTTTTCTCATCAGGCATTTTTTTTTTCGTGGAGGACATTCCTTAGCCCTTCAAAACAAGTCCTGTTTCAAGTCATTTGTGATTGTGAAAAAAATTTAAGTGTGAAATGCATAATTTCTTCGTACAGCCAAAATATCGTGATGATATTGCGTTAAAGTGAGGAAAATGAGAGGCTCTCAATATATAGGACACCTAGGTAACCTTATTGTTGAGGTTTAGCTGTAAATTTTTCTCTTATTAATTTGCACGCTAAGTACAAACATGACTGTAGACAAACCGAAACCAAACCGAAACCGACAGTCACTTGCACTAGCACTGGCAAGACGGCACCAACCTGGACTTCATCGTCTTTTCTAATTGGGATGCTGCGTACTCCATACTTCGTTCTCAAGTCTTTGCTCAACGGCGAGCTCATGATGACCCTCCTGACATGGGACGGCGCCTGAAAGTGCCTCTTTCTGTTCTTCCTCCGCGAGGAGGAAACCATCTTGTTGAACTTCATTGTCTCTGTGATGGTTCCTACGAACAAATGTATTACATTAAAGTTGCAGGTACCACATGTGACGAGACTGCCAAGGGACAATGGCCCGCTCCAGCTCATTCAAAATCAAAATATTCGAGAAAAAAAAAAAGTAAGTATTTGTGAAACACAAGCAGGCCCCATCCGCCCCCAAATTCACAGGGGTATAAAGCGAGGACATACAGACGGACACCCCTAACCTATAGGCCCCAATCCGAAGGGTTTGGGCCCAAAAAAAAAAAAAGAGCCGCACAAAAAAAAACACCACCAGTAAACTACGGCCGTTTGTCTGATTTCTGAGATCCTGTCTTTAGAACCCGTCTTTATACGCTTCGCGCTAGTAGTTCTTCTCTGTCACGACTATCTCCAAGAAGCGGTACGCTGCAAAGTTTTCAGGCACCGCTTCAAAGCCTCGCTATATGACGATAAGCAAGTCAACTACGTTTGCTTTGAGGCACCCCTGTGGCTACTTTGTACGAGATTCAACGACCCATAAGTTTTTACTGGCATTTGCTAAAGGCCCTCAAAGTACAGCGGTAATCATATACAACTTCTGTGTTACGCTTTCTTTAAAAGAAAACAATACGCAAACAACCCCAAATCTCCCGCAATAAGGCATTTGTTTGTATACAGGGAGCATATCTTATTACGTGAAAAAGTAACAATAATTTTTTTAATTATCCACCAAAAAACTTCTAAATTAATATTTCAAAAAGGACGTGAAAAATAAAAAGTCAAATATTGTGGGTGTACAAAATAAATTTACACGTAATTCTGCATCTATCAACTATTTTAGTGTATATTTTACAAATAAACTATAACTCCTCTATTTAAATTTTTGGTCACTTGACTTTCGTCACGTGACATTTAAAGGCCAGAATGTAAACAAACATTTGACAGGTGGGTGCGGAAGCTAACTTTTCTGTACTTTCATGAACAAATAAAAGATGTACAGATCACTAAAAATTGTGCCTGTTTTACAAAACGGGTATATTGGGCATGAACTTAATGTAAATGTTTGAATAATAGGGGCTGGTATGCAGGATTCGTGCCTCAGAACATATGAAGTTGACCCCTATTAGTGGAACAATGGAAGGCTTCGTAGCTCTGACAGATATACGATGTTATACAAGTCAGAGTTGACTCGGAGCTATGTCACGACGGATCCTATAGTGTCCAACCATTATTAGGATGTGGAAGGAAAATATATTCATGGAATCATTAAAATGGTTTTCAAACACAAAATGAGCTCTGTATCTATTTTAAACTTTTTTTATTTATTTATTTTTCATTGGCTTCTATGCTGGTTTATCCTCTAAAACCGTAAAGACCGCGGAAATAACCGTTTACACGGTCACATCTAAAGAAATTTAAAAACAGCGCATGGACCCGATTCACTGGTATACGCTTGAAGGTTCAACGTATACGGAGATTATTTTTGTATCATGATTATTTGTTCTTGAAGTCTCGCTTACTGGGTAGCTTGTAGTCCCAGCGGACCCTTTCTATCTTCCTAGGACAGAAAGGGTCACAGTTCCTACAACAGAAATGGCCATTGATCTCAATTTTCGAGGCTCTGGAACTTTCGGCGCACGTTCAAGGACACCGAGGCTCGAACTGGCAGGCTTTTTCTTTAAAGGCACACTGAGAAGTACCCTGGCGCATTATTTCTGACCTCAGCGAAACTCCCAAACTAGAGTAAAGCGTGGTTTTGCAACTGTGGATTCATGTTGCTGTTGGCGATAATGAGGGATTCGATATCCTGATCTCAAGAAAACACATATTATTCTCAGTAAAAAATTGTTATCTGACCATAAAACTTGTGCGCCATAATTTATAATTTGGCCATTTATGTGATGCACCCTTTCTAAAATAACGCCGTTGGCCCCAGTCTTGCGCCGAGATTTGAAAATTGACATCAATGAGATTTCCTATTGTAGGAACTATGACTCTTGCTGTCATAGAAGACTGCAAGAGTCATCTAGGACTAGGTAGCTTGAAACCCTCCCGTTCAAAATCACTTCAAACAAGTAAGTATTTGTGAAACACAAGCAGGCCCCAACGGCCCCTAAAATTCATAGGGGTATAAAGCGATGACGGACAGACAGACACCCCAAACCTATAGGCCCCAATTCGAAGGGTTGGGGCCTAACAAGCGACGCCGCTGAGCGATAATACAAGTTTGCAGTGATTCCCATACTCCCATCGAAACATTTTATTATAGAACTTTAACCAAATCTGAATGTAATATTTCGATTCACTATGCCTTGCAAGAAGTCGAATTTTGAACACAGTCCCCTAATATATTAATATTTGATATAAGTTCCAAGATTACGACAGGTCGTTTTCTAAAACATTATTTTGGGGTGGAAACGACCTTATCTTCGTAAGTAAACTAACTAGTAAAACCATTAATAATCGTTCTTTGTCAGGAAGGTAATTATTTGTTTTGATGAAATGTTTTTATTGACAGTTTTATAGATTCCCCATGGTAAATAAACACAAATATTCCATGCCTAGAAAATGGCCGAGAAAAGGGCTTCTTCCGGTGTTACCTGCATGTTTGATGGTGTGCATACGCAAGCGCTGCTAATGTATGATGATTGTTGGGTTCGGTAACTGATCAATTGGGAGACAAGTCAGCTGGCAACAGTCAACTGGGCGACAAAAAGTCCAATAAGAGACAACTCGGAAGTCAACTAGGTGGCAAGTAAAAGTCAACTGTTCGACAACAAAAGTTAACTGGGCGACAGCTGAATATAAACTGGGTGATAACGGTTATAAACTTGGCCTGTTACCACTAAAATACACTTGAAGGTCAATTTGTAAAATTTCTAATTACATTTACTACGAGTCATCAGATCCAAATATCTTCTTACAAACATTATATGGAACGTCATTGATTGTACTGATTACAGATTCCCGAGTCATGTCAGTGATAAACCCCCGTTTTTTGCTTTAGTTTTTTTTTAAACCATGTCACAGGAACTTCAATAGCATTAATTGCAACAATACCTCCTCAGCTTCCGCTTTAGTTAAACTCAATTACAGTTACTTAGAGCTATTCATGCGAACATAGAGTCAAGATTACTGAGTGTTGATCTTAGATTGCACATCAGAGAGAATATTTTAAACATCATAGGAGGCATATTAGTTGCAGCACAAACTGCGCTTACTCGTGTGAATTGCAATTTTTGTTGAAAACCTACACTCAGCGTACTTGTCTTTTTGATGATGTCGCGTCCTACTATCGCTTACGTAAAGGTGTGTTTCATCGTCTTCAGTTTGTAAAAAGTCAACTTTGTAATTGGCCCTACCCTTTGGAAACTTGATTAAAAAAGATTAGAAATCGAATTTTTAAAAGTGTTGCTTTTGTAATATACAACCTTCAAAACACAAAAAGCTATCACACGTCTGAAAAAAACGACATCAGTCAATGATAGGACGATAGAATGAAGCAAATATGATTGTATGAATGAAATACAAGTGACGAGGTAAAGTTAGTTTCTTCTTAGTCAAAGGCACGATTTCCTTGCATAAATTTTTAACATACAGCCTCTGATGTAAAAGAATGAAAAATGGGAAATTATATATCTGTTTTGTCGCCTATATGACTTCTGATGTCGCCCAGTTGATCCCAGGGTTGTCGTTCACTTGACTGCCTTGTGGCCCACCTGTGCTGGCTCCCACCCGACCCGTCGCCCAGTTGACCAGGAACCTTGGGTTCTATGGCGAACTACATTCTTCCAAACCTATTCATTTTATCACTGGAAATATTGGAAAACTGTTTTTATAGAACACAGGTCTCAACTAACAAGATATGTTTTGTTGAGACTGTTGAGACAGAAAAAAGAATATGAGGTACAACAATAATATTGCAACAATTTCCTCAAACATTTTGACTGCGATGCAGAGTTTTTAAAATTTCACATCATTTATTCGGTCATGCATCAGAGTATGTTTTGATAGAACCTTAGGATTCCTTTGCAAATACTTTAAAATGGATTTAAGAATTTTAAGAAGCAAAAGTTAGAGAGAGAATAGTTATTTTGAAACGACCCTCTAGAAATAGAGTCTCATTGGCGTAGTAGTATTAAAATATAGGTCCCCTACTTTTCTTCTGGCAGCGACCTGAAATCTTTTCTCTTTCATGAATATTTAATCTATCATTTCTCTCTATAATCAAATTGCAATAATAAGGCGATATTCAAATTCCTCTTTGGAAGAGTTCGCTTTGCTATTGGCTGAAGGGAAAGCGCGCTCTGGCTGGCCATTGGCATAAAATCCCCAGGATGATCGGGGAGTAGACCACTGCATTGCAGAAAGCAGTCATTACGCTGCGGACTTTTAGTTGAAAGCTTTCAATTCAAGAGCACGATGAATAGAAAAGAGAAAGGTAAAAATTGGTTTAAATTTATGGAAAAATAAATTTGGGAATAAATAACACAACATTAGAGAAAGTTTAGCTTTTTACTGACTTCTAGATGTAAGATAAAAGATAGGAAGAGTTATGCTTTTTAAATTCGGAAAGTGCACGTTCTTCCACCCTCTTGCATCTGATTTGAGGCTGACAGGGTCGTGCTTTTTGTTGGCAGAAAATCGAACCTTCCCACTCCTCAACAAGAAAAAAATATTGCGTCGTCTGACTAACTGGGTAAGTAATATACTGAGTCAACCCATTATCAACTGCCTAAGCTATACCGCCCTTGTACTGCCGGTTTCCCAAACATCTGCATTACGAGGGTTGCGACAGGTATTTTGCAATAAAAATAATACTAAATAAATAAAATGTAGCCCAAGCAGTCTTGTTTCTGAGTGAAGAAACTTTAAAAACTGATTCATGTTGAAGGGTTTTTTTTACTGTTTATCTGTTTCTTTTTAATATTCTTTTTTTCTGTTGCAGCATAAGGTTATATGAACAGAAGCAATTTAATTTTTTTCTTGGATTATTAGTTTGTGTGTCTCTATTTTACAACTGTTCATATTATATCATGTTATATAGTATTAAAAATATTATAAGATGTTTACAAAGCTGCATTATTCATGAGCATATCTGGGGAAAACTTAAGTAAAACATTCATTTTGTAATTGTATTTTTAAGTTTATGTCATCTTTTCTTTACATCACGAGAAGTTTACATTGTGCAGTCTTGTCCCCACTGTTCACAGAAATTGTTTTTACATTATAATTCCATTGTGTTTCATTATAATGCAGTCCCACACAGACGTAGATCAATCGATACGATTATAGTCATTTCAGTAGCCAAATTATTCCGGAGGGTGTCTCAAGTATCTGTGAGTGTTATAAAAACGTAAAAATATTTGCATATGTTCACTACAGTATAAAACACTACCAAGCGCTACTCTAATAACCGTCCCTAACAACAACAAAAAAGGGACTTTACTGGATTAAAAAAGTAGGAGAAAAATTGTGCAAAGCGTTTACATGTAATGAGTCATCTTAATCGGGTTACAGCAGATCTATTTATTCATTGATGTTTTAGTTATTTAAAGTATTTTGGTTACGTTAACTGCTGTATTGGATCACACAAGCTTCTATTATTATTATATTGCGGTGACTCCTTTTTACACGGTATTAGAAGGTATACTTTTTTTCGTTTAAATGTGCTTTGCTTGATTTCTGAAAAGTAAGAATCTGAATGCATTTGAAACAAAAATCACGGTAGCTGATAAATTTAGATATATCTTTAACCCTAATAACTTGTAATACTATCAATTAATATTATATGATTAGATTTGTAGATTTATCAATATCCAGATTCCTTCAAATTTGGCTTAAACCTTTCTAGATCCTGCTCTAAAAGGTTTCAAAAACCAAAAGCTTTAGTAAAGATAATTTTTATGTCCGCAATCTCAATCACTAAAACTGGCTTCTTTCGCTTGAAATAGTACATTTGCTGTCTTGTTGTATAATATTTATATAAAATAAATGTAATCAGGTAATCCTTTACAGGACCGCACCGCAGATGCTAATATTTACGAAATCTAAAAAAAAAACAGCATTTAATCAGTGCCTACAATGAAAATGTAGTTCAAATATCGCTGCCTTCGCTGTTGACACACATGTTCAAATATTGATAGCATGTGATTTAAATAACATAGAGTCTTTACTGTGCTCTTATTTCTTAGTGTAGACAGCCTCAGTTTGTTAGCTATTCATAGCCTGAATGCAAATTTTAGACAACTTTTGTCCTTATTTGTCTCCTCCGTTTCATGTATGCATAAGTGTACTCTTAGAATTAAGACTGTTGTGATTATTTCAGTTTACAGCTGCATGCTTATACTGTATACAGTTTACAGTGACTCAGTACCTGTAAAAAGTGATAGTTTTTTGCATGAACGATCAGCATTAATATCGGACTTGATCTGAAGCGCAAGTTATGGCATACTTTATTTAAGAACTATTATAAAACTATACATGAGATAATCACTGCTCAATACGGTAAAGGAAAACCACATCGCCTTTAGAGCACAATAACTACTTTTCGGATAACAAAAAAGGAAGCACGCATCATTATTGTTTTTGGTTTTGAAATTTATTTAAGTAACTATATAAAAATAAGCAAATCACAGAAGTAATGGTAGTTTGTAGGAAGTACGAAAATATTCTACCGGAAATGCTACTCATAAAACGTCTATAAAAGTCTTTCATCCTATGTCTTTGCAGCGGTTGTTCTCCTAGCATCTCTTCGATGCCGTAGAATTTAATACAAGATAAAACGTAAGAACAAAATTTCAAAGTTTGCCTCCTGGTAGGTGTGGATGCTATCAATGTAATCTGTATTGCAGATTAGTAATATCTTATAAGTTGATTTCACAGACCGAAAATATACACATTGGGCATGCCTTTCAGAGAGCTGTATTTATTGGTCAGGAGGAGAGGAGAGGGAGAAAGGGAGAGACAAAGAAAGGGCGGGAGAGAGGCAGAGTTCAGGTAATTAGGTAGTTTTGATCAGGACCTCGCCGTAGATACTAATAGAAACGTCACGAATTCTAAAATAACGTAGCACTAAATCAATCCCTATTTGTTACCAGCATATTTATATATATATATCATCAAGTTGCATGTAATAGGCATCACGTGGTCATTATTTTTTCTAATTTCCTGATTGCTAACCTAAATAAAATTATTTAGTTAACGAATTTCAATAAGAGTCGCTCTTTATGAAGACTTTTTCTCCATAATTTTGCAATTTTATGTAAAATACCATTTGCCAACAATTTTTTTATTTTAATAAATGTCACCTGTAGATACAACATAATTTTTAGCTCTGTACGCCTGTGCAGAGATTTAGGATAAAATTAAACTTGGTATACCACAATAATAATTTGAGATTGCGCTGGTGATTTGAAGCTTCGACTTTAATTTGGTTGCAAGCCATTAATAAAATTTCTACATAAAACTTAAGTGATTTTAGCAGCTCTAAGTTGTACATAAGTTGTACATATGGGAACTGATTCCTCCCGTGCATTCTTAATATATGACCTCTTGGACAATAGTAGAATGAGACGTGTATCCACAACACACGTCTATTTGTGGAAAACAACTCACCGTTACAGATGCTAACCGTGATACACACTGCCAGAAGTGTTTCATGATAAGGAGACCTGTCACACTGTCAATTGAAAAACGGTCGGATACAGAGCGGAATAAAAAATATATTCTCTTTTAATTATTGTCGTATTGTAGGTCGATAGAGGGAATAAAAACTCACCTTCAGTTCACGAACTTAGGATTTCATGAAAAACAATGACAGCAATAAAGGAAAAAGAAGGCAAAAATATAGAAAAGGTTAAATATTTGTATGTACAAGAAGGAAGAGAACCTATAGCACCGGATAGGGGCTATGCATGGGTTGTGCTATTTGCCTCGTTTGTGACAAACGTTATTGTGGATGGTGTTTGCTTTGCCTTTGGTATATTCTATCCAGAATTTTTAGATTATTTTCAAGAGAGTCGCGCCAAAACCGCATGGATTGGGAGTACTTTAAATGGTACATACATGATTATGGGTAAGTTTAAACTGATTTGAAACTAGCTCCTTAACCACGAAATTTATAATTATGAAAAATAATGATTAAAAGCGTTTTTCCTGCGTCCAACGTCAGCGATTGCTGTATATGTTACGTCTGGACACGGGAATGTAATATCATCAATCCAGAGGAATATACGATGTTGCAATTTAGCCAAAACGTCCATGTGGTGTCAGAAATTACCCAAATTGAAGCACTGGACAATTTACTTGTAACTGGCAACTAAGTTGCTCAATTTTAGATGCAAAATCCACGTTTAGTTGTGAAGATTTTACTCAGATTTTACTCAGAACTGTTGCTTAGCGACACCCAATTAAGATTTATCGGAGATGAAGAGTGAATTTTAGTATCTTTCTGAAAAAAAACACTGCCACTAGTTTTATTTGAGTCATTTGTGTAGTGGTTGAAATGCTAATTTGCTGTTTCCCTATCTCCCTTCTCCTCCTCTTTCTTCCCATCTCTCTCTGTCTCTTTTTCTCTTTCTCTCTCCCTCTCCCCCTCTCTCTCCCCTCCCTCTTCCTCCCCCTCTCTCTTCCTCTCTCTTTCTCTTGTTAACGCACAAATGTCACCCTTATCAGGGCCAATTGCTGGAGCTTTATGTAAACAGTTTGGCGGGCGACCAGTCTCCATTGCTGGATCAGTGTGGGCATGCCTTGCTTTTATTGGCTGCACTTTTTCCAATAATGTAAACACCATGATAGTAACTTATGGCATCCTGGGAGGTAAGTATGTGATTAGCTCATTTAATTATTGCCATATTGCTGTCATAACATAAACTGTACTTAATAACATATATTTATCTTAAGTAGACAAGACGTGATAATCTGGAAAGTATGGTAGAACTGTTTTAGCTATTTGTATTGTTTAAGGTGTTTAGAAGTTGAAGGGAAGCGATGCATCGAGATGAGCTAGAGGATTCGATGAACTCCCGTATTGCAAATTTTGTTTATCCAAATCCCTGCCGCTATTCCAAGACTCAGAGAATACGATTGTCACATGCGATGTTCGAATATAGGACTGTCAGATTAGATGCTATCACTCACAGGCAAAACAAAGTTGAAAAATTACAGTAAAACCTTCCCTTAGGACACCCTGTATTTTAGGAACACCTGGAAATTTGGGACAGTTCACGCTAGACTGTTTTGGAATCTCATTGACTTCCATATTAAGAAAACCTGTACAATAAGGACACCTGGCTATTCTATTAAGGAGTAGGGAGAGCATTTTTGCCCGCAAGTCAAATTTTACACTGAATTGGCATGTATATTAAAGGCAGCAGTGTCGCATTGAGTAAATAAGGAACATAAGCCGTTTTTCACGCTGCAGGGTATTGTTTGCCAATACACTGTGCTTAAACCTATCATAGTACGTCGTATCACGCAAGCTAAAGCGGGTTTGTGGGATGTGTTTAGACAGAATGGAGGGAAGGGGCTGGATTAACTGGGATTTTTTGGTAGGTCTCCTGACTAAACGTTAATAAAAGTGAGTTTTTATATACCGATTATTCAGACAACCTGCTCAAACCGGTTTACAATGTGCTCATACATGTTTATAACTATTGATTACAATTTTTTAAATCATGATTATCATAACTTCGACCCATATAGTGTCTCTGAAATCCCTATCTATTGGCACATACGCCCAACAGTAATGCAACTCTAACTTGGTATTGGAGGACTATATAGGCACACCGACATCGTTAGGGGGTATGCAAGTTGTCATGATTCCTGGCCACGAGCGGGATTCGAACCCGGGCTACAGAACCACAACTGCATGACTGGCAAGTGTCTTTAACCACTCCGCCACCGAGCCACCGAGCCACCGAGCCCACGTTACATCTATTAATCTTTGAAGTTTTGGTGCATCCTAGCTTAAGTTTCATCTCTGGGCTTAGCAATATGAATGAAAGACGAGTTCTTTGCTAAGTCTGTACTTAAAAAGCAATTGCAATTAAAACATTGGAAGAGCAAAAAGACAAAGAAATTATCGCTTTCAGAAAAAGGGCATAGAATCTCGATGTGAAAAGATTATGCATTCGTTCCAAAAACAATGAACTTAATTCTACTGCTTACTAGTGGTTTATTAGGGTGTGCAGTCAAAATATGCCAGTTTCAGATCCATTGCTTCTGGAAAACGACCAACTCGGTTTAGGTAACTTTAGAGCTTAAAACTGCTGGCTCGAAATCTTTAGAAAGCGATATACTATTCGGTTTCTACCCAGTAAGCACAGAAAAATTTTCCCATGTGGGATACGTATGGGTTTTAATTGGGATTTGCATGGGAAGGTGAGAAAGGGGAAAACCCATATTAATCCCGTCGAGAAAGGAGCCATTTCTGGGTGGGAAATGTCTGGGTTTTCCCACGCTGTGAAACCCCCTGTAAAATACACATGAAATATGTATGGGAATGCCCATGTAAATCCCACCCGGGGAAAACCCAGGTGGATCCCAACTGGGAAATGCATGGATTATGCGTGGGAATTCGGACCATGGATTTTACCTCGATTTTTGTCTCATTCCCATGCAAATCCCTGCATGGGATTCACGTGGGAAGGCCAAAAATAACCCTGGGTTTTACATGGGTTTTACTTGGGTGTGCTTACCGGGTAAGTGTTTCTGGGGAAGGGACGGGCGTGGATGAAACAACCTGTTGATGACTGGTAAGAGAAATTGGCTACGATTCTCCATGGTTACGAACCCAAGAATGTGCAAAACATGGATGAAACCGGATTATTCTTTCGGGCAGTTCCGGATAAACCACTCAACGTGCGACACCGAGCATAAGAATAGCAGACGCCAGACATGTATTAGACCAACATTAGACAGACATGTATTAGACCAACATGTTCAGTTTTCATACACATCTGATATGTCCACTTTGACCGATTTGTTGTAAAGAGCAAGGGATCTTATCTCTCAAAAGCAACTCTCTATGACAGAGAAGAAAAGCCTAAACTGCGGACAAATAGAGAGGTCTAGAGAGTTGCAACCATGAACGGTTTACTTATCGTGTTAAAACAAATCTTCTCCTTATTGATGAGAGACATGAGAAACGAACAAAGAAATAAAGGTTTTATAATGGTTGGTTATTTATGTTTTTAGCCCTTAAACAAATCCTCTATTCGTCTGTTAGGGCCACGTCCCCATTAGGCACAAAAAAGGCTCAGTCAGTTAGATGTCCTTGATACACAGGTTTTACTGTATAATAAACTATGGAAAATCTGCTAACAACAGTATTACAAGTATACACAAATAAGATCGAAATGTTACGATTTTGCATGTTTCAGGAATAGGATTTGGTCTTTTATATTTACCGTCCATTCTTATGGTTGGATTCTATTTCGATAAAAGAAGGGCACTGGCTACTGGCATCGCTACATGCGGCTCTGGTGTGGGAACGTTCGTCTTCGCTGTATTGTGCAACTGGTTGTTGTATCTGTACGGCTGGCGTGGGGCTCAGTGGGTAGTGGCAGGCATTGTGCTGAACGGGGCCACCATGGGAGCCTTATACAGGTCACAGTGGAATTTATTTTATTCATTCCAGTTACATGTGGTTGCCTCTTTAGTTGTTTGGCTTAAAAATGTGAGCATTTTATTGCACTGCTCCGAGCTTTTTGTTATAATAAAGCATGTTTTTTGTTATGCTTCTTATTGTTTATTATTTTTATTTCTAGTTCTTACTGTTTATTTTATTTCATTTTTACTGTTTATTATTATTTTTATAATTTTATTATTATTAGGCCACTAACAGAAGAAGATATGGAAAAATACAGAAAAAAGTGGAGACTTAAACATTATGCAAAAACACATGAGCTGCTAACAATTGAATGTTCAAGCCCCGGATCTTCTGTGGCAGTCGGAAACATCAACCTGAAATCCAACAACGAAGCATGTAACCAAACTCTTTGCAACGGTGAAAACGAGTCATTCGAAACAGCGAGCTTAAATAATAAAATCTCAGCTGAAAAGAAGGCGGAGAGATCTGCATTTCGGTTGTTTCTTGAGAGTGTCACAGAGAGCATGGATGTTCACGTGTTACAGAATCCGGTCTTCGATATCTACGCCTTATCGTGCATCCTCTGCATGGCGGGTATACATACCTTGTTTCTTCGTTTTAAACATGATCTGTAAATTCAATATGTGTAACTTGAAAATGAAAGAGTGACAGAGAACGCGCGGTTAATTGCGTGGCGTTTGTTTCACATGCGTAAATCGTATGTCCGAATACTTTTATAGACGGTCGGGGGAGCGGTCGATTTTTAAGGAGGGTATATGAGTGTGAGGGGTAATATTCACCCCTGCATCCGACTATTGAATAAATGTTTAAAAAAGCGAATCACTTGCATAAGATGACAATTGCTTTTAGCCTATACTACTCAGGTTTCTTTGTTCCCTTCACGTACCTGCCGGACAAGGCTCTCGGGCTCGGCTACTCGCACAAGGACGCGGCACTGCTACTCAGCATCCTCGGCGTTACTAACACCGCCGGCCGGGTCGTAGCCGGTGAGTGCGCAGGCGTCTCCAATACACCTGTCTCTAGTGGGGGAGGAGGGAGGTGGAGGAGGGGGAGAGGGTGGTTACGGATGGGGGAGGGGGAGTGGATGGGGGAGGTGGAGGGGATGGGGGAGGGGTACCTTACTAACACCGCCGGCCGGGTCATCGCCGGTGAGTGCGCAGGCGCCTCCAATACACCTGCCTCTAGTGGGAGAGGGGGGAGGTGGAGGAGGGGGAGAGGGTGGTTACGGATGGGGGAGGGGGAGTGGATGGGGGAGGTGGAGGGGATGGGGGAGAGGTACCTTACTAACACCGCCGGCCGGGTCATCGCCGGTGAGTGCGCAGGCGCCTCCAATACACCTGCCTCTAGTGGGAGAGGGGGAGGGGGAGGAGGGGGAGAGGGTGGGGACGGATGGGGGAGGAGGGTTTGGGAGGGGAGGGGATTGGGAAGGGGGAGGGATAATTTACTAACACCGCCGGTCGGGTCGTCGCCGGTGAGTGGGCAGGCGCCTCCAATACACCTGCCTCTAGTGGGGGAGGGGGAAGGGGTGGGGGTTTGGGGGAGGTGAGGGTAGGGGAGGGGTAACTAACCCGACCGGGTCGTCACCGGTGAGTGTACATGCGCCTCTAATACACCTGCCTTTAGTGGGGGAGGGGGAGGGGTGGGGAGGGGTAACTTTCATTCAGTACGCCGCGTTTCCAACAAAAAGCGTATTCTTTCAGTTATGTTCCGCGTTCAAAATGGCTGACCTGGAAATTGAGTTCCAACTGTGCTTTACTTATGAATATATATACCAGTGAAAAGGAATTTTCCCTTATTAAAAGTTCACAGTCCGCGTTTAGGGAGTGGAACTTATAAATGTGTCCGCGTTTTTTTAAGGGATAAAATCTTAAAACCCGGCACTCCGCGTTGAGAAGCCATGGAGATGTATGAGTCTCCTCCACCCCTTTTTTTTTTTTTTTTCGGGTTCAACTCTGTGCTCAAGATGGCAAATAGAGGATTGACTTTCGTTTTTCGGAATTCAAAATTAACTCCGATCAAATCTGCCGGCCATCTGTTTTAAAAACTTATTTTAGTCCCCAAGGCTATTGGGATAAGGCAAACTGAAAAGTGTCACTTGAAAAAAAAAAGCCTTCTGGGCTGCGTTTAGGGGCGGTTTAAATGGTGACCGTTCTGCACCAGCAATTTCTGTAGGTGGGTTGTTTTACCTTTTGATAACAGTAATGTTTTTTTGCTACGTGTGAAAGAGGATTGTGTCTCCCTTTTTCATTAGTTAGTCGGTGAACTGCAGATTGAAAAAAAAATCCTGTTATATTCCCTTGTTGCAAATATTTCAAGTTAACACCCAGTAACGCGCCATATATGAACAAAAATAACAACTAAAATTGTTGTTTACATTCAGGATGGTTGTCGGACCGCTCATGGGCGGACTGTCTGCTGATCAACAATCTCTCTCTGATCGTGGGTGGACTGGCTACCATCGCATGTCCATTTTGTACCAATTTCATGATGTTGGCCATTTATGCTTTAGTGTTTGGAACATGCATCGGTCTGTATACTTGAGGTGTCAAAAAAAAAAAACAGTTGTATTTTGCTAAAATTAAAATTTAAATTCATATTTAATATATGTAATTATATAATTGCAATTATTGATACCAGTAGAATTCATGGAGAAAAACTATGGCGTTATCGTTTGATTGACTATTAATTAAGAATTAAGAATTAATTAATTAAAGAATTAAGAAAAACGTACATTTAACAACCTTTGACAAAAGTTTGGTCAGTATATGCGTTTTTGGTATGGGGAATGTGCCTTTTTTTAACCACATGTATATCGTTGTTATAAAACAGCCGACCTCTGAGGAGATCTGTCTGTTATATATAAACACAGAGCGGGGGGATTCTTTAAAAATCAGTTCCACTTTGCAATAAGGACTTTTTCGCGGAGTGCATAGTGGGTTTGCATAGTAAAAAGGAACTACACAACACCCCGAACTGGCGTGGAGGTTGGCTGTTAGACAACAACACATGCTTATAGTTTTACATTCATGAGCGTCACATATATATGTGTGTGAGACTCAGCAAAATGGTCCGATTTCTCGCTTGGTCCTATTTCGCAATGGCAGGCACCGGAATGAAACTATTTAAAAGTGGTCCTATTTGTGAGGTGATTCTGTTTATGAGGTGACCCTATCAGTGACGAGATCGTATTTGTGAGGTGGTCCTGTATGCAAGGTGATCCTATTTGTAATGTGATCCTATCTGTACTGGGATCCTATTTATGAGATGATCCTGTCTGTGAGATGATTCTATCCGTGAAATGATCCTATTTATGAGGTGATCCTATTTGTGAGGCGATCCTATTTACCGGGTGATCTTCTCCCGGGATTTTTCCGCATACTTTAAAAAAGTAATTTGTCGAAGTGTTAAACAGATATGTGTGGCTCAAATTCAATGCACTTATAAAATAGGTATTTATTCAAACAATGAGTGAAACTTTGGTATAGTATGACCTCTAGATCTCTCTCTATTTACCTCATTCTTTGATCATTTCGTAATACAACTTGAACAATTGAAATGCTACTACGCAGACTTTGATGTGCATATTACTATTATTATTATAAACTTTTTTTCTAGCAAGCCTTTTTTTAACCGCATTATTTTCAGCGGCATTTGTATGCTTAAGGTCTATCATACTGATTGATTTGATTGGCCTGGACACACTCACGAGTTCATTTGGACTTATTGTGCTGTCACAAGGTATAAGTACGTTCTTTGGAGCACCACTCGCAGGTATGCATCTCCAACGAACTCCGTTTTATATATATATTCATTCAGCATACAGTTGGTGCTCATTATTTATACCTACACTCGGCGATACTTTAACAGCGTTTTATAATCCTTGGTGCACATTATTTTAATTTCCGTTTTATGTGGATCATAATAACACAGATGCATTGAGCTCGTACGAAGAGGCGAAGCAATCCTTTTAGCGTTCGGGAGTAGTAAGGCAGCCGCGATAGGGTCCCTTACTACTGTCGGAAAACAGGAGCGACTTGAACTGCCATGCATTTCTTTTAATTTTGGGCAAGAGTGTCATTTAGGGCACCTACATATTTTTGTACCCACGTTCTCCCTTTGGACAAGCTAACCCTAACCTCTGATTTGCCTAAAACTGAATCTGATTTTTTTGATACTCTGTCTAATCCCTAATAATTTTAACTGACGTTTATTTAGCTACTTATGTCGCACCAAATATTGGTAGGTCCCTTTTCAATTTCTGCATAAATTTTCTCTGTTAACGAATAGAGTTTATTTACTACAGAAGAAAAAAACCAGTTTACCACGGCTTTATTTTTTTTTCAGGATTCCTGTATGACATCACGGGAACTTACGACTTATCGTTCTATGTCGCTGGCACCTTTATCGCACTAGCGGGAGCCATATGTCTGCCACTGCGACAGCTGAAACGTTGTCAGAAATAACACAGGCGTTACAACTTATCATCAGCTGCTTCATGGAGGACTCAGAAATAATATAGACGTTACAGCTTATCATCAGCTGCTTCGTGGAGGACTCAGAAATAACATAGACGTTACAGCTTATCATCAGCTGCTTCGTGGAGGACTCAGAAATAACATAGACGTTACAGCTTATCATCAGCTGCTTCGTGGAGGACTCAACCGCTTATTTATAAAAAAAACAATGTGTTATGATTTCAGTATCTCTGAATATGTGGTAATAGTAAAATATGCGCTGGCTGTTAAGTTTAGATAAAAGTGTGAAAGAGATTGATAGACTGATTAGGAAACAGACGTAGTATTCACCTTGTGTTTTTTATATATACACTTCAATGTGTTGTTGTAACAACTTGATGACGTAAGAATTACTTAACGGTAATTCAGACTGTGAGAAGTAGCCATAATAAAAATTACAATGATATGGTCCAAATGTCAAGAATGATTGTGCAAAACCCTCGCCGATAGCGCAATTAAACAGACAACGCTGAACATCAATACATCCAAAGTGTGTCAGTATTGACAGTTTATTATAAAACCTAAAATATATAAGACACCTCCTCAGTTACAGAAGCTAGTAAATTACATTTTCTTAAATATCCATGTGTCCGGATTTCCAAGGTTTTTGGTGTCCGGATTTTCATGGTCTCGGATGTCCGGATTTTCATGGTTTCATATGTCCGGATTCCCATGGTTTTTGGTGTCCGGATTTCCATGGTTGCGGATGTCAGGATTTCCATGGTTTATGGTGTCCGAATTTTTATGGTGTCGGATGTCTGGATTTTCATGGTTTCAGATGTCCGGATTTCCATGGCTTTTGGTGTCCGGATTTCCACGGTTGCGGATGTCTGGATTTCCATGGTTTCTTTGGTGTCCGGATTTCCATGGTTTTTGGTGTCCGGATTTCCATGGTTTTTTGGGTACGTATTTCCATGTGTGCCGATGTCCGGATTTCCATGGTTTCAGGTGTCCGTATTTCTATGGTTTTTTGGTGTCCAGATTTCCATGGTTTCAGGTGTCCGGATTTCCATGGTCTCACTTTTAATTTGGCTGGTTTTGTCATACCAATACAAAATCTGATGTATAGAATGCTTTTTAATTAAAGCTTTCAAAACGCCATTGCTTGAGACAAGTAGGTAGCGATTAAAATTAAAAATTAAAAACTTAAAATATTAATGTCTGTAAATGGGCACATTATAAGCCGGCTCGAGCAAAATTATGTGAAAAAATCAGTATATAGACACTTTCTTTCTTTCTTTCTTTCTTTCTTTCTTTCTTTCTTACTTTCTTTCTCTCTTTTCTACCTTCCTTAAATTTTGATACAGTCGATCGGCTTCTCTTTTCACCTTTGCAATAATTAAATATTGCCTTTCCTTTAGATTTTGAAATATCAATTTCCACATGAAGCTATCACTACGGTATCCAGACAGAAGGGGCTTGGACAAAAGGGCCTTGGACATAAGGGCCTTTCCCAAAACGGCCTTTTCCAAAAAGACCTTTCCCAAAACGGCCCTTAATGAAAAGTTGGACAAAAACCCCTTGAGAATTTTTTTCAAGGATTTTAAGTTTTAATTATTAAATAAAATAAGTAATAAAATAACAAGTCAAAAACAAACTTCATTGTGTTTTTACAGATAACTGCCTTGATGTTTTGTTTCAATTACTCCCCATCACTCTGTTGAGATTTCCGAAGCTCTGTGCCACAGCATAATCCCTATTTGTACCAATCACTGACTTGATGTTTTACTCATTGCAAAGGCTCTTTCAATTACTTCCCATCACTGTCTTTAGATGCCAGATTTCGGAGTCATTGTGCCACAAAAGATAATCTCTGTCCTTTGTTTCGTTCCTCTGCACTCTGCTGTTTAAACTCACGCGCTTATCAGGATGATGTTGGCGTGTCAGTGTCTTGCCGATGTATATGGAGTTCTGAATTTGAGGTCTTTACTTGAATGCATATAAGACAAAAGTTTGTCTCGTTGGCTTCATGTACGTCAAGAAAAATAAAAATAATTTTGAGAACCATATCCAAAACAATTCTCAAGGTCCTCTTGTCCCACTTTTCATTTAGGGCCGTTTTGGGAAAGGTCCTTTTGGAAAAGGCCGTTTTGGGAAAGGCCCTTATGTCTAAGGCCCTTTTGTCCAGGGCCCTTCTGTCACGGATTCATCACTACACGGCACTGCATCATAAGAATAAATTAGAAACACAAATAGTTTACTTATGTGAAAGATAAGCAAAATAGCACAATAGCAAAATTTTTTAATGACGTCACAATAAGCACCTAATTTAGGGTAGCTCAAGCACGAAATTTTACCTGTACAAATCAGCCTCTGAAGAAGGTCCATACGACCGAAACTAGTAAGGCAATAAATCTATAAAACCTTTATAAAAAACCTTTATTTATTTTATTGTCGTGTTAAACTAGTTCCTTTTTAATTATATTATGTGATAGATGTTAAAATGTGCCAATGGGAAGTGGAATTCGGTAATTAAGCATGGCAGGGATTGAGCAACAGTACATCAAGTAATTGCAATTGCCAGGTCCAGCCAACTATCTTTTCATTTACTTGGAATATTTTTACCATCTTTGGTATCTGCAATATTTTTTAGCTAAAACATTGACAGATTGCCTGCAATATCATAAATTAAATACAAAATGTCTACTTTTCTCAATTTTTGTCATAATATTTGACAAGGGATTAATGTCGGTGAGGTTTTCGACCTTGGAGAGTTTTAGCCCCAAGATGTAGAGGATTTCCCGAGATGGGATTAATGACGGTAAAGCTGAATCTCAATAATGCAACCTTCGAATTATGCATTGATCTATTACGTATTGCTGTGCCTTAAAAACTACAGTGGAACCTCTCTGAAATCGGATCACCCTTGGGATCGGATTAAATGTGCCCTATTTCACAGGTGATCCCATTTGGGAGACTTGGTCTTGCTTGGGTAAAATTTTGCGGGTTGACCGCAGATTCAAGTTTGATGTCCAAACACATTAATTATCTCAATTTTATCTTTGAGAGTAACGTCTTTTCTTTTTCTATTATATTTTCTCTACTTTCCATTTTGAGAAAGATTTAACAATTTTTTTCTTATTTAAATTACCTTTATGTCTTTAAATTGACATTTAATTATCATTATGAATTCTGCGCCATTTGGGTCAGCTTAAATACTAAGAGTATAGGCACCATATTAATTAAGATGTTTCGGGTTTGTATATTGTCAGCCGCTATTGTTTAGACAAGGTACAAAAGTAAAGATAACAAAACTAAGCCCCTGTCTGGTTATACTTGCTACCATAATCCGTAGCAACAATATCTAAGACGGCAAAATGCTTCAATGTTGTAAGTAATGTGCCGCAAAAATACAGTGGATTCCCCTCTGACTCCCAGTGGTCCGATCTCAGTCATTTTGACTGCTCGGGACCGAAAAAAACGACCCGAAGTGGTCCGATCCGAGGTGGTCCCAATTGGGAGTTTTCTTAACCATTAAAGTCTATGGAGCGCATTTGGGATCGAAAAATGTGTCCTAATTCAGAGGTGGTCCCAACAGGGAGGTGGTCCGATGCCCAGGTTCCACTGTACTTGTATTTATATAAAAAAATTATATTAAATTAAAATCGATATTAAGCATATACTTTTACTAAGGTTTTGCAACGTTTAATGTTCCTAGTTATCAAGTCCAAGATAATGTTAGAAAATTAAAAAAAAAAAAAATGTTGCAGCTTCAAATGTGAAAATCAATGACGGGCATTCCGAAATAAGGCATTATACCTAGATACTTCTGAAAATTAAAATATGGAATATTTATTACTGCGTTGAAGGAACAAAGAGCAGAACAAAGGCAATAAATTCTAAACGTTACAGCTACAAATGTTCCTATTAATTTTATAAAAGAAACAGATGATGATCAAATCTGCAACTGTTTCTTTAGTCTGTTATATAAAAAGCGTCGTGAATTATGACTCCACTGTGAGCAAAATTCACTATCAAAACCTGTAAAACATTATCCGCTGCTTGACCAATAAATGCAAATTACCGTAGTAGCATGTTTCTGGTTCTATACGCTACTGTTGTTTCTTGTGTGTTCTGTACCACTTCAGGGACTTTTTCTTGGGAGGTAAGAACTTTAATCACACTTATTTTTAACAACGAATAAAACTCTGATACTCAGATTATGTGTTGTGTGTTTTTAAAGATTTACTTTAAAGTATAATTTACAGTCTGATTTATTAAATTTCAAACTTAAAATAAAACGCTAATTTCTTTGTTGTGATTTTGCTTTAAATAATTAATTTTTAATGTATTAGGATCCTTTAACTCCTCTTGACCAATATGTATTTGGAAACATGCTGAATGATCCATACAACTACACAGAAAAAGGCATAGACTGGGGCCCTGGCTACTGGATATACCAGCTTGAGATAACATCACTTCAATGGAATCACCGTAACATCTGGTTTTATGACGAACTAAATCCTGCCTGTATTTGCTATATGAACGGACTTCCTTGCAAAATCCAATGCACTTATAATGACAAATAGCTATTGAAAATTGCTCAAAATTAATTTTGAAAATAGACAATATATCTCTCAAATAAACTAAATTAAACTAAAGTCTTTCAAAACAATAGATAATTTCGATTTTACAGCAAACCTTACCAGAAATTGTTGAAGTATTAGATGTTTCTCGAGCTTCTGATGATGTTAAAACAATAGATAATGACATAAACTGGTTACACCGATTTTACAGCAAACCTTACCAGAAAACGGGACAAGGTGTGGAAGCACTTGTTGACTGTCGTAGTACCAGATGCTCTTCGAGTTTCTGATGCTGCACTGTTACGTATAAGTGGTGGAGAAAAGAAAGATCGGTAGGTCTGATACCCAGCCAAAACATGTTAATAAAAAGCACATGGTGAAAGTTCAATATAAGTTGCAAGAAATGATTGCAAAATAATGATTTAAATTTCAACAAGTAGATGGTGATTTCGATTTTTATTTATTTTATATCGATATTGAATTATTGGTATAAATATTGTACTGTCATTATAATATAAGAATTTTATATGACATTTTATTCTCTACTACTTATTTAATAGACCACCAAAGAGGATCAACCCTAATGACATAACAGACAGATTGATTCATTTTTCCTTGACTACTGGAACAATATCTGCCGAAGTAACGAATATACCACACCAACCTGTAGCATTTTCAGTGAGCAAAACAAATATGTTTTCGTATATGTTCATTTAACAGTATTTTACTTCTGTTCATATATTCCTTCTGTTTTTCGCTTTTCTACCCAGTTATATCTCTCGGTCTCTTGAATAATAATTTTTTACGTTGCTAGACCAGCGAGGAAGCCCTTAATTCAATACTTAATTCAAGGCTATATTTCTGAGTCATAAAATCACATTTAGTGCAAAACATTTCACTTAGTGTATTTTGTGTCTTTGTCACTCCATATCGAAATTCGCTGGTACCGGTGTGAACCCGATTCCTAATAAAAATATAACTTAACTCAACAGAAGCAATAATAACTATTCCTCAAAAAGACAATTTTACGATAAAAACGTGGGTGTAAAACATGGGTAACATTCAGGAATATTGCAGTAAAACCTGAAGCCTGGATCCCATTGCTTTACGTGACAGCCTCATTGTTTTTTGGGTATAGGTATTCGCATTTAAGAGTAATAGCACAGCTCTATTTTAGACTTCTACTACCGAAAGAGCAAATCAATCGGGGTTTGATGATTTTAAAGTACGTAATGAAGGTTTGAATAACCTTCAAAAACACAATAACATCACATTCCACTCATTATGGGTTAGTAACCAATCATGAATCTTGATTTCATCTAAACAGAAAAGAAAAATGTAAAACCATGACTAATGGCTATAAATCAAAGAACGTATTTAACGCAAATGAAATTGGGTTGCTCTTTCAAGAACTTTTGAGCTGATCTTGGGGTTAAAATCCCGTTTAGATTATTTGCTGAAAACCTCTCCCCCAAACCAAATTTGCAGGAAAACTATGCCAACAAAATTTTTTTTTCATACGCAGAGAAAATTCGCCTAACTAAGGAAGGCGTATCAACAAGGGCTATAGTCATTCTTTGGGGGTCATTACTGAGTAGGTAGAAATCATTCTAGTGGTTTGAATGATTGCATGAGGATAAACTGTATCTAAAGTTAGTGCTTAACAAAACCTAAACCAAATCTATATATACCGAAAGTACTCACAATGGGTAGCGTTAGGTGAATTCAATCAGAAGTACTCCATTTAACAACAAACTAAATTTTTAGGAGTAATTTGTCCAATACTATCTCCGGATATGTCTAAAATTGAGAAAGGGTAACGGTTTTCCTTCTTAATTGCCAAGTCATGTTTCAAATTGTGAATTGTGTATAATATCTAAAAAATGTGATTTTTTTAACCTGTGAAAAACGAGGGACCCTCAATAAACCGGACAACTCGCTAAACCAGACAATTTAGCTCAATCCCGTCGATTTCCTGTTTATTGATTTTTTTATTATACTTAAAAATGTTATATGTCAAATTATTTTAAATAACTTTGGAAACTGAATTATAAGAGCAAAGGTTTTATATTGCAAGCAAAATGTATGATAAATTTATTATTTTTATTATTTAGAGGTTTACTTATTTTCCTTTTAATCAAGAAGGGTTCATTAACTGAGCAAAGATTCTTTTTTAATTTTTGGAATTAACGAATTTGAAGTAATGTTTGGTTAGGATGAGGCATTCTCCAGATTGGAAGATGACTTGGTAGCAAAGACCTTCCGAGCATTTATCGAGGACACGGAAGCAGAACCAGAGCATGTGGTTGTGTTTCCTATGGTTAGGGTATGTGAGACAATTAGTGTCATACATAAAATAACAACTTCGCGGTATTCATTGTGTCATCATCTATAAAAATATTGACAAAAATGTAAGCTTTATGCTAGTGTGTAAACAGCTATGTACAGTTCTCATTTTAAATTAACTTTACATAAGAGATTATAATGAAGCGATTACGAAATACACGCAGAACACCTGTTTCCTGGATGTTTGTTTTTTCTTAAAGACCTCAGGCACATTTCAACAGATTTTGATATTCCTATTCCTTTAAAGTTACGAAACAACTTAGAAATCCTCATAAGTGTAGGTTTTGGTTACGCTAAGTTGCAAAGATGAAAACATAAAAAGCAGAAACAACTATAAAACTCTTTCACCAAGTTCAGCTATATTTTTTGAAAAGTCATGATTTTTCCCTAGTTGTCATAACTTGACCTCCAGTGAAGCAACCTCTTTGAAATGAAGCATAGTTCCTGTATTTAAAGCTTTAAATAAAATAGTGTTTGATAATTTTAGCTAGTTCATGAGGATGGTGACGAAGCAATTCATGATATCTTTAATCACATAATATCATATGCAGTATTTTATTAGTTTTAATTGTAGGACTGCCCAAAAGCTGGAGGACGTACATGCACTAATTATAAAAAGAGCGTTGCATAAATATAAAATATTTTTATTGTAATACAATTGCTCACGATGCATTAAATGGAAGCATAAGAGAGAGAGAGAGAGAGAGAGAGAGAGAGAGAGCGAGAGAGAGAGAGAGAGAGAGAGAGAGAGAGAGAGAGAGAGAGAGAGAGAGAGAGAGAGAGAGAGAGAGAGAGAGAGAGAGAGAGACAGATCGGTGGAACAGTTAGAAACAAAATATTTCAAGCTTTTATTTTTAGAAATTAAGTATTACATGGTTTTCTATTTTAAGGCTGCTCGGCTTGCAATAGATTCTCTCATTGACTTCGCGCCTTTAGTCCATCCATCTGCAAACATAACCAAAATTGCAGCGTCAGGTGCTGGATTGGTAATACATTTTAAAAGAACACGTTCATTGCAATTCAAAATTAAAGTTAACGTTACTAAATCCATAATATGTATAGAATGTGTTTACTTTAAACAAATCTTATTAAACTAATACTCAAACTGCAGTTTGCTTACAGTGCCCTGGACTGCACCTGACTGTTGTATGGATAATGGGTTAATAGGCAACTGTATTTTATGTGCCAAATCGCATTGAATACCTCTAAAATCGCAAAATTTCATTTGTTTATATACATCAAGAACATGTTTATAATGCACCTTAGTTTTATTGGTATAGCTTTCATTTACAGAGTTTCAAATCATACTTCTTGTTTATATCTAGAGAGGATGGGTATCATGGCTCCTTGGAAGTGTTGATCGGAGGGTATTTGTTATTGCCCCAGAAGCGTACAACACACTCAACAACTTTGAAGTGAGAAAATCTGTTAAATATGAATTAGTTGTTGATGTATTTTAATTGTGCTGCAAAAATAACGAGCACATTAATGCAATAAGTTTTCTGTTTCTTTAGGGATTATTGTTATTTATTCACTTTCTGCTATGTATTAACAAAACAAAAAGGTAGAGCTCGAATTATTTCAAAAAAACTAGGACAGGTGCGATGAATTTGACTGCACAAACATATGTGACTAAGTTCTGGTAACTTCGCGAGAAAAGCAATAAAACAAAAACAGGTTTGAAGTGTTGTAATAAAAACTGGTTGGAAAAAGTAATTGGCCTACAATAAATAAAGCAATCCTAAATAATTTCAAATATGTTACCCCAATCAAAACGGAGAACGTCACCCTTACATCATCACACATCATTACAATATAAAGCAAATGGATATGTAAATTAGGTATTATGTTAAAATACATTTAAATTGGACGGCAGTAGCACAGCCAATAATGGATAGTCTATGCCAACTGGGTACGAAAGTGAGTCTCAATGCAGATTCGATTGTTGAAGAATTAAGAAGATTGTCAGGAAGTGACGGAATATCTTTCTGGAAGTGCTAAAATTGGGTGTTCACTCTCAGCCCTATAAGATATATTATTTAAGTGTTGGAAAGAAGGTTCTCACCTCTAAGGCCTACGGGAAGCAAATATCGTCACACTGCAAAAAGTGATGAAGGAGACTACAATAGCTATAGAGACATATCGTTGTTCAGCATCTCTACTAAAATCTGCTCAAGTTACATTATTCAGGCTCCAGAAGCTTGCATATTAAGTGTACCCTACAGCGTGAAACAAAGATGTCTGCAAGATGCTACCCTAAGCTGCATGTTTTTCCCATTGCTAGTTAGTCACGCCTTCAAAAAAAAAGGTTTCAGAGACGGAAAATCATAAAATCTTGTCGATTGCACTTAAAGTCGAAAAGAAGGAAAGTTTGTCTGGAGGAACTACTCTTCGCGTATGATGCTGCCTTAGTTGCCCACAATGAAACAAAGCTATAGGAACTATTGGATTCACTGTAAGGTGCGTGTTGCAAGTTCTTCCTTACCATCAGTGCGAAGACATCAGTTGCTATACTACATGATGCTAAACAACCACCAGTTGGAACACTCAATAACATCTTCGTAGAGATTGCGAGCATGTTCTGTGAATAAGGACAAGTGGTAATAATAAAACATGGCCCTGGAGGAAGAGCTGAACTATACAATCTTCGACAGACCGACAAACCGCTCATGGAAGAAACCCATAACAGAGACAAAAATGACCACATATCATTAATACTAAGTCCTCTCCTGTAATGCAGTGAAAATTGAACAAGCAATATCTACCAAAAAATGAAACTGAATAGGTTTTTAATTTCGCTGTCTGCGTCGATTGCTCTGTATTGTTCTGTATTTGGCCATTACTTGCACGAAACTTGCTTTAACTGTGAAGGGTAGACGGTAAAATCAGTAGATTAACAAGACTAGGACTTTGAACATTTTTTAAAATATTTTCTTTTAAAACAAAGGTTCATTATATGTACAAATATAAGTTTTTTTATATCAATCGATATTATATTTGTATGATAATTAAATTATATATTTCATTTTCAACATGTACTTTACTTAATATTCGCTCTTTTTGCGCTATAAAGCTGACTTTCCATCCAATATTTAAGCTTTCTTCATGTGAATGGAATTACGTTTTACATAATACTTAAGTTTAAAAACATTTATTTGGGCTATGCCACTTCTGCCACAAGTTTTTTTTTGAGCTAGGGATAGTTGAATAGTTTCAGATTCAACATCCTTAAGACATCAAGAAAATGTTTGAAATCGAAGAAAACGATGGTACATCAATAGTACTAAAATTTTTGACACTGAAACAACTTGTATAAAAATCATAGAAAAAAAATTCAAAAGCTAAATAGAATAACTGGACTGGTAATTGCAAAAAGTAATAATCCTGTTGATACTTCAGGTGAACATGCATCATTTCAAATCACTGGGTGGGTGGTCGTGGGGTTTATGGTCTTACTGGCAGGAGATGCTGACCGCCCATTTCAGAAACCCCCGTACCGCAATAGCGTGGAGGGATTTCGCTCTGGATCCTTTCAGTGAGTTTTCTTCAAAAACGATTTTAAGTTTTAATTTTCTCGTTAAATTTTCTTTGTCACTTAAACTTTCGTATAATGCTGAGATTTTTTAAATCCAGTCACTAGTTCAATTGCAGATTTCTTCAGTCAAAAATGATGAGTTACTACTGATTCTAAGCAACCAGGATATCAAAATACAACCAGAAAAAGAGAAAATTATAAAAATAGAATTTCCAGGTTTTATTTTTTCTTGTTTTTCCAGCAAATTCTACATCAAATATGACGTATCTAACTCCCACTAAACAATAAACTTATTGCACGCCTGTTGGATTTTTTCAGGGTACAAGGAACGACTGGGCAGTGTTTTCAAGATGGTAACGCTTGCGACAGGGAACAGTTATGCTGCACCAGATTCAACATGGTTTTATTGGTCTGGCATAAAAGATAAAGCCTCTTTGCGGTCAGTGATACATCAAAGTGATATAAAATGTTTATTCGGTGGATTATTATTATTATTATTATTATTATTATTATTATTATTATTATTACCAGCTTTATTGTTATTCCGACTTGGTATTGAAAATACCAAATGGGGATGGAATGCTTCGAATTCTTCATCTTTTTTCCCTCCCTTTTTTAAAATTTCGCTAGCGAAATAAAGTTCTAGTTTAATTTAATTTCACAGAGTTACTACTATAATAAAAAATTAAAACATTATAATAATAAAAATGGGGGGGGGTCTGTTCCTACCACTGCAGAAAAGGGGGGTCTGTTCCTGGGGGGGGGGGGTCTGTTCCGTTTACCATTCAGATATAGAGACGGGGATGAGAGGAGTGGGCTGCTGCGAAATTTCACTATTTCTTATTATTTTATGACATGAACTTTTGTCAGTATGATACCTCACGCTGATTACACGCTGCACGGATTCTTTGACAGTGTTTGGAAGAATCTAGCCAGCTTTTTCCTGCTTGCACTTGACGTAAGAGAATAGTTTTTTCTTTATCGGCATTAATTTTGAAAAAAAAAAAAAAAAAAAAAAAAAAAAAAAAAACAAAAAAAAAAAAAAACCAAAAAAAAAAAAAAAAAAAAAAAAAGAAAGCCCAATAAATCGGGCACTACTTCGGGCACCTGGTTTGTTATTAAATACATTCTGACACTTTCTTGACTGCATAAAAACAAAAAAAAAACCATGAAATCACACAATTCTTTGCTTATATTATCTACGCTTATCTACTCGAATATTCACAACAATGCTGATGGCGAATCTACTCATCCTCGGTTTTTTTTCTTAATTGGTCAAATAGACTACTCAAATGTCCACAGCAGTGTCTCTAGAAAATCCACTCATCATCGTCCTGATTATCTCTTATCTCTATTCACAGCCCGCCATCTGATATTATATTCCGATTCGCCACTTAATTAACCAGACTTTACTATGTGGATTCACCCAAGCGGGTTATAAATAACGGAGAAAGTTTTCGGTTGGAAAGTTTCTGGACACAAGCATTAATTTTAGAACATGAAACGAGGAAGTACATGTGACCATTTCTGCGTATTCTGTCATTTTTTGTTGTCAAAGGGTAATTTTTTGGGGTCTGTAGTGCAGGAAAAGGCAGAAGTTATAGCAAGCAAGTTCCTGAGGACTTTGAGATATCCAGTTAGCGTTTTAATTATTCAACGGGTATAACATTAGATTTTAGTAATTTTGTGCAGATGGAGGGTGCTTTAATAATGGTACAGTATTTTAAAACTGGTCTGATGAAAAGTCTGGTTAAATCCGAATCTGAAAAATATATATTTAGGTATACTTGGGTTAACTGAGGTATAAAAAAAGAAATATTGCATGATATGACGTCATGCACTGGATCATATGATGTACCAAGGCAGCGCATTGGACGGATGGCTGGAGGAAACCTCAAAGCAAATTATGACCGTAAACTAGACAAGATGAAGACCTTGTTTCGGATTTCGTCCCAAAGAGATTTGAGTATTGTTGTGAAAATTTTGGTTTCAAAGAATCATGGCATATCCGGTATTATTACTCCGTGACTGTGATGGAACCCTCACCAATCCGGACCAAATCAATGTAACAAGAAATGAATCAGATTGTTTGGAATTCTAAACCACCAAAAATAAAACATTTCTCCCTTATTGGAGATTGCAACCAAATGGGCTTAGGTGATATTGATGTATAGTCACGGCTAAAGGCTCTGACCTAATATCAATTTCAAAAGTAACTTGTTTAGTCTTAAAAAATGGCGGATCATTAAACTTAAAAACGGCGAAAAAGAAAAATGTTTTATGAAGAGATTGTAAAGCACCAAAATACTTATTATACTGGAGCTCATCACTTAATGTACCAAAGTATGATGCTTGCTCGAAAATGTACAAGAGAAACTAAGCTTTTTCTCACGACATAACCAACTGCCGTAGCAGCTTATTAAGACAGAAACTGGCAGAAACAAATAACTGTGAAATATGTTGCCATGTATCAGATACAATAGTACATTCAATGCTTGAGTGTAGTGTGACCAAAACGGTGGATGAAAGAAATGTTTGATATGGTTGTTCAATCATAAGTAGGTCATTTTCTATTGTTGTAACAGGTTTTGATTTCTAAGTCAAAACCTGTTTGAAATCGAGGCTGTAAAAAAGAAAACCGTTTGATTTTTATTTTTATTTACACATGCCTCTTCCTCCGACACGAAACGAAATCCTGTACTTTCCTCACAGTCACTGTTGTCTTCAAGCTTTGGATACTCATTTTCCGTGTCGTTTTCAAATATATTTTTGTCGATCAGGTCAAGAGAGCGGTCACTCTCGGGTTTACCATTAGTCCCCTCGGTATCGATTTGTGACAGAATTTTGTCCATTGAATCGTCACAATTTACATTTTCTTGATTTGTTTCGGTTTGTGATATAAAAATGTCCTTGGAATCAGCACTATCACTTTGATTTAGAACCTGTGTTAAGTCACCATAAAAAAACTGACAAAATCAGCACCATTTTCAACATCTTATGTATTATCCATTTTGTTAGCCGTTTGGCCGCCTGTTAGAAAAGTCGATGAAATTGATTCTACGTCAACTTTTTATAATGTGAAAGCAGCTTTTGATGTATTTCACACTTATTAATTGAATTAGCATTTGTCCAAAGTTTCGCACGCGAAAAAGGGAGGTTTTGATTGACCACTTCTTGCTTGGAGAAAGTTCCCTACTAATGATTGAAAAACGGTAAATAATTCGAACACAGGTTTTGACTGGATTTTCAAAACCTGCGGGCTTCGCCCTTAGGTTTTGAAAAACCAGTCAAAACCTGGTTCTCATTATTTACCGTATTCATCAAAACAGCTCGCAGAGGTATGATCTATCAGAGGAAAGGTTTATTGTTGGGGGGGGGGGGGGGTGAACAAGCCAGTGTGGACTCTCATTCTGCTAACCGTAAAATGTATCTTGGTCATATCAGATAGTACGAGAAACTTTTCTAAGTTAGAGTCTGTTACCCTGAAATTTTACAAGGAGTTACTGCGGATAAAAAGTCTTTAAACGCACCAAACTTTACCTCTCCAAAACGCTCGTTATCGCACAGAACGAAAACTAGACCGAAGCTAATACTGAGATATGTGCGCACAAAAGTTTATGCCCCTTCTTTTTAGCTAAATGAAATTGGCAGAGCTTTTTCGCAGCCCCCTCTCACTATGCCACTATTTCCTCCTTCTTTTGGACACGCATGCTTACACATGCAGCAAAGCCATCCCTCCGCCCCCCCACCCACCCCCTCCATGACAGAATCAGCCTTATGGCGATGCCGTTTTCTGTGCCATTTTTAACAAATTCAGCCGAAGGTTCATATACCTTAGTCCGACTAAACCACAGTTGAGAGCACTGCATTTAGCAGATCAATAGAGCTTACCTTTGTCTACGCAGGGTGATGGCGCCATACCAGTGATGACGTGGAAACGGCAACACAAGAAAAATCACGTGGCGCTGCTCGTAGCCAAGATGGACAGAAAACCTGTCCGAATTCGCGGCTGGGTGGCCAATACAACAAACATGACTACAGACAGGTATAACTATCCACAACATCCTGAAATAGAACTCGGGATGCATCCCAAGAAGGTGGACGTTGTGTTTCTTGGTTTGCCTTGAATTTAATTATTTGTGTGTAAGAAATAAGCAATGTTTATTTGGTTCATGATTGCCAGTGCGCGTACAAAGGAAACAGTAGTATTTTGCAGTGCATATGACGAATAGATACGATTCTACTTATCCAACCACCCCCTCCCCCAAAACCCGCTACAGGCATCGGATTCTACCGTCCCCCCCCCCACCCGCCCCCGTCCCGTCTCATGAAGTTTTTATCATTGTATTCAGGGACATAAACGGAAGTGATATTCACCGCCGGGACTTCCGGGCAAGGCTAATGACGAATCTCACATTTCTGCAAACTGAGGCAAATTCAATTAAATGGACCAAAGTGCGGCCTGATGTGTTGTCTAGAAAGCCGGTAAGTCTAAAGGCTTTCTGCAGAATGCTAATTCTAATCCTGAGCCACTAAATCATGGTGCAGTTTTCGACGGGAGTAAAACAGACGCATTGCTAAAGGTTTTAGCCTTATGATATTGTGCATCTTTTTAGGGTAATTACAAGTACCGACTGAGGTTCCCTCCGCCTGCTGAAGGGTTCCGAATCTTTTTTATCGAGGTTTGTTCATTCTTTCAAGCTATCTTTGGATATAAAATGTTTCGTTAGTATATTCCTGGCGCTGCACCTGGAATACTCTTCCGTATGGTGCTAATAATAATAATAACAATAATAATGATGATAATGATAATAATAATAACAACAATAATAATAATAATGATAATAATAACAACAATAACAATAATTATAATAATAACAATAATGATGATAATGATAATAATGATAATAATAATAATAATAATAATAATAATAATAATAATAATATACAAAAATCTGTTGTAGGCGGATTTCTCAGGAGCTGATCCTGAAAACTTGGATCTCAACAAAATCACCCTGACAACGGAGGTGCAGATTACCCCCGACACCTTCCCCTACGACGAGTGCATAACCCCCGTGGAGTGCTTCGGAGAGTTAAAATAACAGTCATGTACTCAAAGATACACCGTCGCTTTCCGAAGAAAAATAGAAACATTTAAGGCTTTGATTCGACTTTTATTGAAATATTTAGTGTAAAATTTATTGCAAATATTGAATTGCTACAAACAAGTGTTGTGCTAAGCAAACCACCCCTATTGTAGCAAAGAATGTCCACGGAATGTAAACAACATGCTTTCTTACCTTGTATTCGTTTAATAAATAATTAAATAAATGTTAATAAAGTAAAGGTCAAATTTTGGCTCGACCAATGAAAGAAGAAATTGATGCTGGTTCAAACTGTGGTGCTGATTTCACATGCCAGTTAAAAACACAGATTCAGATTAAAATTAATAACATACAAAGCTCAAACCAAGTTTCTATAAATAGATTTCGTTATTTGCCTGTAATCTCTTCAAACCTGAAATAAACCTGCATTATCGCTAACGGCTTTCCCGCCAAAAGTTCTGGTTTTGACCGTGACCGGAAGTAACAGCGGAAGTGGTTTTTTGTTCCCGGAACCGATTCCGTTTCCAAAAAAAAGAACATGAATTCTAGAAAGGACGATAATTTTGTTCGATCAATGACTTTCACATAATAAGTTCTTTCTTAAAATGTGTAAACTTCTATGGATATCTGTACTAAACACTACATTACTGGCCACCTACAAAACAACACAAACCACACATTTATGTTGTTACTTTCTTATTTTGACTCCAGGAAGCCCTGTCCCGATTATTATAAATTCATTTCCCGTAAGGACGGTACAACTTCCTGGAGTTCTTCTAACGTCGTATCTATCGCGTTATTTCTCAAATTCAGAGTCTTTAAACTCTGCAAATAGTGCATATCATTCAGACAGGTTATACTGTTATTTGATAGGTCCATATTGGTCACATGACTGAGATGGTCAAGGTGAAAGAGTGACGTCAAACCAAGACTGGAGAGATCAAGGTCACGGGAATCCGCTGGTTGTCGTTCAATAGCATTTTCGATGAGGAATTTACTTCCTGAAATAAGCACAAGAACAACGCGTCTTCAGTTCAAAATAGTCTGAAGTGGTTCATAGAACGTGTAAGGTCTGAATGGGGAATGCTCTAAATTCTTAAGGTGAATAGAGAATGCTCTAAATTCGTAAGGTGAATGGAGAATGCTCTAAATTCGTAAGGTGAATGGAGAATGCTCTAAATTCATAAGGTGAATGGAGACTGCTCTAAATTCGTGAGTATTCTTATAAAAAAAACGGTTCTAACATTAGTCCAAGTTCGTGTAATATGAATGTACTTGTGAACAGCAGTCTGAGAGCATACGTGTGAAGCAATGTCCTATACCCCTCCTATCCCCCCTCCCATTCCTCCTCCCCCCCCCTCCCCCCTCCCTCTACAACAAGCTCCATTTACGGACACACATATTTCACTAATAGTAGTCTTGAACAAAAAAATAGCACCCACTTAAGTCCCTGTAGTAGGTTCTTCTCGTCGCGTCAACGCCTTCCAGTGTGTTGAGATGCTCCACCATTTGTGGCTCATACGCGAGCGGGTCGATGGCCCGCATCAGCAACACGACCGTCAACAGCGTCCCTATGGCAACGCCCACATCACTTAACTCTGCTAGCCTAGTGGACGTGAACTCATGCGCGGGACTAAGTGAGGAGGAGGGGGGGGGGACTGAGGGGGAGGGGGGAGGGGTTACGACCCAGCAGCAGCACGACCGTCAACAGCGTCCCTATGGCAACGCCCACATCACTTAACTCAGCTAGCCTAGTGGATGTGAACTCATGCGCGGGACTAGGTAAGGGTGGGGGGAGGGGGAAGGGGTTACGATCCAGCAGTAGCACGACCGTCAACAGCGTCCCTATGGCAACGCCCACATCACTTAACTCTGCTAGCCTAGTGGACGTGAACTCATGCGCGGGACTAAGTGAGGAGGAGGGGGGGACTGAGGGGGAGGGGGGAGGGGGAGGGGTTACGACCCAGCAGCAGCACGACCGTCAACAGCGTCCCTATGGCAACGCCCACATCACTTAACTCAGCTAGCCTAGTGGATGTGAACTCATGCGCGGGACTAGGTGAGAGTGGGGGAGGGGGGAGGGGGGTAATGGTCCTGCAGCAACACGACCGTCAACAGCGTCTCTATGGCAATGCCCACATCACTTAACTCAGCTAGCCTGGTGGACGGGAACTCATGCGCGGGACTAGGTGAGGGTGGGGGGGGGGGGGAGGGGGAGGGGTTACGGTCCATCAGCAACACGACCGTCAACAGCGTCCCTATGGCAACGCCCACATCACTTAACTCAGCTAGCCTAGTGGACGGGAACTCATGCGCGGGACTAGGTGAGGGTGGGGGGGGGGAGGGGGAGGGGTTACGGTCCATCAGCAACACGACCGTCAACAGCGTCCCTATGGCAACGCCCACATCACTTAACTCAGCTAGCCTAGTGGACGGGAACTCATGCGCGGGACTAGGTGAGGGTGGGGGGAGGGGGGAGGGGGAGGGGTTATGGTCCATCAGCAACACGACCGTCAACAGCGTCCCTATGGCAACGCCCACATCACTTAACTCGGCTAGGCTGGTGGATGTGAACTCATGCGCGGGACTAAGTGAGGGTGGGGGAGGGGGGAGGGGGAAGGGGGTACGGTCCAGCAGCAGCACGACCGTCAACAGCGTCTCTATGGCAACGCTCACATCGCATAGCCTAGTGGCCTCGAACTCATGCTTTACATGCGCGGGACTAAGTAGGAGGAAGGGGGGGCGGGCGGGGATGGGGGTTAACGAAAAAAATGAGACGTGAACTCATGCGCGGGACTAGGTGAGGGTGGGGGGGGGCAGGGGGGAGGGGGGAGGAGGGGAGGGGTTATGGTTCTGCAGCAACACGACCGTCAACAGCGTCCCTATGGCAACGCCCACATCACTTAACTCAGCTAGCCTGCTGGAAGTGAACTGATGCGCGGGACTAAGTGAGGGTGGGGGGGAGGGGGTTACGGTCCATCAGTAACACGACCGTCAACAGCGTCCCTATGGCAACGCCCACATCACTTAACTCAACTAGCCTGGTGGATGTGAACTGAGGCGCGGGACTAAGTGAGGGTGGGGGGGGGGGAGGGGGGTAGGGGTTATGGTCCATCAGCAACACGACCGTCAACAGCGTCCCTATGGCAACGCCCACATCACTTAACTCTGCTAGCCTGGTGGACGGGAACTCATGCGCGGGACTAAGTGAGGGTGGGGGGAGGGGGGAGGGGGTTACGGTCCATCAGCAACACGACCGTCAACAGCGTCCCTATGGCAACGCCCACATCACTTAACTCAGATAACCTAGCTTTACATGCGGGGGGGAGGGGGGCGGGCCGGCGGGGATGGGGGTTAACGAAAAAAATGAGACCTCTGTTTACGATCCAGAAATCAGAGGACATTAAAAACAGAGTTTTAACAAATTTTTAATTTTTAATCAATTTTAATTTTTAATTTTAATTTTTAATCAATTCCATGACTAGGCAGCCCTCAATGGTGTGTAACAAAACATTGACTGACAACAAAACCTCTCATAGACAACAGCACTAATAAGCGCTGTGCCGATATATCCAAGATACACCAAAATCTATAAATAAGCTCGCACAGAACTTATAAACAACCTGCCTGAACGATCAGAGCCGAGCTAAAATTCAGCGGAAAAATTAATGAATCAGTTAAGCGCTGTAAAAAAATCGCTGCTAAAAAATAACAACTTACATTTATTTTCTGGTTCCAACTCATGTAGCTGTAAACAGGACTCCAGTTCAGAGCTGAGAGTAGAGGACGTAGCCGCACTTAATTCATAACTACAAACATCACACATTTACACTAAAATTAAATTAATTCAGGCCAGTAGACAAAAATGTTCATTAATTTAAAAATGCGGTGGCAGCCGCAAAATATTCATTAAAAAAAGCAAGGTACTTCAAGGTACTTCAAGGTACTGCATGAAATACTTGCACAGCTGCCGCAGTGGGTGTGTCAAGGTCACGTATTTCATTGGCCAATTACTTTGGCCAATCACGTGCGCGCAAACTGACGGAATTACATTTTCGTCACTTTCCATGAGATATTCTCACATCTAGACAGAACCCAATCCTCAGACCCTTGATCTTTAAGACAGGCAATAGTTTAGCACAAGACAAAGTTTAACTGTATTGAAAAAAAAAAAACTGTGATGAAACCTCGGCTAATTGAAAGCGCTGACAGGTTGTGGTGAAATCTCAGGCAATTGACAGGACTGACAAGTACTAACGTAGAAAATCACTCGGCTTAAAATTTACGTTTCTCATCCGTAATTTTTAACACCCACAACCGAATTAAACACGTTAAAATAAGTCTAAAAATAAACTGAACGTTTATAACGATATACAAACCTAAATCTTGCCCCTTGTTTATAAGTTTGGCGCCAAAAACAACCACTTCCCCCTTGCGGGAATGTAAAGTTGACGTTCTTGCCTGGATATCTTACATTTATTTGATGATCCTTACCAGGGTCGATTTTATTATTCAAGGAAGTCTCCTGGAAAAAAAATCGTAGAGCAGAATAAGTCCGGTAGTAAATGATACTCGGAAATGTACACAGACGGTATATAAGCTATAAATACGGTAGCTTTTTCGGTTCGGAATTGTTGCTACATTTCTCAATCCCACACTGCTGAAGTACAAATATATTACCCATATTTTGCTGAAGTTACTGGGTCCAATCAATTTCCATGCTACGTCCAAGACTTCGTCATCGATAAGCAATTCAAATTGTCGTAACTCTTTCTCCTGGATACAATCAAAGCAACATAAAAAGTCAAGACGTGGAAAGTCAAAACGCCAAATGGCAAGACGCGGAAAGTCAAGAGGTGGAAAGTGAAGATGTGGAAAGTCAAGATATGGAAAGTGAAGAGGTGCAAAGTCAAGAGGTGCAAAGTCAAGATGCGGAAAGTGAAGATGTGGAAAGCTAAGAGGTGGAAAGTCAACAGGTGGAAAGTCAAGGGGTGGAAAGTGAAGATGTGGAAAGTGAAGATGTGGAAAGTTAAGATGTGGAAAGTCAAGAGGTGGAAAGTGAAGAGATGAAAAGTCAAGAGGTGGAAAGTCAAGATGTGGAAAGTCAAGACACGGAAAGTCAAGAGGTGGAAAGTCAAGATGTGGAAAGTGAAGATGTGGAAAGTCAAAATGTTGACAGTGAACACGTCGAAAGTCAAAACGTTGAAGTCAAGACGAGATCAACAATTACGTCACAAATATTTAATTAATACACTGCATATATGTGGCTACTTGTTTTAAACACATTTAATCACATTCCTTGGTTTTATTCTTTAGGAGAAGATGACAACAACCGTCTTAACAAATAAAGCAAAACGATGTGACTTAAAACTGAAGTGGGTGTACAATAAAACGCTCCTCCCGACCCCCCCCCCCCCACCCGACCCCCCCCCCCCTACACTCCCCTATAAAATGGTGTCAGTTGAAATCATATTTATCTAATTTCGTTATTTAATAATCAAGTACAGTTACGGTTGGGGGTAAACGAAGGAAATCCATGATTTACCTGTAAATGCTTGTTGAACACCGCTATACACCTGTCACCTTCGACTGTAATACATTCCACACAAAGTTCCCGTTCACCTGGAAAAAAGACAACCAAAAATATGAGACCAGCTGCACAACAGTTTGGCCACTGCGCCGCACTTTGACATAGATTCACGCATGCATTGTACACTAATGGATGATAGTAACCTGGCCATAGATTCACGCATGCATTGTACACTGATGGATGATAGAATCCCGGCCATAGATCCACGCATAAAACTCTATTGCTTATAATAAGATTATTGTCAATCAAATTAGAGTTCAGGTATTTTTGCCCCGGGCGAAATAAGGCAATTTCAGTGGGCCAATGGAGTCTATTCCAGAACATACTTATGATCCTCAGTCCAATTTCTACATAAACAGAGTATCATAGAAGTTTTATATCACAAACTCATGGACTCCAAAGCACCTTATTTCGCCCAGGTCAGAAAACACCTAATTTTTTTTTATTTGCTTGATATCTTGCTATAAGCACAATCATACAGAGAGAAGGGTACTGATCACTGGCATAGCATTACCTCTGCCAAGCAGCCATCTGTGATAAAACCAGGCGCTCTGGTCATTCGGGTCAGTGAAGAAAGCGTTCTGTGCAAGCTCGAACTCTGCAACAGAAACTCCTAGCATGCAATCAAATCGGGGCTGTAACCAGCAGATTCTACTTATTCCCACACCACACTACAGCATTAGATAAACATTTAAATTATTCTCTCCTTTTTCTCAGTGTTTTTTTTTTATTTTATTTTATTATTATTATTATTTTTTTGCATTGTTTTTGCTAAGATTTTTAGGGCTTGTTTACACCGGGCGATAACTGAGCTTTTCCCTAATTTTTCGGGCATATTTACGCTTGCTATTTTTCTTTCCTTTTTTTGGCGTTTTTTTGTGTCAAGGTTTGACGACAAGTTCACACCGGGCGATAATGGGAGCACCTTGCAGAAGCACCTCCTCCTGGACGCCCACTGGGTGGCCCGGGTCGGCGTGCACCTTGGGCAGGAGTTTGCTGCGGTAGTGCCACGATGAGTAGTTGGAGAAGTTGGCGCTTATTTTCTCAGTCGTGTAATCAAACTCCTTCTCTGCGGAGACGTCCGACCTCTGCACCACAAACCTCCGGTAATCCCAGCAATGAACTGAAGAATGTAACCACCGAAACTCTTACAGTCATAAGAGGGCTCCGCACTAAATCAAATGGTGTGCTTCAAAACGATTTCAAATACATAGTACCGACCAACTGGTCTCTTATTTTTTTTATGTAATTTACACTTTTTTTTAAAGAACTATTTTATCAAGTATGTATTCCATAAAATGGACATAGCCATATTCTTCTTCACCTCCATTACCCTACTGTGTTGCAAAAAATAAAATTCAAGGATACTTTGGACAAATCTGTTGTCTATTTGTGTTGAAGTGTTGCGAAAGAAAAGCACTTGAAGCCCAACCAAAACATTGAAGACTTTCACTTACAGTTTCTCTCATCAAATTCCAGGTACTTGTTACACAGGTGAAGCTCTTTGGACCAGTTCGGCTTACTGTGGTTGTCCATCACCCAGCACCGGTGCTGCCAGATGCCGTAACCCTTCGGATTGACATGTAAACAAGCTTCGAGAAAACTGAGCTCGTTTTCAAACACGGGCACCATGTCCTCCTCTGTCCTGAAAATGCAGCACCCAACATTGTGAAAGATGCTTGTCTTTGGTACATATAATACCTCTCCTGTGCCTAATAATAATATTAACATCTGTATCCTACCACATGTAAATACAAAGCTCGTCAACAGCAGCGTCACACCATGTCCTCCTCTGTCCTGAAAACGCAGCAGCTTGTCAACGGTGAAGCATGTAAACATTGTAAAAGATGCCTTGCCTTTAGTACACATTATACCTCTCCTGTCCGTCATTGACATCTGTATCCAGGGTTCACAGAGAAAACCAGACGTCAAATTCCAGGATTTTCAAGGACATTTGGAGGTAGAATTAAAGGATTTTCACGGATATTTGCAGGTGAAATTCCAAGATTTTCAAGGATATTTCAAAATGAAATTCCAGGATCCCAAAGAATTTTTCCAAGAACTTTAAAAACATTTTAAATTCAAGAATGCCGTTTATTTGTACTTCTAAAGCAAAAAAATTCGAGTATCTATGTGTACATTATATTTTTAAATCACACACACAGGAAAAATAGGTATATTTCACAAATTAGAAAAAAAAATTACGAATTCCGAATTCCAGGATTTTCAAGGATTTTTTGTCAGATTCCAGGATTTTCCATGATCCTTGAATGATTTTGCCCAATTCCAGGAGTTTCCAGGATTTCAAGGACCGCTACCACTTGTAAATACAAATATCGTTAACAGCAGCGTCACACTTTTATTTCACAGTCGGATTTAGTACAATTTATTAACGATGCAAAGATTCGTCAACACTGAGTAACTTTCTCTTCCATATATATATCATACTGTTAGTGGTTTTACTTCTACACTATAGCATCGCTCAATCGACACTGACGGCCAATGAAAAATTTCGAATTTAGCGATACGTCACTTGACAGTCGTTTAGTTCTGTGTGGTTCTGTTGAAAGATGTCGGGTTGACCAATGTCTCGGATTACGCCATGGTCGCATGAAGTGGAGATGACTGTACTTTGATGATATTTACCGGTTGGACTTCCAGTCTACGAATACCTCTCTCCTCACATTCCACAGCGTGTAGAAGTCGGGGTTTGCGCTCAGAATCTGCCCCGTTAAGTCAATTATTTCTTGGTCTTTCTCACCATCGGCTCTCTGAAAAAAAAAAAGATTATAAGATATCTAGGATAAAAAAGCAGCGATATCTTTCTGGAATTCAAGATACAAGCGCGTTTTATTTTGAAACACCTTCCATCGCAGCACACCTACAGATGCCTTATTTCCATCGCAGCGCTCGGAGAGATGCCTTATTTCCATCCCAGCGCACAGAGAGATGCCTTATTTCTATCGCAGCGCACAGAGAGATGCCTTATTTCCATCGCAGCGCTCGGAGATATGCCTTATTTCCATCCCAGCGCACACAGATGCCTTATTTCCATCGCAGCGGCCAGAGATGCCTGATTTCCATCGCAGTACACAGAAATGAGCCTTAAATGAGTGAGATCCTACCACAAGTGCTTGTCTCCAAATGCCTTATTTTAATATTGTCAAATAATCAGTCTGCACGACGGAATGAACGGGCTTTATGAGAAGAGGGGTTGGGGGAAATTGTAATAAATAGATGGGATTTTTATCTAAAAGGGTGCCTTTTCTTTATGAATTGCTTAGAGAACAGTGGCTGCACTTCAACGTTCACAAAGGATCTAATCGAATGCAGTATAAATGTACTACTGGATAAGCGATATCTCTGAATCAATCTACCTTTTGGAATATCTTGGCCGTGGCGCCCTGGTAGACCTTGACCTTTTTCTCGCGTTCCTTCCTCTTGGCTTCCGCCTGCTCCGCGCTCGTCTTTACCTTCAGTCTCCCGTGCTAAAAATGACGACTCGTTTTCTCAAAAGTCTTTCAGTAACAATATATAAAGTACTTGTATAAAGTACTCATATTAAGCACTGATATAAAGTACTGATTTAAACTACTGATATAAAGTAATAATATAAAGTACTAATTCAACACGCGCATTCAATAACTTCGCCCAAACTCATCTCATACTCGAAATAAGTTAGAAACTTGAGTATAAAACTTATTCGAGTACTTGCTTTAAATACTGATTGAGCTGTACTTAATCTGCTGAGTTAAGCACTGTGCTACGGACGGCGAAGGGTGGAGGGGGAATGTTTGAATATTTTAAATTAGTGAAATAAAGTACAGTGGAACCCGCTTATCTCGAAGTGGCTGGGACCAGCGAAATTTGTTCGAGATATCCGAAGTTCGAGATATCCGATAGAACTAAATTTGAATTCGAGATGATTGTCTTAGCCTAGATATTTGAATAAACACATGATATTACATATGTTTGTGGATATGTTAGTTTTTTTATTGTAAGTGTCTGATTTAGTTAAAAAATATGATGTTTAATGAAATATTAATAACCTTGATTAATTTTTATAAAGAAAGCTTTTATAAAATAGTAAAAGAAACAAAATTCAATTCATATTTTATTGATAAAATCGGTAAAATTGTTAAAATACAATATGTTCATAAAAGATATTCACAAAATACACAAATAAAATCACGTAAGTGTTTTCAACATTAATCACAAGGCTGATCTATTGTTTTACTAGGTTATCGAAAAGTGACATGTTCTCAACCTAGGATTGACAAGGGCTTTGTTGTTTTTATTACATGAAAGTTCAATAGATGTATGCCTTTTGATATCAATTCAAACAATACTTTCAAGTTTGATCTGACCGCTGTGCTTATAACTTTAAATCATAAAGAAATAACTTCGAGAAGTTCGAGTTTTGTAATGATATTCTAGTCATTTTTTGCCAAATTCTGTCAAAAATATGAAAAATTTTCAGCCCAAAACATGTTCGAGATAAAAAAATTCGAGATAACCGATAGTTTATAAGACTTATATGAGGAAAAAACATCGGGACTTGGCAATTTGTTCGAGATAACCGAGTGTTCGAGATATCCGAGTTCGAGATAAGTGGGTTCCACTGTACTTTAAACAGATTTGGTGAGACACAAATTTAGTGAACTGAATTTTAAACCACTTCCACACTGGGTCAGAGTGAACCGGAGTCTAGAATAAGTTAAGCATTTAAGTGTTACTTGTTGAAAAAGAAAATCTCAAAATTAGCTTAAGTTAATGTGTGAGCCGCGCTATTGAGTATGTTGGCTGTAGTCATTTTACTGAAGTAAACATCTGACTGACGTGAACAGTTATTTGCCTAATTTTTCCCATGTTCCAGAAAGTAATTTTTTATCGACGCTTCTAGTCAAATTTGTTGTCTAAAACATTAAATTCACTTATTGATGGTTGCTTTTTACTAAATCCACCTTTCCCCCTCTCGCCCACACACATGCATAACTGTGTTCTGCGTCGGTCTGTAACAACTGTAGTTTCCAGACCTACCTTTCGCAGGTCTGCCACTGACACAAGTTCTGTCATATGTAGTACTTTTTTTGGGGGGAAGGGGCGGGGAATGTGCAAGGGGTAAGTGGGTGACGTCACCAGTTTTGCATAAATATTGGCCCATTATCGGGAGTTGTTTATGTCTTCGCCAAATGCTATTTGAGCCATTTTCCGTACTGTTTCTGCCTTCCTGATAACTCTTTTTTTTTACTTTAAAATTTTATACATTCAGGTGATTTCTTTTTTTTTTTCTAACTCAAACTTTTCAGACCCAGGGGTCACTTTTCTGTGATTTTGCTAATCCGGCCGCGGTATGTGTGTGTGTGTGTGAGAGAGAGAGAGAGAGAGAGAGAGAGGGAGAGAGAGAGGGGGGTGGAGAGAGAGAGGGAGAGAGAGAGAGAAATACAGAAAGAGAGAGAGAGAGAGAGAGAGAGAGAGAGAGAGAGAGAGAGAGAGAGAGAGAGAGAGAGAGAGAGAGAGAAAGAGTTATTCTCTAATGCAATAAATAACGCGCTGATTCTGCTTAGTTTATTTTTTATTTAATTACAACTCAATTAGGAAACTGAATTCAAGTTCAGAACAATTTGAGCCATATTTTAAGCTGCCCTTTTTATGTGATCGCACCTAAAGACTCCCCTTCATATTTCTCTGATAAACTGAAAATTTGAGAAAACCTAGGAACACAAACCGTGATGTAGTTGATCACTGGCGATAAGAATACCGCTATTTTCTGCATCAAATGTATATGTACGTAAGAACAGAACCGCCTCTCATAACTGATAAATAACGCCTAACATAAGAAACTAATAGCCTTAAAACTATCTGCCGCCACCCCCCCCCCCCCACCCCCACCATCCACCCCCAAACAAACAAAAAAGAAAACAAAACAACACACTGTGAAACGTATAGCGGGCCGGAACACAAATGTACTTTTCACTCAAATGCATAAATCGTCATCAAATTCAGTGTCGCTTTCTTTCCCAGGCAGGCTAGTCACGCTGACGACCTGATCAATGCGCAACAACTGACTGAGCAGCTCTATGACGTCAAACACGAGCTGTACTTTCGAGGCCGCTGGCTGTATCACCCACGTCTCCTCGGGTAACACTGCCCCCCCCCCTCCCACCCTCACACACACAAACAAAAAAGAAAACTAACAAAACAACACACTGTGAAACGTATAGCGGGCCAGAACACAAATGTACTTTTCACTCATAAATCATAAATCGTCATCAACTTCAGTGTCGCTGTCTTTCCCAGGCAGGCAAGTCACACTGACGACCTGGTCAATGCGCAACAACTGACTGAGCAACTCCATGACGTCAAACACGAGCTGTACTTTCGAGGCCGCTGGCTGTATCACCCACGTCTCCTCGGGTAACACTGCCAACCCGCTCCTGCCATTCACACCCGTGGGAAAATCTTGAATGTCTCCAAACGCATTCTCGTCTAGCCCACGTTGTATGTGAGCAGCCCTTCTACCAGCTTTCTCTGAAGTGCATTTTGAGTTTGAAATTAGCTTTTGCAGATCGGCAAATGTCATACTTTTCGATGACGAGGCATACGAGTTCTTCAGCAACAAAAGCGGTACTTCTAGGAAAGCGTTTTGAAACGCCTCCAAAGATTCACATACGTTCACATCATCCACGACACCGCTTGTCAAAAAACAGCTGATTTCTTTACACAGGGCAAGCTCAAACGCACCGCCACCGATCACGTGGTACCCGACGTCATCGGCTGACTCCTCGCACGTGTTTGGCACATAGCCAATAGGAGGCTCCAGCCACGAAGAAATCACCCGGAAACAACCGAGGATCAACGACGATACCTGGTTACACATTCCCGGTGAAGGGGCACAAACTAACAGATGTTTCGGCGCCACACTATTTCCAAGACCTGCATATCCGTCTGACCTTGACCGCACACCACAATCAACCACCCCTCGAAGTAACACACTTCTGCGACCAGCGACTACGATACTCGCACATGATTTAGCCATTCCTACTATATTTTTCTCATAAACATACCGATATTCGTGTATGACGTCAACGCCGCTGTAATACGTCAGGTTATCGATGTCCTCTCCAGAGACATAATGCACCACAGAAATGCCACTCTGACTGCACAATTCCAGCGTCGTATCACTCACTTTTGTTTCACAGAATAACACATCAACGCCCTTAGCAGACAGCGCAAAAACAAACGCTTTTACCACGCTGACGCTGTGCTCCAAACACGCAGCGAGCATTTCGCTGCTATCCACCGATAAACTGGCTTTTCCCTGCTCCGTGCCACCAAGTATTACAAACTTCACATTTTCTTTAACAAACAACGACGGTATGAGAATGGCAAAATCTCTCTGAACTATAACCCCATCTAGTATTCTACTGCTTGTCACCGGGTGCGATGGATTTTCAATCAATATATAGGAAAACCGATCAACGATTTCTCTCAGAGCTTTACTTAATTTCACATTGCACGTATCAAAGAGAAAAGACACAATCAAATCTGCCACATGATCAATGGCATTTATATCTAGTTTTCCTTGCAAAAAGGTCTTCGATATGTTTTTCGCTATCATCTTAGCCTTCTCGTCTTCTTGTTGAACACATGTACAAGTAAGTTTCCTGTATATCTTTGGTAGAATATTGCACAATAAGGCACCTTTTATTTTGGCTAAGGAGTGCAGGAATTGCACCAGGTTTATGCCACGGTCCTTTCGGTTTGACTTGAGCTGTTGGACTACAGCAGACACAAGCAACACGAATGTTTTGCAGCTGTCGCCATTTTGTCTTTCATGTGATACTGCAGCAGTGGTGATCATCTTGCCTAGTGGATGACTTACGTTCAGTGACTTGAGGAGAGCCGATCCCTGGCTTGTTATAATCAATTTCCCCGTTTGTGTGTACAACATTGAGTTCAGGGCATTTGGTCCAAAGCAAGCGTCGACTAATTCACGCAGCATTCTGCATAACCGCGCAACAGCGTCAAGGTTAAGGTCACAGTGGCTCATCTTTAAGACTTGTCACATTTTTAACCCATTACTAGTGCCATAACTTTCACCTAAAACAGATATGCAGACGGGTACTACGCAATCCACCATCTACGAATTTAACTAACATCTTTACGAATTTCTCTTTTTAAAAAAAGTCAAAAATACGCAACTGAATATTTATGATCAGAAAGGGGGATTATCTTAAAGATGAGCTACTGTTCCGGCAATCTCACTCTCTCTTCTTAGAGATGGAGGTTATAGTAGCCCAATCCTCAGTTTTGCATGACAAAATATCGAAACTATCTGGTATTTTGGACCTGTTATTATCCTCCCCACACTTTTTCTCGAACAAGTTCTTCAAGGACAAGTCAATATATTGAAAAAGGCAGTATTTATTCATTAATATCAAAAATCTATGTTTTATCCACATGCTACATAATTTTCACTGCGAGGTTTTCAACAACTGCAATGCAATACCTGCATTCTATTCACTAACATATTTCAGTGAACTCTTTATCATGCACCCGGTCTAAACTATCCACCTTGTTAAGTTTCTTTGCAAACAAGAAAATTCACAAACTGTCAGTTCTTATAAACAATAACAACATGGCGGCTCCTGAATCATTTCTGGCAGTGCGTTTCTCGTTGAAATGATCGACCTAAACGGTTATTCCCCAATGATTACACAGCTGTCATGCTGGGGCCAACTACAACACCTACATAAATAGGTAGCTTATATTGATTGTGCGGTTAGCACAAGAAACTACAGTGGTTAACCTTAAATGGCTGACCATGGTCAGTCACCATTTCAGGCACTAAAATAGGTGTACATCCCCCCCCCCCCCTAAAAAAAAACCGTTCGCAGTCATGACCCAAGTATTTTTATAGGCTTAGAACTCACAGCTGAGAACTTGCGTAATTTTTTTTTCTTAGTGCCTGCTGTGCAGACCGTATACTTTACAGATTACAGGCTACACAGTAGTGTGATTGTGAGGGGGTTCTTTTTTTTTTTTCGTTCGATCATTCCAACGATGACGGCACCCCTGTAAAGAGTCCTACGGGCATGACTTTATTATCTATAGGCATTAACAATGGAATCATTGTATTTTCCAAACCTAAGGTATTTTAAAAACTAATTACACGTAGAATATGAGATGTGGAAATGAAACGGCTCTGTTAACGTTCATTTTGCATATAAAACCTTTTCCTTCAAAGACGTAACTTTCATAATTCACTTTAATGGAGAATTACCACGCGTGATTGCATGCAGTCTAGAAACACTGCAGCTTCTGACAAAGCAATACAAGGAGAGAAACATAAAACTGAATAGCACATCGTAATTGGCAAAACTGGAAATGTGTTCTTTTAATGCGACAACAGCGTTTGTGCCGGTTGTTCCATATTTATTGTTCCATATTTATTTACAAACTTTAAGCCAAGCGATTTACTAATACGATTTTATTATGGGTCATCATAATTTTCATCAGCCAACAGATCAGTTTGTCATTTAACCAATTATGATGTGCTGATCAATTTCAATGTTCCTTGCCTCCTAAGGTTTAAATTTGTCCATTTCCACATGGCTTCCCTCGTACACAAAGCTGCTCAAGTAACACGGCTAAAAAATTGTTCCCGGGAAACTTTTGAAACCAAACACCTCTCTAGAGATTGAAACGTTTACAATCTAAGTTCTTTTGCGAAGAATACACAAAGCGCGTTTCGAGATATTCACGTCATTCTGTACGCATCTTCCCCCTAAAACTATTTTTCTTGTATTATCGCCCATAAAACGAGCCGTAGATACCAAAACTGCATATAATGACAAATTATAAATGTAGTAAAGCATGAGATATTATATGTTGTATTGACCAGGTTATCAGCTAATGCATGACTGTCTACACACACTTTTTATTAACAGACTTACCATTTTCCTCTTCACAATGCGAGTGACTATTTAACATGAAGTTTTTGAAATGTTCAATTGTCTACATTTAGCGGTTCGGTCTGTTGTGTATAACACTTTTCGCTCCGCAGGTCCACTGGGATTTTTCGATAAGAGAGGTGTTAATTTTTAAACTATCAATTCGTGTTAACGCCAAATTTGGCTGAAATATATGGTGATAAAGTTAATTTTCTAATTCACTATTTATTCTCCATTTAAGGTATTCTTTGTTTTGGATATTATGTAGTGGAGAGAGTGGCCTCATGGAATGTCAACAACAGAGTTGTACTCCAGTGTTAGGTTACTGGTGACTCATTATAGCGACTTTATCTTGCTCACATTGTAATTACATTGTCTTGTCTGACGACAAGACGATGACTTGTACATTCCAAAGAATTTTTGTGATGTTGTTAGATTATGACTATCTCTCTCAATTTTAGTACAAAAAGAGAAGAATCGAAATAATTTACAATACAATTAAATGAAGGAAACAAAAAAAGAACTAAGGATTACTTGGGTGATATAATATATGTAAAGCAAAACAGATAGAAGGCTGTGAAGTTGGAGATTTTAATAGTACTAAATTATGGTATGAATTAAGACTACATTTAAGTTAATTTACTCATTGCAAAAATCTCCCGAGCTTCTCAAGTTTATTGATATTTTATGTCGCATTGCTTTATTACTAGAATCATTAATAGACAAATGTAGTTCAACAGTACATTGTCTGTAATAGCGGAATTATTTTGCATAGTTTTAAACAGTTATATGACAAGAATATTTTCGGTTTTGACAAATTTTAGAGTTATTTTATTGCTGTGATTTATCAGTAGGGTGAAAAGGACAGTTCTACCGCACTTGATGACGTCATACTGTCTGGAAGTGACGTCATACTGTCTGGAAGTGACGTCATCATGTCTGGAAGTGACGTCATACTGTCTGGAAGTGACGTCATCATGTCTGGACCGGAAGTGTTGTCTGGACCGGAAGTGACGTCATCATGTCTGGACCGGAAGTGACGTCATCATGTCTGGAAGTGACGTCATAGCGTCTGGACCGGAAGTGTTGTCTAGACCGGAAGTGCTGTCTGGAGTGGAAGTGACGTCATCATGTCTGGAGCGGAAGTGACGTCAGGATAAGTGTAAGGATAGGCGCGGCCCTCCATGACGTGATAATGACGTCATGATGACGTCATACTGTCTGGAGCGAAAGTCTGGAGCGAAAGTGGTTTGGCCGAGTCAATCATCATGAAGCCAACGCACTCCACCTGTCAATCAGTGTAACCATGGCAACAGAGCCTAAAAAGGTCGACCCCCCCCCCCCCCCCCCCCCACGAAATTATGATTTTTGCATATTTATCCGTTTCAGACGATTCTGAACATTTTTCATTTTTTCGACCCCCCCCCCCCCCCCCCCCCCCCCTCGAAATTGTGATTTTTGCATATTTATCCGTTTCAGACGATTCTGAACATTTTTCATTTTTTCGACCCCCCCCCCCCCCCCCCCTCGAAATTGTGATTTTTGCATATTTATCCGTTTCAGACGATTCTGAACATTTTTCATTTTTTCGACCCCCCCCCCCCCCCCCCCCCCCTCGAAATTGTGATTTTTGCATATTTATCCGTTTCAGACGATTCTGAACATTTTTCATTTTTTCGACCCCCCCCCCCCCCCCCCCCCTCGAAATTGTGATTTTTGCATATTTATCCGTTTCAGACGATTCTGAACATTTTTCATTTTTTCGACCCCCCCCCCCCCCCCCCTCGAAATTGTGATTTTTGCATATTTATCCGTTTCAGACGATTCTGAACATTTTTCATTTTTTCGACCCCCCCCCCCCCCCCCCCCCCCCTCGAAATTGTGATTTTTGCATATTTATCCGTTTCAGACGATTCTGAACATTTTTCATTTTTTCGACCCCCCCCCCCCCCCCCCCTCGAAATTGTGATTTTTGCATATTTATCCGTTTCAGACGATTCTGAACATTTTTCATTTTTTCGACCCCCCCCCCCCCCCCCCCCCCTCGAAATTGTGATTTTTGCATATTTATCCGTTTCAGACGATTCTGAACATTTTTCATTTTTTCGACCCCCCCCCCCCCCCCCCCCCCCTCGAAATTGTGATTTTTGCATATTTATCCGTTTCAGACGATTCTGAACATTTTTCATTTTTTCGACCGACCCCCCCCCCCCCCCCCCCCCAGGACAGACTATGTACCGACCCCCCCCCCCCCCCCCCCCCCCCCCCAGGAGAACAAACTAAAAAAAAATTGTGCTGAATCAGCATGATGAAATCGTTGATTCAGCATGATAAAATCGTATATAAGTGTAGTGTCTCGAGGCTTAGGCATCGTCAGACACACCAGCTATCAACATAGACATGGATGACTTTGAAACAGTTACTTTTGATGATACATTATTATCGTTGGAAGAGATAGATGCGTCATGGTACAATCGCTAACAAACGGTTTACCAACAACCTTTCTCGACGGTTTCAATGACATGACTCCGCGATTTTACAAACATCTCATGAAAACCTACATGTAACATCTGTATAAAAGGAGGTAAAACCATCTACAATGTCAACATTGCTTCTTCATCGATGTGTAGAGACCATGGATGACGTCTTCAAAGTGAATTATGCTGACTATGTGTTTTCAAAGCTTCCTGCTTTTGAATCGGATTGGATGCTGCAAGTGAAGAACTTACATCAGCATTGGGAAGCTGTTGGAAAGACCATTCCAAGAGATCGTTTCATCCGCTCGTTTCTACGTGAATGTGAAGATCTACATTTACCGTTAACTTATGACATTGATTTAGCATTTATCAACGTGAATACAATTTGGGCAGTTGAGCTCATGTTAGATGTGGCTGCAAGAATCATTTTACATTATGATGATGATGTTCCATTGAAGACGAATGTATCAGAGCTTGTCCGATTCAACCATGGACGAGTTGAAGTGAATTCAAAACTTTGCAAGTTCTTTGCTGACTCAGCAGATAGTTGGGTATAAAAGGGAGTGAACTCAGCAGAGTGAAGTCATTTCTCAGCAGACAGTTGGAGGGAGTGCATCATCAGTACATTGTAGCAGCAATGGAGAACAAGACAAGCAACGCAACGCAGCGCAGCAGCAGCTTTAAAATTAGTGCTAACTTAACCATTACTGTGGAGCATGGAGAATATGGGCCATTTCTACGCATCACACGTGGAGAGAGATGGTGTGCTTATTCACCATCTTTGTGGAAAATTGTATGCCAAAGCTTGAAAAATTTACGCGACATTGGCTTCAAACTGTACTTAACGCAAACGAAGTGGCTTGAAGTCATTTCATACTTGGATATGCGTTATGTGAGTTTTGTGCGCACGTCACGGTTTGAAGGGAAAGAATACACACATCACATCAACATGAATGATGGTGAATGGGAGACACTGCTTCAGGAGATGGACAACATCAACTCAGCCCTATCACCATGTGAGGAATGCCATGACAAGAAAACGATCATCAAGCTGCAAAAGGATGGTCGGATGAAGGTGTCAAAGCTATCCAAGAAAAGGCTGGCTGAAGTTCAGTTGGAGAACATGAACGTACAAAATCAACTTGGACTTACCTGTGACTATTGCGGTGCTTGTGGATATGTGGAGGATTATCAGTGCCACTGCCACAAGTATAATTGCAAGTTGTGTGAACCAAGCAACTTCTGCGGCAAGTGTGGAGTACTTAAAGTCAGTGAAGCAAAGTAAAAGCCCACAAGACACTGAAACAAGATGGACGCATGTTTTAAAAATGCTTATATTGACTTGATGATTGCTAAACTTGCTTGCTGTGGCACTCCAGACTATCAACTTTATCATTTGGATGCTTTTTGGGATGTTGTACATCATAGTCTTGATGTGATTGAACTGCATTCAAGATTTCTTGGAGAATGTCATAAAACTGGAATAGAAGAAGATCCTGACTTTGACTTTGATGCTGCACTTTATTCTGCTCGCACTGATGTGAAAGTATATTTCACCGTGGTTGATCATTTGAGAGATTGTTGTAAAGAAGAAGAGGAAACCGAGCAGCTTTATCAGGTAAGAGAACCTTTTTAATCATCTTTGTAACAACATAGTGAATTGTTTCTCAAAGACATAACAATGTTTTTCTTACTAGCAAATTTAGTTTTATGTGAGTGGTTTCAACGTAAACAAAGAAAGAATATGATAGAAGAGGCAGCAAATATATTAAAAGATATTTTATTACAGGAAGAAACCGACATGTCAGAATAAAACAGCAGAAGCAAAGTCAACATGGAGAATCTTGTACTATTCAGCGGTCATAAGGACGTTCTTTCAAATATGTTTCCAACACGACTTGAAAAGTATGGACATGTGTTCAACTCAAGTGAAGCTTTGTATCAATATGAGAAAGCAGTGTTTCATCACCGTCCAGATATTGCTTCAGCCATTGCTTCATGTAGAAATGGATATGAAGCGAAACGTATTGCTAAAGGGATAAAGCCATGTCCGTTATGGCATACAGTGAAGAGAAGCAAAATGCAAGATGTTTTACAAGTCAAACTGGATCAGTGTGTATTGTTTCGCAACAAGTTGAAAGAATGTAAAGACAAAACTTTAGTTGAAGCAACGTATGATCATTGGTGGGGAGCTGGTGTGAAACAAGTGTCATCTGGATATCCTGGTCAGAATATTATGGGAAAGTTGTTAGAAATGTTGTGTGAGGGTTAGAGACTTTTTTCATTTGCTTGCCAACCGTCATGGTGTGCAGACGTGTGGACATGTAAATTTGAAGTATGTTTAACTTGTGCTGCTTTGATTCAAGACTCACAAGACTGCACAATGGCGGACATGACACTGAGACAATATATTGTACAAAAAGCTTATTGTGAAGAAATGTTATCAGCTGTAAAAAAGTTTGCATATTTAGTCTGTCCTGCTTGTCAACATGAAGAGTGTCAAGAACATACTTGTCATTTTGCATCTGTTTATACATATTGGAATGAAGCTAAATATTACATACATTTAGATAAAGTGTTAGAGAATGCAAATCAACGTTGTGAGAAATATGGTGTAGATGCTATTACATTGGATGAACTCAGTCATTGGTTAGTGTTCATTGAAGACCAATGGTCTCCAGTTATTCATACCATTGTATCTATACTTGATTTGTAAATATATGTTAGTTATAAATACATGTTAGTTATAAATACATATTAGTTAAGTTACTATGTTAGTTAAGTGATGATGGTTGAGTTATAAAATAAAAGCTGTTCTGTTGAGAAGGTGGTTTTCATTCGGTGTGATCATGTCGACGTGGAAAGACTACTTGACCAATATTTACTTCAAACCTGGACAGCCTGGAGCATTTGCTGGTCCTTACAAACTGTATCACATCTTACGAAAACATAATCAAGCAGTCACACATTCACAAGTGAAGAAATGGTTGCAGGATCAAGATGCTTTCAGTTTACTCCAACCTGTCAAATACAGGTTCAAAAGACAACGTGTCATTACACGTGGTATTGATGACATGTGGGATATTGATTTGGCTGATATGGGAAACATAGCTCCCTATAATGATGACATACGCTTTTTACTCATTGTCATTGATGTGTTTTCCAAATATGTCTGGGTACAGCCAATACCTAATAAATCACATACCAGCGTCATACAAGCTTTCCAAAAGATTTTTCATGACACACGACGAAGACCGCGAACTCTAAGGTCTGATAAAGGAACAGAATTTAAAAACAGATGGGTAAAAGCATTTTTGAAGAAAGAAGGCATTCATGCTTATACCACAAAGAATGAAACCAAAGCTAACTTTGCTGAAAGAGTCATTCGTACTCTGAAGGGAATGATGTATCGGTATTTTCTACATAATCAAACTTACCGTTACTTAGACATTCTTCCAGACTTGGTGTACAATTACAACCATAGACCTCATGGTTCTCTTCCTAATAAATATGCTCCAGCCGAGATTCGTAAAGACAACGAATCAAAAGTGTGGAAGTATATGTATGTTGACAAACTGAAATTGAAACCTAAGAAGAAGAAGAAGAAGTACAAATTTAACATTGGTGATCATGTTCGCATTTCTCACATTAAATATGTGTTTCAACGCGATTATCACATCAAATGGACGCAAGAAGTCTTCATTGTCACACATCGTTGTAAGAAGCAAGGAATACATTTATATCGTGTGAAAGACTTTTTAGACGAAGATATTGATGGTCATTTCTATGAAGAAGAACTGCAGAAAGTGACCAAAGATATTGAATCTATTTATAGAATTGAAAAAGTCTTGAAAACACGTAAAAGACGAGGTGTGAAAGAATTATTTGTCAAGTGGTTAGGTTGGCCAAACAAGTTTAACAGTTGGGTGAAAGAAACAGACATTCAACAATGAAGCATCCATTTACATGTTTAGTCTCTGGACCTACAGGCAGTGGCAAAACGTCTCTGGTGAAGGAAATTCTAGAACAAAAGTTGATTAAACCCTCTCCAAAAAGCATTTTATGGCTCTATGCAGCAGATCAGCCTTTGTACAAGGGAATGAAAGGTGTGGAATTTTACCAAGGCATTCCAGATGACATTGAAGAGCGTTTTAACCCGAAGAAACCAAACTTACTTATCATTGATGACTTAATGACGAAATGTCATAGTGATGAGCGTATGACACGTCTCTTTAGTGTTGGCAGCAGTCATCAAAATCTAAGCATTATCTTTATTGTACATAATTTATTCCATCATGGGAAAGAGATGCGAAATATTAGTTTGAATACACATTATATCATTCTGTTTAAAAATCCGAGAGACAGTCAACAAATTAGTACATTGGCGCGGCAAATGTATCCTAGAAGATCTCAATTTCTCATAGAAGCCTATCAAGATGCTACTAGCAAACCTCATGGTTATTTATTCATTGATTTAAAACCAAAGACAAATGATCAACTACGTATTCGTACAGGCATTTTACCAAAAGATACACATTATGTATATATTGATAAAGCAGTGTATGAACAAGAACCAAGTCATTTGACCATTCGCAGTCAAGATGTCTAAACGTATTCGAGCGAACCAGCCGTTTCTTCATTTGCTTGCACGCAGTGGGCCTAAACGACGTAAATCCTTGCTACAGCAAGCTACAAAGGAGGAATTAACAAGCTTGTTTGAAATTTGTTTGAATATATTGCAAGGACATTTACCCTTAAGCTCAAAACGGTTTAAGGAATTTAAACGTGAACGTCATACGCTACGTACTCTAGCAGATAAGAAGATATCCCTTCGACGAAAAAAGAAGTTGATTAATCAGAAAGGAGGATTCATTGGAGTTATTGCTAGATTGGCATTGCCCTTGTTAGCCAAACTACTGCTAAAATGAAACATACGATGAAAATGGTCCTCATTCCTGAATATGAATACAAACTGTTATTAGAAAAGAAACATGATGGTGAAATCAAAACGAAAGTGAATAAACTTTTACGTGGGAAACGAACACGTGAAAAGGTTATTGAAATGTCTCAACTTCTTGGTCGTCATTTACGAACAAGTCAGTCTAGACAGCAAAAGCCCTCATCATCATCATCACCACCTGAAAAGCCAGAAAAGCTAGTGTTAAGTCATTTTCAACCTATCTATCATGGAAAAATAACACAACTTTTAGCCGAACTGAAGAAATATGGTACAACATGGTCAGAGAAGAATGAACTTGTGTTGAAAACGGGCGATATTATAGCAAATTCCAACATGGTTGATTTGATGAAAGAAGCATTGGTGGCGACAAGAAGAAAAGAACGAGTCAAACCACCACATGGTTGGCATCCGTTTATCCAGGAAATTGTTGATGCGAATATTCCAAAAACAATGTTTAGTAAAAAGACCACTCGTGACGACATTACAACAGAAATGAAACAACGTCAACAAAGACAGTTTCCTGAAGGATGGGAAAATTTTTAACATGGCTGAAAGAGCTATGTTGTTGTTGCCAAGAAGATAAACCAACTATTCCTGTGAAAATAAGATGTACAAGCGCGTGTTGTGAAGGAGAAATAAAAGACCATGTGAATGAGGATGAGATTTGGCATACTTTTTCGAATGGCGCGCGCTATCGTGAAGTATATAGACAACGTCAACGCAGCTATACCATTTAGTTAGCATCATGGAGTCGACAAGCTTTTACATCACTTTGCCTAGCAATGCGAGTATGACCTATTATCCCAACAACAAGGCTTCGAATTATCAAATTCGTATGCCTCGAACCATCTATCTGAATGGAAAATATGAAGTGGCTTTAGCTGAAATTCAATATCCACATACATGGACAACGATGAGACAGGGCATGAACTATTCTATTGGGTATCGACAAATAGATACATTTGGCATTTGGCATGTTAATATTCCTTATGGGTACTATAGAACCATACAAGAGCTATGTGAGGCAGTCAATGAAGAAGCGGCTAACCCCGATGACCCGAAACAACCTATTCGGTTAAAGTATGATAAAATTAGACGACGTGTGTTTCTATTTCTCGATGATGGTCTTGAAGTGTCCTTTTCCACTGGATTAGCTGAGATTTTAGGATTTATCCCAGAGCAATGGTATACTGAAGCGTGTGCAGCTGAACATAAAGCGGATGTGAAACAGGGATTTTATACACTGTATGTGTATTGTAGCATTTGTGAACCACAAGTTGTTGGGGATTATTATGTTCCTTTGCTACGTTCTGTTGGGATACAAGGCCATGATGGTGATATTATCATGAAAACGTACGGCGAACCTCATTATGTTCCTGTAAACACGTCCAAATTTGACGTGATAGAAATGAATATAAAGGACGACACAGGCCATACTGTTCCATTTCAAACTGGAAAGGTGATCTGTAAACTTCATTTTCGACCAAAAGCAATATGAAAGCCTACACACACGATCCGTCTGCATATCGCAACCATTTTCTTCGTCAAGTGGGCGGGGAATTACCAGGATTCAAAGGAGCGCGAATCCAATATGGCGATGGTATTGGTTCCATACTGGGATCATTGGCTCGCAAAGCTATTCCACTACTTAAGGCTGGGGCTAAGATCGTTGCGCCACATCTTAAGAAGGCTGCAAAGAATGTCGCGAAAGATGTGACGGGTCGAGTAGCAGAACGTGTGTTTGGTGAACAAAAGCGTATGCAACCGACGAAACGTGCCAGAAGACGAAAAACAGCCAGACGGATAACATCAAAATATCGCAAAGATATTTTTTAAAGGAAAAAAAAATGTCTCTCATTCATAATCATTCGTGTGAATGTAGTCTTTCTCCATTGGAATGGTTTCACGTACCACCAACGCAAACTGCTGTAGAGAAAAGTTATAATGTTGACTATCAACCACTTACAAGCATTAGAGAAGGCGCTCCAATAGAATTCTACATTCCTGCGAGTACAGAAGAATATCTGGATTTAAAGAACAGCAAACTTCATATTGTATGTCGCATTCTAAAGGCCGATGGAACAGCGTGTGGCGCAGATGATAATGTCTCTTGCATCAATGATGTGTTTAATGGGCTATGGTCTAATATTGAATTGTTTCTGAATGATCGTTTGGTTTCGCATAGCAACAATACTCATGGTTATACCAGCATTATCTCTCATCTCATCCATGATTCGGAAGAAAGTCTGCATTCTGAGCGCTCTATGCGTCTCATGTACAAGGATACTGCTGGGTCGATGAATAGTCATGAGGTGAAAAGACCTAATCATGAACAATATGTACCAGGATTTCATGTCAATGTTGAGGGTGGCGACTTGGCTGAGCAAGGAAACAATGGTTTACATAATCGTTATTTGCATACACGTCTTAGCCGTGATGTTATGCTGACAGGTGGTTTAAGGATAGATTTGTTTGAGCAGGATCGTTATCTTCCGAATGGCATCAGTTTGAAATTGCGTTTCCATAGACAAAAAGATGACTATGTATTGATGGCTGTAAATAATACCTATAAGGTAGAAGTGAAAGAGGCATTTTTAACCATTCGCAAAGTGAGGGTGAGTCCAGGTATTCAGTTAGGACATGCAGATGCATTGATGAAAAGTCCTGCCAAGATCATCATCACTAGAAAAGAATGTAAAGTCTTGGCCATTCCAGCAGGATTTCAGTCTTTTGTGAAAGATAACATCTTTTTGGGTCAATTACCAAATCGTATTGTCATTGGTCTGGTTCATAATGAAGCTTTTGGTGGATCAGTATTGAGGAATCCATACAATTTTGATCATTTTAATCTGGACTATATGCAACTGTACACGGATGGTGAACCAGTTCTATCCAAACCTCTCAAGCTTGACATTACACAGAACAAATACCTGAACGCTTTTGAAACGCTTTACAAATCGTTTGATCGGTTGAATGGTGAGAAAAGTTCCATTATAAAACGGGAAGATTGGCCTAGAGGTTATGCTTTATTTTCGTTTGACTTAACACCGGATTATGATGGTGATGATCATTTCCCCCTGATCAAGCATGGGAATTTGCGGCTAGAAATGAACTTTGCTAGGGCTTTGCAACCTACCATCAATGTCATTGTCTATGCTGAATTTGACAACATTATTGAGATCAGTGCCAATCGCAGCATCCAATTCGACTACCAGTCATGAACACGAAGCAGATTGATGCCATATTGAGTCATGATGTCATGACCAAAGACTTGTTTCAAGGCGTGTTTGCCATGGATCAGTTACCGTCTTTACAACGCGGCGCCTATGTGATCAACACAGACGATCAAGATGAACCAGGAGAACATTGGGTGGCAGTGTATTATGATAAAGACCCTGTGGAATATTTTGACTCTTATGGACTGTTCCCTCTCGATGATCGTTTAGACATGTTTTTAAGAAATGACTATATGTATAATTCTATCTCATTACAAACGCCAATATCATCGTCATGTGGTTTTTATTGTGTCTATTATATATTGCATAGAGCTCGAGGTCAGAGTATGTTTGATATTGTGAATATATTAAAAAGAAAGGATGGTGATTTTATTGTAAAGGATTTTGTATATAGACATTATAAACCATTGTTTTATTAATGTTGTTGTTGTTATATTAGTTAAGTTGTTGTTGTTATATTAGTTAAGTTGTTGTTGTTGTTATATTAGTTAAGTTGTTGTTGTTATATTAGTTAAGTTGTTGTTGTTGTTGTTATATTAGTTAAGTTGTTGTTGTTGTTGTTATATTAGTTAAGTTGTTGTTGTTAAATAAAACAAACCAAGTTTTCAAACAACTGTCTTGTTTATTGTGTTGTACATACGTTTATTTACAAATTCTTAACTACAAACACTATTTACAAAGTTTACAAACACTATTTACAAAGTTTACAAACACTATTTACAAAGTTTACAAACACTATTTACAAACTCTTAACTACAAACGCTATTTACACTATTTACAAATTCTTAACTACAAATTCTATGTACACTATTTACAAACTTTTATTTACACTATTTACACTATTTACAAAATTCTTAACTACAAACTCTTAACTACAAAGTCTATTTACACTATTTACAAACACATTCATTTTTCAATACATTCATCAATGAATACCATTCATTAGAATCTAAATTGATATAGGTATCATAGACATTACATTCATGTTTGTAAATGCTATGAAAGCTCACATAATACACATCACCAAACTTTATCACTTTCACAGTTACATGTTCAGACAGTTTCAGTTCATATCCTTCTTCTTCTAAGTCAATGTCCATCACACGCATAGGTTGTGTCAGCTCAATGGATTTGGTGCCTCGTGTAAGCCATATTTCTGTTTCTTTGAATTCAAGCGTTAGGTTCTTTCCAATCCAATGCTTGTAACAACGCGTTCCATTCCACTGTGTTGAGGGTGATGTAGTCATAGTTTTCTGTAAGCTCGTCATATTGGCGAAATTGTATAAACACGTCTAAGCAGTTCTCAGTCACACGCACTTCTAATTCATTTGAGACTGCCAGGAGAAAGCCAGGTATCCTGAACTTCTCTAGATGGTCTTTCAACACGGATTGGTCATCAAGTGATAGGACGAGATACTGTCCAAAATGTCTTAGCACAATGTCATCATATTCGTTTCTCAGATATGAGAACCCATGCGTAATTGGTTTATATTCCGTTAAAAAGTCTTCCATCTCGTTCAACAGTCAGATGAACTATGAGCTGTCTCCTTGTCTGCAAAGACGTTTTTTTTTATGCTCGCAAGATGGTGAAGAGTGGATGTTGTATCACTTCTAGGAATCGTAAGACTGCGCGCCAGTTCTTGATATCAAAGAGGATCAAATCTGTATATGGTGTATCTGGTACAACTCCCTTATAATCCTTTGGATAATCCTGTAAAAGATTTCTACAGATTTCTACACGTATGTTAGAATCATATTCAGCCACTGTCACTTCCACTTTATTTTCAAGTCTACGTTTAAACCCAGGTTCAAGTGGTATGTTTTTAAAGTCTTTCCACACTTCAGGTTTAAACAGATGATAACTTGTCTTAGAATCTAGTATCACTTCATTCCTCTCATTGACAGTAAGGTAAACACCACCGTTCAGCATGAGTGCATTCATGATTGTTACCTTGTTATGACTTGTCGTCTTGTCTGCGAAGCCTTTTATCCACTTCTTTCACCTGCTTCTTCATCATTTTCCATTCAGGTATTGTCAGCAAGATACCCTTTTTCGTTGGACGGTTTTTTCCAGTCCCCTCATCTCTGAGGTATTTGCGAATGTTTACCACACCTTCATTACTTTGTTTCATAATCTTGATATACTTTCCATTGCCTAGAGAAAGCATTCCATCCCACGACTGTGGTGTTGGTACCGTCGTCTCCACTTTTAATTTCTTAATGGTAGTATCAGGATGTTTCACTTTCATGTCTTTGACCGTATCTGCTAGAGTATCCATATCCGTTGGTGCAGATCTTTTCATGTTGACGCTTCAGTGTTCACACCACAACTAACTCTCAAGTTGAAGTGTCTCCCCCTTATATACTGTAATGCCCATGCGCCAAAGTGGAATAGCCATCACTCATCACATATCGCTTGTCATCAAAGGGAGAGAGAGCCACTTTCCTCAACTTCTCCGAGAAGATCTGGTGGTTATGACTTCGAATGATGTGCCCTGTAGTCATCGTTTGCGTTTGGTTGAACAAACTGTCTCTATACTGCTGATGTTTCATCCGTCTTTGACACGCGCGAGTGATGCCTTTGGCCGTACGTTTTTCTTTCCCACCATACATCATACTATACATTTTCGGCCGAAGTCCAACAAACTCTTCAATGGGAATGCCCGCCGTCTCATCTTTCATTTTCCCAAGCACTTTCTTGTTCACGTTGGAATGTAGGAAATGATCTGGCGGATAGTCACTTGTGTCGAACAAGTCAGCATCTTCCTGCATGTCTTTGTATATATCTTCCGTTTCTATGTCATAACATAGACTGTCGGTGTCGCTGAACAAGAGTTTGGCGTTGGGATACTTGGTCATGATGTAGTTGTAATGAAAGTGGAACATGAGCACCTTGCTGAGGTCGAGAATGGTGAACCCAACTTGAATGGGTTTATCCAGAAGCAGATCCACTTTGCGTAAATGTACCGCGGTTAAATCTTCGTTGAAAATTCTAAATTTGTGGAAGGAAGGTTTGGCCACAAGTTTCTTGAACCGCTTTTCCTGGTGAACAAGTTCCACATTCATGCGCTTTCTTACATTTTCCATGGTTTTGCCAAACACCGAGTTGTTCATCAATTTGAAGAAGTCTTTCTCAAACGGGTTCTTGGCCAACTTTCTCTTTTCCGTGTTCAAGGAGATGTATTTTGCCAACCATTTGCTCTGTGCAAACATGATGGCACGGTGCACCTTCGTGACTTTCAATCCCAGTGAGACATATTGCTGTAAATTTCTATAATGAAGCACATATTTCTTCTTGTCACACAGGTTGGGAATGAGCTTTTCACTAGGTTTGCCTTTCATGTTTAGATCTTTCCGTAGCTTCTGACTATGTTTTGACAATTCTCCCACTTTCACACATTTCCGTTCTGGAGCCACTGGATAGTGATTATGATGATCATGGATTGAATATGGGTATTCCAAATCCACTTCTAAAATGTAGCCAATCTCATCATCTTCATCCACATCCATAAAGTCAATGGATTCTGGCTCGCTCACCCACATAAATCCACTTTCCGGCATGCTTTGCGACATAGCCCAGCCATACAAGTTGTTTGCATCCAGGTAAGTCAAGTAGTTGGTTGGTTTCGTGGGATCGTAATCTGGTACGTAGGGGTTATTTGCTTTCGCATACTTGTGTGTGATGACAGATATTCCTCCACGTAAACCTTGTTCAACCATTTGGTACATGTCAATGTCGTTGATCAATTCCAATTTCACCTTTGTCGCTTTCAACATGGCATCCCACGACAGTCCTGGCGCTGTATAGTAGTGAGCAGGATCCAATTCATACGTGTTGAGACATACGTGACGAAAGTTTTCAAACACGTCAGCCAGCAGCAACACATCTGATTTCAGGTACAAGTCATGGTATTCGCCAAATGTAGTACAGTGGAATGTCTCCCACACCTTCTGCGCATGCGCATAATCCTCATCGCTAATGTCTTCTTCACTGAGTAGACTGTAAAACTTGTCCTTGGACGGCAGTTGTGTTTCAGCAAACTTGGATGGCTCATCCACGTAATCATAAGGGTACACTCCCTTTCTCAACAGTAACTCTTGTTGGTCGCTATCGTGAATGTGTGACGTCATGTGATAAAAGTTGTCTTTCCCTTCTGCTGCCAGGTTGGAGACCAACTTCTGTAGAGAAGTACTCATGAACTGAAAGCTGTCTGTAAATTTCAGATTGCTCATGGTGAATGCAATATATTTCTCAACGGTGTTGGGAATGACTGTAATCCTTTCGTTTTTGAACTTTCCAATTTCTTCCATGATCAAATGGCTGTCATAGCCTCGTAAATTGTGGAAAAAGACAGGAATGATGAAAGAATCTTCAACATCCTGCTTATCCTTTCGAAATCGAAATTGCAAATTGCATTGACTATGTGCAGCTCCGCGGTATTTGCCATTGATATGGTCATGATCTCTCACACGATCTGCTCCTAGAGGCTCATGACAAATGTAGCAATCTGTGGCGTTCTTATAATGCTCTTCATCTTCATGAGTCATGACCATTTTCTTTTTCTGCTGTAGACCATGCACAATACGATCACGCTCATTCACCATATGGTCTAAAAAGACTTTCACAGCATTATCGCCTCGATATAGGACTGGCGCACGTGTATCATATTGGCTGACAACCACATAGGCAAAGCTGTTTGGACGATGATGTTGATACTTGTCTCCTTCATGCTTTTTCGTGAAACATTCAAAGTCCGCATAAATGACAAACGGCGCTCGCTGTTGTTTGGCTACATTCTTGAACTTGATGAAGGGTTCCTTGGGGAATGATAAACGTTGTGCTCCATGCTTGCCACACACTTCACGATGCTTGTCTAACAGATCTTGTCGCCTAAACCCGTGAAGACAGTTGAAACAATAAAAAGTTGCACCATCATGTTTTGATCGATAAGCCATCAGTCTGCTGAAATTCTTGATGAGGCAGTAATGTCTTGTCTTGTCATTGCTAATCAAAAGCAAGTTGATTTCTCTCGCACTGTTGGCGCTGGTGTTTCGGCTGAGTTGTATGGGAACAACGACATCATGTTCATATCCAAACACGTTAATGGACACATCATTCTCCTTTTCAAACTTTGGAATGTCTGTAATCGGTGTTGGAAATGTCATGCCTTCCACCTTCAATTCGTTCTCAAATAGCTTGTATTGATGCACACGCTGTGGGTCATTGCTTGTTGAAGGGTGAAGGTGAGCCAATACAGACCATAAGAAGCACTTGTTGTCTTTATTCTGAATGTTTAACACCGCCTTTGTAGTCTTTACTTTCTTCGGTAGTGGGATAAAACTGCTCGCTTCCAGTGGCGCTGACGTAGCTGTATGCACTTCAATGAATAATATGTTATCCAACACCCAGCCAGAGCCTTGTCGCTCATGTTCATCAAACCTGGTAAACAATTCTTTATAGGCTTCTGGTAAGTCCTTCTCAATATCCGTTGGATTGTATGCTGCATATGTCGGACTACTGATGAAGGCATTATCCACTTGTTCTACCATCACACCTTCAACATTTGGTGTCATTTTCTTGAAGCGTGCATGTACCACAATGTACCATTTCATGCCACGGTTTAACGTCTCTAGCAAATGTCTCTTAATCCGGTTCTCTTGTTGTCGCATTTCAAGTAGCAAATCCGATCCATCTTCAGGCTCAAACCGTCTTTCCTGTGCGTTTTCACCAAGACTCACTCTTCTGCCTCTGCCTACTTGTCCTGTCTCTTTCTTTCTTTGTTCTTCATGAGACACATTTTCCATCTCATCACATGCATGTGTCTCAAATGCATCCAAAGAGGAAAATATCTTGACGCATTTACAGCAGAGGACTGGATCAGGTCTGTCAACACCATCTTGTACGGTCTTTCGTCTCTTGGCTTCAATCTGCTCAACAAGCTCTTCATGAGCACGTTTCATCCTAGCTGGTTTGCATGTGTGTGTCACGAACACTTCCAGAGATGGAAATGTCACATCACAATCATGACAGTAGACTGGTGCCATCGTTGTTGTCTCTTCAACTGCTAGAACTGAAATGAAGTAAAATACACGTTTTACTCTTCCTTTTATACCACTTCAATGGTGTGTTGACTCAGCAGAATGTATCACTAGATGACTAGTTGACATGTTTCACTCATGCTTTTATGCTACTTCCATGTAATCAAAATATGGTGTGTAACTTGTTCAAACTTGTTTCCAAAATGTTAAAATTGCTGACTCAGCAGAATTTTACTTGTGTATATGAATGTCTCACTTACAGTTGTGAAGTTGTACAGCTGTTATACAGCAGAGACATCTAGCGGTGAAGTTAACTGACGGTGAAGTTAATTGGTCTGCCAAATGGTATTCATCCGCCAAATGGTATTCATCCGCCAACTAGACCTGAAATGTGATAAAATGTATTCTCTCTCTCACACACACACACACAGACATGTTTTGCTTCATTTCATAATATAGGATGGCCCTTAAAAGGGCCCGAAATATTTTAGTATATATCAGCAGCAGTTATGGGGTTGTCCCTCATATTCCAACCACACTTGACACTTGCAGTATCGTTGAGTCAGTGTTACTATGCGGTTGTTCCACATAAATGTAATTACTACGTCAGGCTTCACTACAGTGATCTGAGTTGGAAATTGTAGCACCTCCTCCAAAGCATATGTAATATCAGCTGCTTCAGCTTCATCACGCATATTTACCCAGATGCAAACAGATTCATTCGCTTGAAACGCTGTTAAGTCATCAATGATGATAGCTGGTGTGTTATCCATGATGTGTCTGACGATGTCTGACAATGTCTGACGGTGTCTGAGCCTTGAGACACCACACTTATATACGATTTTATCATGCTGAATCAACGATTTCATCATGCTGATTCGGCAAAAGTTTTTGTTGCTCTCCTGGGGGGGGGGGGGGGGGGGGGGGGGGTCGGTACATAGTATGTCCTGGGGGGGGGGGGGGGGTCGGTACATAGTCTGTCCTAGGGGGGGGGGGGGGGGGGGGGTCGGTACATAGTATGTCCTGGGGGGGGGGGGGGGGGGGGGTCGGTACATAGTCTTTCCCTGGGGGGGGGGGGGGGGGGGGTCGGTACATAGTCTGTCCTAGGGGGGGGGGGGGGGGGGGGGGTCGGTACATAGTCTGTCCTAGGGGGGGGGGGGGGGGGGGTCGACCTTTTTAGGCTCTGTTGCCATGGTTACACTGATTGACAGGTGGAGTGCGTTGGCTTCATGATGATTGACTCGGCCAAACCACTTTCGCTCCAGACTTTCGCTCCAGACAGTATGACGTCATCATGACGTCATTATCACGTCATGGAGGGCCGCGCCTATCCTTACACTTATCCTGACGTCACTTCCGCTCCAGACATGATGACGTCACTTCCACTCCAGACAGCACTTCCGGTCTAGACAACACTTCCGGTCCAGACGCTATGACGTCACTTCCAGACATGATGACGTCACTTCCGGTCCAGACATGATGACGTCACTTCCGGTCCAGACAACACTTCCGGTCCAGACATGATGACGTCACTTCCAGACAGTATGACGTCACTTCCAGACATGATGACGTCACTTCCAGACAGTATGACGTCACTTCCAGACAGTATGACGTCATCAAGTGCGGTAGAACTGTCCTTTTCACCCTACTTTTATCACAATTTAGTAGTTTTTTTCAGATAATCGTTAACCGTTATCACATACGCATTACTTATAACAGCAAGTGAAAATAGAAAAATAAATGAACTCTTTCAATGACGGTACAATTCGCTCTTTGTTTATACATAACAGATTGATCCCTTCGGACTTCATCTGTTTTATTCCAAGCAGGCCTAGTATTTTAATATCCAATGTGATAAATTTCGATTCAATAGTTACATCGTTTAAATCTACTTGTTCTAATATCACCTTCACTGTCACTTTGTGATGTCTAACTGTACAATGCAAAAAGATATCAAAACCTACACATTTAGACATGAGTTCTGGAACATGAACGGAAGAACACATGATGAATTGTTCCGCGCAAACAATAACAATGTAGGGTGGCATCGTAATATGCAAGCCCCCGTAACACCGCATCATCCAAACCTTTTGGAGCTTCATATTTTATTATTTGCGTGGGATTTCTTAAATATGCAGGTGTATACGATTCGGTAAAAATGAATGTGATAAAATTTCCAAAGGGAATAGTCCTCGGGGGAAATAGTCCTACGGGGCAATTGTCTAGGGGAATTGTCCAAGACCCTTCCATTTCTCTGTATTACCAAATCTGCTAATGAAATAGCTTTACCTTCAAAAATGTCGGGGTTTGTTGACGTGGAAGATGAGGGCGTATTATCAGGCATCTTTAAGGAATCATTTCCTGGTAATTAACGCCTTTCCAAATTCTGTTACATATTAGTTTCAGCAGGTTCGAACTGCGTGATTGGCATGCCATCGTTGAGATTAAATTGGGCGATAATTCGAACTTCGAAATTTCTCGTCGTTCGACAAAAGTACGAGGGAGAGGGGAACGAATGGTTATAGTAGATCCAAATTGGTAGAATTGTACAGTAAACGGATTAGCACTTGGCTTTTGTTGAAGTTTTTTGTATTTCAACTGAATTCAGTTAGGATAAGTATAAAATCTACAAAATTTCATTTTGCCAAAAACATACCAGTAACCTAGATTGAATCCGCCTGTGTCTATAGCATCGCCACCTCCCGAAAACAACAATTATCTCGGAAACGATATTTTTTGCCGAACCTCCCGACAACTGCAACTGGTTCTCGAATGCAAAATACTGAGCTGCTTTAAGAAAACTGTTAGTATACTCGTACACATTTGAAGTCAGGTTTATGCTCACATGTAATCCTTATAGCTCTTAGCAATCATTTTTTAAAGCAAATTGATAGTCTTACAGTTTGCACTTAAAATTTATACGCCATTGTCCTTCTCAGTGTACTTTTAAAGAAAAAAGCCTGCCAATTCGAGCCTCGGTGTCCTTGAACGTGCGCCGAAAGATCCCGAGCCTCGAAAATTGAGATCAATGGCCATTTCTTTTGCAGGAACTGTGACCCTTTCTGTCCTAGGAAGATAGAAAGGGTCCGCTGGGACTAAAAACATACGAGTATTCATGATAAGTCTCCATCTTCCTAGGACAGAAAGGGTCAAAGCCTATGTAATAGAAATGACCATTGATCTCAACTTTCAAAGCTAGATTTTTCAGTGCACGTTCCAGGACACTTAGGTTCGAATTAGCAGGCTTTTTGTTGAGAAAAAAAAAAAAAAAAAAAAAAAAAAAAACAACTACACTCAGAAGTAACTTATTTTCGAAGATACAATGATGAATAAAATTTCCCACATTCCTTACAAAGGAGAAGAGAACGAATAGTTACAGTAGATCCAAATTGGTGGGACTGAGAAGAGCATTTTCCGTGGCTGAAAATAATTTTCATCTGTCAAATATCTCAAAATAAAGAATATTTGAGTCAAAAGGATTAGCAAATATGCAGCTATCTTATAAAGTTTAGTCATAAGTTAACACGTTGTTGTCACCAGTTATGATCTTCTCCAAAGAATTCTATCTCCTCTCCTTCGAATAGATACGTTACGGCAGGGGAAATCAATTTTTAATGTATTTTTCGTATTTCTTACTTTATGTTTTTCCCCAGTGGAATCCGGCGAGTTTCCTCTGTTAAGCATACGCACTCGAAACCATGAAACAGCTTATAGAATATATTCATAGTAAATAGTTATTTGTTTCTAACTGACATGAACCCAATCACAACCTCGTGCTTTTGGATAATCCCATGAGTGTCAACCAGTCAAAACACGAATTAAAATCGGTCAGTTCAGGAATTCCGCTAGTAATCTGGGTGAACTGGTAAATTTTGTATATTCTGTATAGGAAAAAATACCGACATTTAACCACTGCGACGTTCATGAGCAAGTGACAGGCAAATAATTGTCATAATTAAAAAAATAGATCATAAAGGCTTTCGGACATCATTTTTGCAAAGTGCTGACAAGTGTACACAGTGGTGGACACTGTTTCGCTGTTTACCCAGTTCATCTCACCGGATCTGGTGGGTGGTGTGATTTAAATGAACTGATTTTTATCACGATTTAAATCAAGTAAAAAAATCAACAGATGTTTTTTATTAATATTTTTTACACATTCAAGTTAAAAAAAATGGACGAGTGATTTTTTTTCGGATATTTTAATTAACCAAAATAAAAAAAAAATAACAAATATTTGTGTTCTTTTTCAAAATTCAGTGCGCAACAGTCGTTAACTGACCAATGCATACGCAATAGAAACCATTAATCAAACATTAGAAACATACATCTGGCCTGTCAGTACGCAATGAAACAAGCATTTCTCCACCTTCTTGTCATGAAACATATTTTCACTTTTTATGCGTATTTAAACAAAGCCGTGTTGGTATATCGCTATCTGATAAGTATACAGAGACCATGTAAGAATGAGAGTAACTTGCCACTCTCTGATCCCATTTTGCTTGAAGGATATTTTATTACACATGTGCTAGATGGCAGAATAAACAGTTCACAATTAAATTTTTAAATTGAACATCTGATCTGGCTTATTGATACAGAAGATCTATTTGTCCCCAAGTGAATTTTTATAGATAAAACCTTTTTTCTCTGACTGGTACTTTCTTTTTCAAAACTGAACTTCAGGGTTTAAATCTTCTCGAATAAACATATTTTTTCTGGTTCAGTTGAAAACATTGAAAAAAAAACGGCTAAAGTGAAAAAAGTAGAAGAAGTAGAAAGTTTACCCAATACAGCTATTGTTTTCTTTGTAATTTTATCCACAAGCAAATATGGCGAAATAATAAATAATATAATAATAATATTTTAACAGGTGGGGTGGGAGACTTTACAGATTATTAAACAATAATAATTATAATGATAATGATAATTAGTATTATGGTTGTTGTAGTTGTAGTTGTTATTACAAAGTTGCTTGCAGCTATTAAGATCTGACCAATGATAATTAGATCTGACCAGTGAAAAAGTGGTTGGAGAAGTGAGTGGCAGCCAAGACATGGGGGCGTTACCTGAGACGTTAGAGAAATTGAACGTCACTTTTAGTACTTTTATTTTTATGTTCTCGAGACATTCTCAATACTATAACATTCTTGGACTACCCCGTATAAACGTCTCTAAAACCCCACCGCCCAATCCCCGCACCCCACCCCCGAGACCTCAATTACTGTGTATCCTATGCCGTTTCATGATGTCTTATGTTTGCAGATTCATGGCGGAACAATCCTGATTTTGCGCAGTACTTAGCAGATTTAAGCTCATTTGGAGTTGAAAAATTGAGTAAGTGTTGAGTTGACTTTTTTTTTCCTAAATGGAAAAGCAATAATTCGAAAAGTGTGAAATCCAAAAAAAAAAAAAAAAGAAAAAAAAAAGCATATAGATGAGTATATTTTAAAAGCAGTATTCATTTAACTTTCGTCTTCTCCCCCCCTTCCCCCGACCCCCACTCCATCTCCCCACCGAAAATGTCTCCTGTGAAATTTACCGAGATGTTATATTCACATTCGCTGTCCTTGTTGTTTAACTCATCTTTGTAAAAGATGAAATTCCATTTGGAAACTGTAATCTTAATACAAGCAAATAAAGAACAACCAATTATTTATTCCCCACAGGGGTAATATATGCGATCGACCGCGTGTCGGTCTGTCGGTTGGTCTGTCGGTCTGTCATCAAGAGCTTGTTAACACGATAACTTAAAAACTGCCCCAAGGATTTTAATGAAACTTGGTATGTGGCTTATATGGGAGCAAACACTGATCGGTATTGTATATGGGCCAGGTTCGTCCAAGGAAAATGGACCAGCTGGACTTAGAAAAGTTCAGCCCTTGACTATTGATGGCCGTGTTTAACTGGTTGGGGGGCCTGTGGGGAATATGTAGGCTGTGCACACTGCTCTAGTTTGAAATAAAATGAGTGATATGTGGTATCTAAATATGATAACTGTGTGTGATTTTAGACCGCGAACCTGAGAGGCTGGCAGAAGAAAGGACACAGATTCTGGAACAAACGCAGGATTTGGCTTTTCATAATTATAAAACTTTCATCGAAACAGCAGAATGTTCGAGAGAAATTTTCCAAGATGTACGTGTCATTGCTGAAAGATTCCCAATTTTTTTTACTGCTGTTCCAGAATTTTAAGTGATGTTCGTTTTCTTTGATGTGTGGTATTAAAAGCGAAAGTGCAACTGGTCTTCAGTATTCGATTTATCATGAACTTGGAATAACTTCACACGATAGGGATGCCTCAATCCTAGATCCGAACGTTACTTTCTGCCGTTTATGGGGAATTAAGATGCTTAAACGGTCCATCAAGATACTAGAAAGATCAATCCATTAAGTGTTTAATAGCCTTATGGCCTTTTATCTAATTCTGAGCTTTTCAGTACCCCGTGTAATTGGTGGAAATTGTGGTAATATAACTATAGTGCAGCTTTTTTATTGGGCAACGGCACAGTGGTATAAGGGTGGATACTGTATCGCGGTACTCGAGTATAAATATACTACTTATTTATTTATCACGAGGCGAGTACTCGAGTATAAATGTACTGCTAATTTATGTTTCACACATTGTACACGTCTAAATTTTAAAACCTAAAGCTATGTTGTTGCTATTGTTGTTGTTGTTGTTGTTGTTTTCGGTGCCAGTTTCAAATCATCGAGACTCACGTGGAGGCCATGCTTCAGAAAGTACCCATACTGGCGGATACTTGCAGTACCTTTACCAAGCAGGCACAGGAGATTAATGTCAGGTACAGCCTATCAATTCAGTTTTGTTTGCATAGCTGTTTTTTTTTATTGGAAGATTGCCATTACCAATTCTACACATGGACTACTTTGAAATGTACAAATTACAAAGGCTCATTCACAGCTTCAGGTGTTTTAAAAGGCATTGTACATTCTAAAGTTTACGGTATCGAACCTAATAGCAATGACACTTGGCCTGGCCCGTATAAAGCTACCAGGTGTATTGGAGTCGTAGTGTCTATTTTGATGCTTGCAGCCGGCGCATGAACAACGTGACGCTGCAGCGTAACACCCAGCTGCTGGAAATCCTCGAGATGCCGCAGCTGATGGACACGTGCGTGAGGAACGGCTACTACGAGGAGGCGCTGGAGCTTGCTAGTCACGTGAAGAGGCTCGAGAAGAAGCATGGCGGGATCCCGATCATCAAGGCAAGGCCGGTGTTGGGTGACCGAAATTCCCCCCGTGCCAGAAAACCCCCCGGGTTTTTCAGCACGCATATGGTGCATACTAGAAAACCTGGCGTGACAGAAATTCCCCCACCCCTAATTTTACACACCATATTTCAGCGGATTGTCAAGGCCTGGTTGTCGTTTTTACACACCGTATTTTTCTGCATTTTGATAAAAAATATAAAAAAGATAAAAAAAAATACATTTGAAACACACGAACATTTTTATTTCTCGGTTCCAAGTACAGGTACAGTTTTCACACAAAAACTCTTTGGGAAAGAATTCTATACTGTTCGGTTTGTGTATGTGAGTGTGTGTGTATTTTTTTTTTTTTTTTTTTTTTTTTTTTTGAATAAACGCTTGCATGGGCTATCCATATCACCCGATTAACAGTGAAAATGATTTGACTTACCTTGAGAAAATAAGCAGATTATATATACAGATGAGATGTGGATACATCTAAAAATTCTCCGGTTCTGAAACGCTCCTTCTAGAGATTAAGGTCTTCAGTAAACATTAAACCGATTATCGACAGCACAGATTTGAATTTCCTTAAAAAGCTCCGATCTCAAAGAAGTTTCGTGAATAGATAAATGCTTCTTTGTGGATTAAAGTATTCAATGGCGTAATGTACAGATGTGGATTCGTTTAAAAATCTCCGGTATCTAAGTTATGTGTTTGGGATAACGATTATTAACATTACCCTTGGAAACCAATGGGCATTACACCTCAGTGTGGGTATTTATCTATAAATTTCCTTGGAATATATAAATATATAATGTGGCGAAAAACATGAAATATGCTGTGACTGTAACTTCCTGCGTGCTGCACATCAGTGTGGGTTATTATCTATAAATTTCCTTTGAATATATAACGTGGCGAAAAACATGAAATATGGTGTGTAAAGTTTGCTGACTGTAACTTATTGCGGGGTGCTGCATGAATTATTTACATAAGATATTAGCACCTCGCATATTTGTATACATTTTGGCCGTGCTGAGAAACCCCCAAGCCCCTCAGGGGATTACATGCCAATATAATGTGTTATATAGGCAAGGGGGGTTTTTCAGACTGGGGAATTCTCGTCACGAAACACCGGCGGGTGAGGGGGGGGGGGGGGCGTGAGGGGGGAGGGGGGTCGTGTCACCGCGAGGAGGCCCTGGAACTGGCAAGCCACGTGACGAGGCTCGAGAAGAAGCATGGCGGGATCCCCATCATCAAGGCAAGGCCGGCGGTGGGGGGGAGGGGGAGAGAGGAGGGAGGGACGAGAGTGGGGAGGGGGTCATGTCCCCGCGAAGCTTGTAAGCACGGGGTAATGTGAACTAATTGCACAGTAAGCGTGTAAGCAAGGGGTAATGTTAACTAATTGTAGAGTAGGCGTGTAAGCACGGGGTAATGTGAACTAATTGTAGGTGTAGGCGTGTAAGCACGGGGTAATGTGAACTAACTATATAGTAAGCGTGTAAGCACGGGGTAATGTGAACTAATTGCACAGTAGGCGTGTAAGCACGGGGTAATGTGAACTAATTGTTGAGTAAGCGTGTAAGCACGGGGTAATGTGAACTAATTGTACAGTAGGCGTGTAAGCACGGGGTAATGTGAACTAACTATACAGTAAGCATGTAAGCACGGGGTAATGTGAAGTAATTGTATAGTAAGCGTGTAAGCACGGGGTAATGTGAAATAATTGTAGAGTAGGCGTGTAAGCACGGGGTAATGTGAACTAATTGTAGAGTAAGCGTGTAAGCACGGGGTAATGTGAACTTATTGTATAGTAGGCGTGTAAGCACGGGGTAATGTGAACTAACTATACAGTAAGCGTGTAAGCACGAGGTAATGTGAACTAATTGTACAGTAAGTGTGTAAGCACGGGGTAATGTGAACTAACTATACAGTAAGCGTGTAAGCACGAGGTAATGTGAACTAATTGTACAGTAAGTGTGTAAGCACGGGGTAATGTGAACTAATTGTACAGTAAGCAAACCAGTGGTGCGCTACAGAGGGCAGAGTCTGTTCTTCTTGTGACGTAAGAGCGGTCAGTGAATATTTGAATTGAGCACTTGCTGCTGCCAACCCCGTGAATGTGAACTGTCACTGCATCAAAAGTCTTTGGTATTTCATACTCTAAAAAGCAGCAAATAAGAAAAGCCATCCTTATTTCAGAAAATCGTAGATGACATAAAGGTGTGTAGTCAACTGATGTTGAACCAGCTGATTCAACAGCTGCGGAGTAACGTGCAGCTGCCAGCTTGTCTCAAGGTCATTGGCTATCTCAGGCGCATGGACGTTTTCTCTGAAGCTGAACTCAGAATAAAATTTCTTCAGGTGAGAATTTCTTTGTTTATGGTTGAAGCTGTAGGGATGTGTCATAACAAACTGAGAGACATAAACAATTATATAAAGTGTAGGTATTGGGTACTCTCTTTATCTAAGGTATCGAGTATTGTCTTTTGCTGTCACTACTATTTATGGCAATCTTAGATCATTGCCATGGTTACACCATATAATTCTAATATCTTATGTGTTGGGTCAATCAATTAATTGATAATTGCGTTACGTATTTGTTACGTAGACGATGACGTTTAATGACGGTGATGTTTTGTTTTGTTCTTGGAATAAAAATACGAAACACAAACACAAACAAACGGAGCTACGCGTCTACCAGAAGTATTTTTTTTTGTCATGACGTAAGCTGGGGGGGGGGATTAAGGAGTTCTGTCAATGTTTCACTCATCTGGAGTATGAGCTTCAACGAATCATCTGTTACATGTATAATGCGGCTGTTGATATGACTGTAATCAAATGTGATGGGCGCTTTTGTTTTCTAGGCAAGAGACGCGTGGCTTCAGAGCATCCTAGCCGGCATTCCCAGCGACGATCGTGAGTGCTTTAGTCAAATCTTTAAAATGATTTTCTGAATAGGCTTCCTAAAAAGTCAGCACCCCAGCGGATGCATGCTACTTCGTTGTTTTTTATTGAGTAGTTTCAGAGGCGTTAACCGGTTCCTTTTTTAGAAGTATGATGATTAGCGAATTTAAAGGTTGGGTGAGTTATTAATTTTATTATTTAGTTCCCGATTTTGACACATTTATATAATTATTCAATTTTCGTTTTGCCAAACAGCATACTACCACATCACGAAAACAATAGAGGCGAGCCGTGTCCATCTCTTTGATATTATCACCCAATACCGCGCTGTTTTCTCCGACGAAGATCCCATATTATCGCCCGCCAAAGATGACAGCCAAAGCGAGAGTGCCCTCTTCCACGGCTGGCTCATACAAAAGGTATGCGCATTGGGATGACGTGTGTGCAGCAAGTATTTGCAAGTACTCCTGTTCAGCTGTCCATGGTAGCATTCAGTATCGGGTATTGGGTAGATGTTCGAGACATTCCAGTTCGTTTTGGATGGACTGTCTTGGTTCATCATTTTTTTTTTTTTTGTTTTTGTTTTTTTTTTTTTTTGTTTTTGTTTTTTTTTTTTTTTTGCGCCAGAGAAGTAAGTTAGCCAACCACGGTGCACTTTTGGGTTGAGGGCAGGGAGGAGGAGGGGAGGGAGGAGGAGGTGAGGGAGGTGGCATTGGAATTTGGATTAACACAGATACAGACACGTGGTCAACATCTAAGACACCAGAAGCTCCAATATGGCCCGCCCCTCCCATCCCCCTTGTGTTAAAAAAAAAAGGAACCAGTTGATAATTCAACAAAGCCTCGGGGTCTTGGGTCAACTCGGCCCCTTGCCAAGTCGGCCCCTACCAACTGGGCCCCTCGTGAAAGTCAAGTCGGCCCCCACTCGGCCCTTTAACAGGTCAACTCGGCCCCTCGTGAAAGTCAAGTCGGCCCCTTATTAAAAAAAGTCGGCCCCCCCCCCCCATATTTTTGGTGTTGTGTTGTTCAGATAAAACATACAGGGTAATTCTACCTTATTTATTTTATTGGAAAAACAACACACTAACATTAACAGAATTTAAGACGTACTTTATCCACAATTAGCACATCATTTTACACACCATAATCGGTACTGCAACCTTTGCCACAATATTTGCTGACCAATTTGTTTACTTTAGTGCCGTGTGAGCTGGTGGCGATGTCACATTGTATTTTAAAAACTACTTTCAAGCACGAAGATTACTTTCAACCTGACATTTAAAAGCTATGAATTTTGAATTTTAAGACTGAGTCTTGGTTGACGGCACGTAAACTTTTTTCTTTTGACAAATTATTCACTTCATTTTGTTGTGTACATTTTGACAATTTTCAAACAATTTCGCCCTTGTTTTTATTTTCTTCCATTTTACAACTAAATCCGAGTATATTAAAAGTTACTGACGACCCGGACGATAGCTGTGACTTAAGCAAATTGTGGTGTGTAAAATACTTAATGTAAAAGCCTAATTCACTCCCTTCAGTTACTAACAACTTGGACAATATCATTCTGTGACTTAACAAGAAAATTGTGGCGTGTACAATACTAAATGTAAAAGCCTTATCCACTCCTTTCAGGTAGCCAATTTTCTTATTTACTCATACCAAAACCACTCGAGCACTTGTGAACTGTAATTGTAGTTGAGGCCGTGATGAGGCAGATTATATATTTGTGAGAACGGAGATAATTTATTTGTGATCACTGAGATTAAACGCCAATAAGTCCTGTAATCCCCAACTGCATTTTGTCTGTGATGAGTACGGACTTTTTTCATCACATTAAATCAGCATACTTGTGATCACCCGAGATGAGACACGAAAAAACCCCTGTAATATTCAATTACATTTCGTCAGTGAACATTGAATTTTGTATTTTAAGTTTGAAAAGTATGTGTGATAGGGCCGACTTAAAAAAGGACTGAGGGGCCGACTTGACTTTCATGAGGGGCCGAGTTAGCGGGGCCGAGTTGGCAAGGGGCCGACTTGACCCAACACCCAACACCGGGCCTCGGAGTGTTGGTTAGTCCGCCCCGAGAACGGTGTGGAAATCAATTCGGGCGGAGAAAACGCGTGCTGGATTGCAAGTGCACGCTATCGGACCAAAAGTAGGTGTCGATATCTTATATATGATAGTATTAAGGGCAAAGGAAGCGGTGACCATTTTTCATATTTATTCGTGCGTGTTTGTGCCTGCTGTAACATTTTACGTGTGAAGAATTCGTGGTGAATTCATAGTGAATTCATGGTGAGTTCATGGCTGCTTAAGAACACATAAGACCGTCCTGTGACATGGGGGTTTGTTGTGGTTGTGATGTCATTTCGTACAATTTTCGCTGTGGTGCCCACGAGTGTGTTTAGCTCCCGTGGTCCTTATTACCCTAAATGATCTTGATCTTCAAGCAGTTTTCTTCCAAAATTGTCTTTTTTTTTTTAATACCTTAAAATTTTCTTGAAAGTTATGATGAGATGATGAGATGAGGCTATCCAAGATGCACCTGTCGTCATTTTGCCCTTTGCAGAGAAGGGAGAAGTAAAATAAGCTATTGCAGATATTTTCCAACTTTCCATCGCACAACCCCACCCCTCCATCTTTCGCACAGCCACCCACCCACCCACCGCCATCCTTCGAAAAGCCCCCCACCCCACCATCTTTCGCCCAACCACCCACCGACCCCCACCATCTTTCGTGCAGCCTCCCCACCCACCACCCTCCTTCGTCGAGCGCCGCTCCTTATTTTACTTGATGTCGATCAGTCGCACAGTAACTGCTGTAGAAACACCAGCCGCCCCCCACCCCCACTCCCTCCCCCAACCAACCCTACCAGCCCGCCCCCCCCCCCCCACCACACTGCTACAGAAAAACCGGCTGTATTGCCTAGAAATGGGCGCAATCGGTTAGGTGGCCGTCGTCTGTTTTATGTCTTAACTCGTTGAACAGTTCAACGCACTCTCAGTATTCTCTTCCGTCCGCGGCATTTTCTCACTAAAGTAAACAACGGGTCGCTGTGGTCAGCCACTAACGTTCTAACACACTGAGCTGCAAATGTGATCCTGTATAAAGAATTACTACAATGGAGTGTTGGTTACCGGTGTGAAATCAAATATTGACCCCCATAGAAAAGTGACCCCCCGGTCAAAATTTGATTATCAAATACTGACCTCCCCCCCCCCCTATCAAATAATGACCCCCCCCCCTCCCTCTTTTTAGCCCCCACCGGGGAACCTGGAGGGGTTACTATAGGATCGGCTTCCGTCTGTCCGTCCGTGTACAAAAGCTTGTAAACGCCATATCTCAAGAAGTCCTGGGTGGATTTCAATCAAACTTCTATATAAAAGGTTCTCGACCTGATTAGGTTTTGGTTACTTTGACCGAACTTTCAAGGTCACCATGGGACTTGGAAATTTTAGAGGTGTGAATGAAGAAAATGTACCTTGTGAACACCATATCTCAAGAAGTCCTGGGTGGATTTCAATCAAACTTGGTGTGTGGCTTCTATATAAAAGGTTCTCGACCTGATTAGGTTTTTGTCACCTTGACCCCACTTTCAAGGTCACCGTGGGAAGTAAATGCAATCAAATTTATATTTCTCAACGCCTTATCGGACTATTACTAGGGAGGAGGGTAAATATTTGATATCATATTGTAACCGGGAGCTAAATGTTTGATATCAAATTGTAATCGGGGGGGGTCAATATTTGATATCAAATTGTGGCCGGGGGTCAATATTTGATATCAAGTATTGACCGGGGCGATGTTTGATATAAAATATTGACCGGAGGGACGATGTTTGATACAAATTATTGACCGAGAACGACGATGATATAGACCTAATTTCTGAAGTTTTTTACATACATATATTCATATACGTATTTCAGGGTCTGAAAATGCAATTCATAACTGACATAAAGTGCTCTGGGCTGACTAGAATTACACATAAAAGACCTGGTTAAGTTGACGGCCTTCCTTGAAGCAAATACAGGGACCGATGAAAAAGAATTTTGGAATTTAGGGTGGGGGTCAATATTTGATGGCGGGGGTCAATATTTGATGGGAAAATACTGACCCCCCGGTCAATATTTAATAATCAGATTGTGACCGGGGGGTCACATTTCAGAGGGGTCAATATTTGATATCACACCGGCAAAGCCAACACAAGTCAACTCTGCACCAACTCTTGTGCTTCATTTCACTTCAGATTAGTAAAATTAATTTTGTTTATTTTTTTTGCCTTTGTACGTGAAATTACAAGAAGGGTAAATTTCGGCATTTTATAGCGGGAACAGTTTGAGCCTTTAAAAACCGTTTCGCAGAAATGAATAGAGCAGGGAATGCAGTCATCCTTAAGTGCACTTTGTTTTTGTTTTTGTTTTTTTTTTTTTTTTGTTTTTTTTTTTTTCAATTTTAAATGGAACAACAAAATAACAAAGTGTTTGACATATTATGGATATTATTTAAATCAAGCTATTCTATTGACCTATTCTATTGGCTGTTAAAAGCTTGTATTTGTTTTGTCCGATTCAACCCGAGCAGGACAAAATGGGGGATGTTTGCTGGTAGGGTTAGCGTAATAAATCATTCCATTATGGGCTTCACAATGGTGCGGCACGGAACGTGATTTATGGCACGGTTTATCTGCGAAGCAGTGTAATGCGGACGTGAGGAAAAGAAAAAAGAAATAAATACTGACGCGTACATAGTCGTCAAATGTGAGTGGCCTCAGTGCAGCTCGTGAGGGCAGAATAAACGCAAAACCGTTTTTATTGGTTGTGGGAAAGTGCGCCATTAAATAAAGTTCATGATGGCTTGGTGGTCATTTTATGCCTGGTTTACTCCGTGCCCATCTTTCCCATTCCCACAGTGTCGTATCAGTGCTATATCAATTGCACAGAAAAAAATTCTTTTTTATTTCTTCACAGTTTCATAAAAAAGGGAGATGAAATACTGCGCATTTGCCTTATGATGCAGTGAATCACCTCCAAAAGCATTGCTAACTTATGATCAGCTAGCACAATTGCAACACTGTTTTAGCTCCCCACCCCCCACCCCCCCCCCCTTCTAGCCTTAGAAGGGAACTACAGGCTAGGGCGTTGTCCATCCTTCCGTCTCCGGCTGTTACTCTCACCCTGATATTTCGTTCCTTATGATTGTTGGTACAAAGATGACCTACTTTAGTGGGTAGAGGTGACCTTGACTCAATTTCAAGGTCACAATGGCTGCCATTGATTTCATTTCGGTGCTCTGTAGGATGGCTTGTTTGTCGAGGAGGGTTTTTGTTGACTGTCCTTTCCTTTTTGGCACCGCTTTATGGGCGTTTTTTATTCAACTGTTAAAATTTTTCGATTCGATGTCTTTTACTGTTAAAAATGTAGAATGTTCGCAGTGAGTATAACTGAGGAAAAAAATTGTTTGCATGTGGCATATTCAACGAATTCTTATGACTGTATTGCAATTTACAATCGAATTGCGATTGGCAGGTGTCGCAGTTTCTCGCGGTGCTGGAGACGGATTTACAGCGGGGCATCGGGCCGCGGCTGGACTCCTTACTCGGGCAGTGCATGTACTTCGGCCTGTCCTTCAGCAGGGTGGGCGCCGACTTCCGGGGACTCCTGGCCCCCGTCTTCCAGAGGGCCGCACTGGCGTCCTTCAGGCAGTCTGTCAGTGAGGCCGATGACAGGTGGGTCGTGTAAGAAGCTCCCCCCCCCACCCCATTACCCATGTTGTTTGACATGTACCCTTGAACATCACATTCGCATGTGACAGTCTGTCTGAGAAGTGTTTTTTTAACGAGGAGAAATATAGTAAACGTAATTGTAGTTTTGCCGAATTTTCACGGAACGATTCCATAATATTCGTGAGACGTGACACATACCTTCCAAACCCAGATATCGTATTCTTCCAAACACAGGTGTCGTATTCTTCCAAATGCAGATATCGTATTCTTCCAAACACAGTTATCGTGTTCTTCCAAACACAGATATCGTGTTCTTCCAAACACAGTTATCGTGTTCTTCCAAACACAGATATCGTATTCTTCCAAACGCATATCTCGTATTCTTCCAAACGCAGGTCTCGTATTCTTCCAAACACATATATCGTATTCTAACTCAGCCTTTGTATGACGTGTTGATGTTGCAGATTTGACGAGGAGATGCAGTCGTTTACGCTCCTGGGCAACCCCAATGCTCTGCCCAGCAGTGCCTACAGCCTTGCCGCTCAGGTATGTGGTCACAATGTTGTTTCTTATCTCACAACTATTGATAATAATAATAATAATAATAATAAGCAAATTCGCACTTTCGGGTCTTCCGGTGGAGGTGTTGTTTCGGCTGCAAACTTTTTGGGATAAATTATAAAGAAATGACAAGGAGAAAAGATCAAAATTCTAATTTTCTTTCAACTTCCACACTTTTAAATTGATAAAGCCATCATGTGATCTTTTAAAACCATTATTCAGTCCTTTTAATAACCAAAGTGGAATTTTGTTGATTTTTTAACTATTAATAAAAATTAACATCATCATCATCATCATCATTATTATTATTATTATTATTATTATTGTTATTGTTATTTTTATTGTTGTTGTTGTTATTATTATTGTTGTTATTATTATTATTATTATTATTATTATTAACCCGGCCGACTTTGGGCCTAACAGATCATTTCAGAGTTTTTCTCTCTTTCCTTGTTTGCTAACTCAGCTGGGTCATGTCCTTGGACATGCTCGTTAATGACGTGTGTGTATTGCTCATGTGATGGCTGACGTAGGGTTCCGGAGGCCTGCAGCCGCCGATCGCACTCCTAGAGATTCACCCCATGGCTGCCTACTGCAATGGCTTACTGACGGCCTTTAACGACCTGAGGCTGTGCACACCTCTGTCTCTGGCTTGTGACGTGGCGCGCATTGTGGAAGAGTCGCTGGGCAAAGCTGGCCAAGTGGTCGTGGCCTACTACAGGTGCGTGTTTTTGGGTTCTGCATTAGTAGTTTTGTGTTGAAACAAGTTTAAATATAATTGTTTAAGCGTGCTATAAAATGAGAAAACCACACGGGTAGACCAATCCGAAAAAAAAACCTGAAGCAGCTTGTAGCACTGGTGGCGCCAGCCTGAAGGGTGACTGCGAACAGTGCGCCAAGTTGAGGGAGGCATTTCGGATCAACCCAAACGCGAGTGTCGGGTTTTATTTTTATGATTTTTTGTACCATTATAGTGGCTGACAATTATGTAACTGTGACACTCGCCTGCCATGTTTTCCGTTGCTCAGTTACGTTGTTATGGTGACGTCGAGTGCCTCCTCTCTGTGGTGCGTCACGTGACGTTTTCGATACTGTAATAGCGAGGAAGACCCGTCTTACGTACCGCGAAAATTCTACCGTGTTTGTATGCGCACTGACAGCCATGAAATAATACGGGAGGGGGCAGTCGTAGGATCTAGTAGTGCAGTCACACTCTGCGTGTTGCGATATCGGCTACCACGCTGCAACAGTTACACTCTGAAAAATAAAAAAAAACACGAGTTATCATGTGTGGCCCAGGGCGTGGTTTCTAACGTCTGCACTGATGGTTTTCATGTGTTGCATTTTTTTTCTCTTTTTTCTTGGGGTGGAGCAGAGCGGAAGAGACGACATTTAACGAGCAGGAGAAGGAGCGCTTCGGGCAGATGTGCCACGTGTTCGCGGAGGAACTCGTGCCGTACATGAACCGCTGCCTACAGTACGTGTTCCCTCCGGCCGTCATCGCGCAGACGCTCGGCATCACCATGGCTGACCTCGCCAAACTCGTACGTGCTTTTTTTTTTTTTTTGGCACATGACAAGGCTCCATATTACAAAATGTTTTAAATTCAATTTTTGTTTAAATTTAATTAGCTTCAACCGGGGTTTTATGCCCTCGGGGATGGGGGGGGGGGCTTATGGATTGGGCTCTGTCCGTCTGTCTCTCCGTCCGTCCGTTACCGCTCATTTGGCCATTTGGTCTGATAGCTTACAGGACTTACCCCTATAGTCGTAGCTTGATGCACGCCAAATTTTTTGGCGGTTCGTTAAAAATTGGATTTTTGGCGATTTTTTTAAAATTTGTTGCTTCACTCTAAAGTGTGTAAAGCTTTTCTTGTGGACACGATATCTCAAGTTCAATTGTGCGGATTTCAACCAAAGTTGGTATGTGGCTTGTGTGGAAAAGGGTCATGACCTAATTACCTTATAGAGTGACCTTGGGTCAAAGGTCAAGGTCACTGTGAAACTTTGAAAATTTTGCACATCTGCTCCTTTTGGACACCATATCTCAAGGTCAGCTGAACGAATTTCAACATAAATTTGTCTGTCACTTGTATCGGCAAAACCAAATGATAAGTTGTAGCAATAGCACATCGTATAAAAATAAAAAAGGGTATATTCTACAGTTAAGAAGATGTAGGGTTAGGGGATATTTCAGATCCATATTTCCGGAAATTACCGCTGTTTTTCCCCAGCTTCTCAACAATACCTTGAGAGAGAAGATCCTACTTTGTAACATGAAGCAGTTTATTAGTTTATTAGTTTATTTTATTAAGTTATTTGTTTTTTTTTGGTATTGTTCTTATTGAAAACGATTTTTTATTTTTAACATGTACATTCAGGGAAATATTGGAACCGTGAATACTGAGAATATTCTGCAGCCAATGAAATTTCTCCTTCCCGTCAAACCAGTTGAGCAGCCTGTTGTCGCCATAGATTCCGACTCCGAAGCTTCAGAAGTCAACCAATCACAGCAAGTGACACAAGCATTGCCAGATTCTGACCAATCACAGCCCGTGACACAAGCACTGCTCGACTCTGACCAATCACAGCGCGCGACACAAGCATTGCCGGACTCAGACCAATCACGGGACACCGTGCAGCAGACTGACAACCAATCGGATGAGGTTTCAGAACGGACAGGCACCGAGTCCCCAGAAACAGAACAGTCGCAAAGTGAAAGCGAAAGTGGGGATTCCCAAATAGGTTTAGAAACGAGAACAGAGAATAAAGCAGAAATTTCAAACGATCAAGACACCAGTGATACTCTAGGTCAATCTTAATCTCACCATTCCCCCCCCCTCCTCCAGAAATAAAATTTTGTTTGTTTTTGTACAAATTTTATGTCCTTAAGTCGTCAGTAATATAGAGGGTTGGCCGCTTTATTTTTTAGTAAGCAAAATAAAGCTAACTGTAGCTGAGTTGGTACGATGACGGGCTTTTGTGTGGTCTTTTTCTTTTCTTTTTCTTTCTTTCTTTCTTTCTTTCTTTCTCTTTCTTTCTTTCTTTCTTTCTTTCTTTCTTTCTTTCCTTCCTTCTTTCTTTCCCTTTGTTTCTTTCTTTCTCTTTCTTTCTTTCTTTCTTTCTTTCTTTCTTTCTATATCCCCACCTGATAAGTACCCCTTTGATTAAAGTAGTCCAAAGTGCGAGAGAGCCCCTAAAACTTCTGTGTTCTAAGTACTTTAGGTATCGTTGTATCGTGTCCAATTGTGAAGTATTTATGAGGCGCATTGGACGTTTGGATTGCCGCGGTGCAGAGATTGGGTTATACGGAGTGCAGTGTTTTATTCTATGACCAGTGCTAACACCTGTGCATTGAGCTAACACCGCGAGCCACACGAGGGTTCTTGCTATAGCTGTTTATTGGGGGCTGGTGACTGTTCTTTTTGCTCGGTTTTTTTCCCCAGGCAGCTTCGTTTGTGGCGATCATTCAACTTGCTCCTGCACTGGTGACGTCACTAGATAGTGCTTAAAAGATATGAGTGATGAGTCACTCAGCTGGCTTCACGGGCTGCTTGAAAAAAAGTGGCTAAGTTGTTTTAATTGCCTTTGTTAAGTTCACGCAATCTATCATTGAAGTTGCAATTAGGAGAAATAAATGCCTGATGTAGATGGAAATATATAGAAATAAAAAAGAAAATGTTTTTTTGTTTATCATAGTTAAAAAACTATTTGCGGTCTTTGAAGTCATTCATTATGAACTTACATTTGTGATGGCAATATGAAAGGGAATGTCAGTACTTGTCTGTCCGTTTGACTGCCCGTCGCTCCCCTCTGAATGTTGTCCAACCCGCTGCTCTCAATGCCCAAAAATGTCCCCCCGCCCCCACCCTCGCCCTCCCCCCACCCTACTTCTCACTTCATAACGTTTAGTTTTGTTCTGTTAAAGAATCAGTGTTATGCGCACCATTTCTCGTTGAATAGCCGTTATATATGTTTATGACTGGCTGCTTTGTAGTGAGATACAAAAATAGCCCTGTTAACGTGAAATGAAGTAACCACCGCCAGGAATAACCCATAGAAGTGAGTATCATTAGGTACCACCGTCAGGAATAACCCATAGAAGTGAGTATCGGCTTTATCCATGTCATTAGGTACCACTGTCAGGAATAACCAATAGAAGTGAGTATCGGCTTTATCCATGTCATTAGGTACCACTGTCAGGAATAGCCAATAGAAGTGAGTATCGGCTTTATCCATGTCATTAGGTACCACCGTCAGGAATAATCCATAGAAGTGAGTATCGGCTTTATCCATGTCATTAGGTACCACTGTCAGGAATAACCAATAGAAGTGAGTATCGGCTTTATCCATGTCATTAGGTACCACTGTCAGGAATAACCAATAGAAGTGAGTATCGGCTTTATCCATGTCATTAGGTACCACTGTCAGGAATAGCCAATAGAAGTGAGTATCGGCTTTATCCATGTCATTAGGTATCAACGCCAGGAATAACCCATAGAAGTGAGTATCGGCTTTATCCATGTCATTAGGTACCACCGTCAGGAATAACCCATAGAAGTGAGTATCGGTTTTATCCATGTCATTAGGTACCACTGTCAGGAATAACCAATAGAAGTGAGTATCGGTTTTATCCATGTCATTAGGTACCACTGTCAGGAATAACCAATAGAAGTGAGTATCGGCTTTATCCATGTCATTAGGTACCACCGTCAGGAATAACCAATAGAAGTGAGTATCGGCTTTATCCATGTCATTAGGTACCAACGCCAGGAATAACCCATAGAAGTGAGTATCGGCTTTATCCATGTCATTAGGTACCACCGTCAGGAATAACCCATAGAAGTGAGTATCGGTTTTATCCATTTCATTAGGTACCACCGTCAGGAATAACCAATAGAAGTGAGTATCGGCTTTATCAATGTCATTAGGTACCACCGTCAGGAATAACCCATAGAAGTGAGTATCGACTTTATCCATTTCATTAGGTACCACCGTCAGGAATAACCCATAGAAGTGAGTATCGACTTTATCCATGTCATTAAGGAAAACAGTTGTTTTAAAATGTTTGATGCATTTTTCTTATACCGGTGGATGAAGGGATGAATCGAGCAGCAGAATGCAGTAAAAATGGCAGTAAAGTGGCAGTAGAATGGCAGTAAAAACGGCACTGTTGGTGAGAGTGGATAAAATAAAATCTAGGCGATGATTCCAGTACCAGCTCCCCTACCATTACATATTCGTTACAGCAGTTGCTGGATGTTGTTGCTGCGTAGATCACCCTAGATCTCAATAGATGTCTTCTGGTAAAAACAGACCAGACATTAATATTTATTTCATTCTGTCTGCATGAAAACACTTGCGCTGTTGTCACACTAAATGCAGGATAACACCGTTGTTGTACAACAGCCATCCGCTCTGCATGTATTCATAACCGAAAGATACCTCAGAGGTCATCTGTGCCATAACAACGCCATAACAGAGAAAGAAAGTCGCTGCCGCTTATTTCGGAACCCTTCACAACTGTGGACATTAAGCTGTGCTTACTTCATAGTTACAATAAAAATGAACAGTTTTTCTTGCTGAATGCGCTAGAAAAAAAAATCGAGAAATATCACTCAAGCATTTCGTAAAACCTTATTCAAGTATTGCACAACCTGGTGTTATTGCACGTAACCATTTCAAACAAACCAAAAAAACACTGTTTAGTCTTGTGTAGAATCTTTGGCTCTTAGAGGCGTACCATACATTTAAAGTTGCCTGGAAACGTTCATTTTATTCGGGAAGCACAGACAGGTATTGCTGTTATGTACTTCGTTCTGTCTCGTGCTTTCTTATAAATGCATACAAACAATGCGAAGGCGACGTACGTAAAAAAAATAAACGAAAACGTCACAGATAATGTTTATTGAAAAAGAAATTCATATAAAACAATAGTTGACCTGATCGAATTTTCATTATTTATTTTATTTATTTTTATTCTTTATTTTTTATTTTATTTATTTGTTTTTGGCGGACTGAAGGCAAAGCAACCACGTCACAGGTTTATAAATGCAAGAGAACAATAGCGCAAGGTAACGAAATGAAATCACAGAAATTGGTCGTTGGCACTGTCGTTGCTAACCTCTCGTAATTCAGAAGTAAATAAGGCGTCATATTCTTGTTATAATCCTTATTGTTTGTGATGCTTTATCGTTTGCATGTTTCCTTGATTTACTGGAGTAAAGAGGGCCTATTTTCGTGCAATCACTGGCCACGAATAAGATGGATCACCTCGTAAACTGCCCGCCATCAAATGCATTGTGTAGCTGTCTGGTACATCTGCACACCAATAACAAGCAGTAAACCATTGTTATTTCCCCCACCGCGTTTAACAATTAATGTAAATCCCATGTGGCATATCCTTGGGAATCCTGTCCATTTTATTATTCCCCGAGATTCTGTAAAGATGTTACGGGTTGGCCTGCCCCGCGGCCTAAGTTTCTGAAATATCTCGTCATTGCCTTTGCGTGATTCGTCATATCAGTGGAGTAAGCTTGGTCTGGAAACACAAACGCATACTTGCGCATTTGGAAATGGGTCTGTCCCTCGACACTGTAGGTTGGGGGGGAGGTAAAGGTCTTATTTGCGTGGTCTGTTCTGTATATTGTATATCCAGAACAGACAGTCTGTTTTGGGTAGGATTGGTATAATTGATAGAAAAAAGAACTGTAGACTGACCGGAAGTGACGTCATGATGTGACGTCATTTGTTCTGGATACGTATCCAGAACAGATAGTGTGTTTTGGATAGGGTTGCCATTGCTGTGGCAACAACTGTTGTTGCCATGACAACGGCAGCAACAACAATGGCAACCAGTTTTTTATTCTATCATTTGGACCAACCCTATCCAAAACAGACTGTTCTTGATATACATCTATACAGAACAGATCACGTAAATAAGACCTTTACTCTCTACTCGACACACACCACACACGTGTAAATTCTACAGCTATACACAGACCATCTGCAGTATTTAGAAATGGGCTTGTTTTTCTAACCCACACCCCTCGACACACAAGCACATAGTTGTGTAAATGGTAGAGATCTACATGGGCCATATACAACATACAACATTACAGCATGTACAACAAGATTCTCGTAACATTTTTTTAGACAATTAATGAACTTACAGGTTTTGCGATTTTATTTTCCACATATAATTTCGCCTGTTTACAGTTTATCACTAGTTTGTGAAGGAAGCACTTGTCGATACATCCTCAGTTTGACCTTGAGGAATTCCTGACCAATGCCTCGTCACACTATGACAAAACACGTTGTCAATACGTTGTCAGTAGTTTGTTACAAATTTGTCATCTTTTGCGACACGGTGATGTCACATCGATTTCGAAACAATTGAAAACACACGTAGACGCCATAAGAGGTTTGAAATAAGTCTAATGAATAGACTATAACGTGCTTTTCAACCTTTGCAACCCTTCCTGACATAAGTATCTGTTTTCAATCTTTATAACTCTTCCTGGCATAAGCAGCCATTCCCCACTACTCTGCATATCTGCGTAAGGCCGTTACATTGTACATTTGTATCTCTTTTTGATAAATTAGAGACCCTGAAAAGTTGTTTCATAATTGGGACAAAGCAGTTAGGCAAATGTACAAATTGCTTTTTTCTTTATTAAGAACACTACTGTTTATGTTACGATGTTACGCGTAACACTGTTTTAGAGTGTCACTAATATCATTTGTTTTCATGGAAATCCCAGGTGCCACTAATGATAATAGAATAACATCAATGGAATGGAAGTCATCAGTTTTATTAATCATTAGACCTTTGGACTGCTGTCCAGTGGGATTCGTAGGATGTTATTGGCAATGGAAAGCTGAAACTGGACGAGGGCTAATTGTTGGTTCAGTATATGTTGCAGCGCAGATGCTACACAAGTTTATTTTTAGACAAGACAAAAAATAAGACCTGGAGATGTATTTATGGGCGGGGCAATTAAAATGGGTGGCCTCATTTCTATAAACAATAGCAAAGACATAGAAAATAGAAAAAGTTTCACACTTTTGTTATGTGTTTTATGCTCGAGCACCAGAACGGTCACCAGACAAAAACGTTGGCTACATCTAAGGCCGGAGAGGACAAAAGCGCGATTCTGACTGGGATATAAAACGCAAGCAGAGAAGTGTGTGATTTCTCATAAAAAGGGAAACTCACATTAGAGCCTATTGGTGTTTTAAGAAAAATATTAAATTATTATTGAGATGTGCTAATTTTAAAGAAATGTATCTTGTGGTAATATTGTTGTTAATTTTCAAGTTGTCATGCTCATATCCGGACTTGAGCAAAGATGTTGCTGTTTTTGATACGGAAATGCACGAGTTCAAACGGAAATTCATCGATGATTTTATTAACTTCAATGAAGACTTGCCTAGGCCGTGCCGCACAGGTCTGTATATAGAACAAAAACTGTCATGTCACGGTTCAGCGAAGGACACAATTGTTCCTACAATCCGAAGCTGAAAACTTGAATAACTTTATTTTTTAGATAACTCTAGAGATAGCACACAGGAATCGAACAGTTTTTTTTAATCTGAACTTAACAGAAGTGAATATTTCTACAATGACATACTTTATATAAGAGAAGTAAAACAGTTTGGGTAACTAAATATGTGTTCTCAGCGGAATGGTGTAATGCTTGGAACAAGCCGTGACTGAAGTTATCGTTTTCAGTTTTGAGTTAAATTCCTGTCAAATACATTCAACGGCGTGCATTATACCATTTCTTCTTCTTCTTCGTCTTCTTCTTCTTCTTCTTCTTCTTCATCATCATCATCTTCAAAAATCTGGCGAATATGATATTGTAATTTATTAAGTGGCACTAATTAGGTGTAGGTCATTTAGTAAACATTATGAGCCAAATTGCATTTTCGTTGTCATTTTGAAATGCCTGCCCGATTATTAACAAAGGTTAACTGTGCAGTTGCCCATACATCGCGCAAAGGAAATCAGCTGATTTAGCTAAATTACGCAAGCAAATTTTAAAAGAATGTCTTTTAACGTAAAAGTAAATTTACCAATTAATTTTCAAAAGTTCTGTCAGCTACAGAACCAGTGAACGAAATGTGTTAACTTTACAGTTAACTTGTGTGAATATGACCCCTGGAGTTTTAGAAAATGAACACTAGGGTTTCCACTCAAATATAACAAGTGACAATAACAATCATGTAGCTTTCTTCCTCCAAACATAAATTGTCTTTTCTATTTACTTTATAAATGACACATGAAATTTGATTGATGTTTGCCTGTATAACAATGATTAGCAAAATAACTTATGGAAAGCAAGCTCCATAACAGTATGACAATAGTTTTTCGTAGTCTATTGCTTAGAATCAGAATTACGTTTTGAGTAGAATATACTCACTTCAAGACCAGTGACGCAGAGCAGCATAGAATTCGGCATTTTCGTGCCCTTACCTGTTGTATATATGAAATTTTAGCTGAAATAATTTCCTCAAGATTTAAAACCTTTATGAAATACGATATAATATAAATATGAATAAAATAAATAAAGCAATATAATTTGGCACAAATAAAATGTTGAAAGATTAATGTTGAAAAAGTATTTATCAAAATTCAACGTGGACGAATCCATCATGCAATTTTTTCTTCAGTTCCGGGCTAAGATACAGAAATTAACATTTTTAAAACTTTTTGTATAGATATGTGCGCCTCAGATACGACCTTCGAGTTAAACAAGGGTGAGTTCGATTGGCCTGAAGTACAGATTGGTCAAACAGTTAGCAGTCGGTGTCCATGGTCATTTGAAGATCCCAAATACGTCCAAAGGTACGGAGACGTAAATTTCTTTTCAAATATTTCCTTACATATATCTTAGTCTGTTGCGTTTTTAGGAAATCGGTTTGCAAGCAACAAGAAGCCAGCGTTCTGTGTTCCGACGATATTACCAATGAGTGTCGAGACACGGCGGTCCATCTAAAAAAACAAGAGATATTTTGAAAGACTGAATTCTGTTGTCTTAAACCTCGCCAGATGGTCTTATAATACCACAAACTTCAATTTTCTCAAAGTATGGTATCTTATTAACAGCGTTTCTGGTGCATTTCATTGATTTTGGATACCCACATCACAACTAAAAAAACTTTCTTTTGTTTATTTTTTTTAAATTCTTTGCTTAAGACTCTACACCATTTATTGCAATTGTGGTGTGTACGTGGTGTGTATGTAGAAAAGCATATGCTATAACATACACGTGTGTAGCAGATCCAAAACTGAATGAAAAACAGGAATTGTTTTATCTATTAATGGGCGTTGCAATTTAACGAATATTCATACGACACCATCTTGGCAGATCGTACTAGCTGTATGAATGGCTGCAAATGAACCAGTTTTATTATTTCACAGTTTTCATGTAACAAATGTGAGGCTTTCTACTTGAAATACTGTAAACGTGTAATAATTAAAGTCGGTCACTTATAGCCATTCACACGGGACACTTGAAAACTGTGGTCTACATTTTGTCGCACATTTAACATGAGACAAAGTGGTTGTGAACCAGAAAGATGCAGAAAGTCGTTTAACGACCTTTTGGCTCAATCCTCAAGTGCCAGTAGAAGACTGCATTACTCATGTAATAACCTTACCATCACAATCGTTGGTGATCTGCATTTTACAAACGCTTGAATAATTATAATGAACACATGTGAACCATCACAGCAATCTTAATGAAGTATGCATGCCAAATTTGACATATGTTGCGTAAATGCTGAAATCTATCTTAAAAATGAAAGAAACAAACGTTTTACTTGTGTCATGTGGCAAAAAATGTCACTAATAAATCCAAATATTTTGATTTCTTTTCGAAGGCTTTTAAAACGTAATTTTGGCCCAGTGGCGTGTGCATCTGCTGGCCTGTTAAATTATCAGCTTGTCGCATTTTAAATACAATGCATTTCATACATTTCAAAACTTCTTCTTTAACCTTAGTTACACAATTCCCGCCTTGGTCGTCATAGATCTGATTAATGCCCCACAAGCAAAATATCCCTGGTCCTTAATTAACAAAGGTGCAGTAATTTTTTTGGGAAAACTAGATTCTATCTTTGCCAACAACTCTTGATGAAGCTGAATGTACCTATGTCGTGGGGATCGGCTTTCTCAAAACCATACCCAAAGCCAATACTTTATTTTCTTAAATCTTAGATTTTAGCCCAAAAGTTGCCAACTCTCCATGAAACAATCGCGGTTGAACTTTACATTTGATCCATAGAGATACAATATGACGTTACAAAACCAATTTTTGGGCTTTAATTTGCAATGACATAATATAGCATTCTTAGAGATCACGTAGCTAAAAGGCTACCAGCTCTGGCTTTTCTGGAAGCTGACATGCATGAGGCGGAAAAGATGTTCTGCAATGCTCAGAAGGCATCCCAAATATACCTAACAGATAAATGTGTGTGTATGTGAGGGAAGAGCAACGATAGTGAAAGTGAGAGTGAGGATGGAAGAGGAGAAGGAAAGAGAATGAGAGACACAGGGAGGGAGACCGAGAGACAGAGCTAGAATGAAAGAGATGAAAGAGAAAGTGCGAGGAATAACGAGAACGATAGAGAGCTTCTTAAAGAGTCAGTAAGACTCGTCTGTTAATGGTCTGTATATTACACTGATTGCAGACATTGCGATGTAGACAGGAATGGAAGTGCGAGCTGGCAGTTTGATGAACAACTGACTATGCTCAGTTGTCCAGACCCGCCATTAAAGCAGTTGGTCAACGATTTAACAGAAAAGGTAAGTTTTAACAGAATTTGATCGACTAATAAATTGTCTTAAAAAATCGGAAGTAGACATTGTCATTTCGAAAGTTATCTTCTAAATAACTGGTTATTCTACATTGAAGTATATTTTATCTAGCGTGCATGTCTGGTGCTCAGTAAAAAGTAATTTTATTCACATACCCTTAAAATTGTTTGTACTTTGGTGGACTGAAATATCTTTGCGTGACTATATATGAGCACTGCAACGAAATGAACATATACCCAAGGCATTTGTAAGTCTGTGCTTTTGTTCCAAGTGCAATTACTGTGCAATACAAACCCCAAACGATACTTCATTAGTTGATGCACTAAACAAACTGCAGGCATCTGTCGACAAAGCTGCTTAGTGTATAAAATAAAAAATTCAATGATTTTCACTCTTCGTTTCACCCTGCGTTATAACTTTATAAAGAATGCTTAGTAAATTCAAATTATAACCTTAGTATTATATTTTAGCATCGGCGAAGCGCCGCGAAAGCATTATAATTAGTGAAATTTTTTGTCTTTGTTTTAGTATGCTGCTGTTTTAAGAGACGCCTATCTTGATGCTTCTGAACAATACATTGGTATACCCCAAAGAATACGCCATACTTTGTTCACATATGACGACACACCAATTGACGACAAAGATATTTTAAGTACACTTAAGTTTTTGCTTTATAGCATACCTTATTATCAGGCCAGAAGAGAAGTGCCACCAAAAGCCGAGTTAATAGACATAATAACAATCTTTGACAAGATGATGTCCAACGACAATGGATTTAAAAATATGCTAAGAAATATACTGAACAGAAAACTGTCCATTCAGTAAGTACCTTTCAGGTTTGGTTTTCTGTGCTCTTATTTCATTCTTTCGTAAGAAATAAAGTTTTAAAGCCGTTAAATAAGGCCGAAAGAAGATAGATAGAGAAGGTAAAATTTCAAGCATCTGTTTTATCAATGACATACATTTATAGAGCGTTTGCAATTATTGATAAAAAATATTTCAGCCTGTTTGGCATTATGCAGAATAATTTCGCAGTACAGAGTATTTTAGGAAGCGGGTTGTCAGACCAAAAAAAAATTACCCATGAAAAATACAATATCTTCCTCAAATATTGGTATCAGGCGAACGAACCCCTCACATCTTTATTAAAACATTCCTAGTCCTATTGCAGATAACTCACCGAAGGGTATATCATCTGTTTTTCAGAATGATGGAACAGTTAAATTTGTTCATACAGTACACAACTACCAATTATTTGCTGACATTTAGTGACCAACAATTGATAATGCCAAATATTATAGTATATCTGGATCCATTTATAGCTTTAAAACAAGGAGGATTGAAAGGATTTCAGCACTCATTTAATTCTGAAAATTTTACTAGTCCGAAAGTATGGCTAGAAATCAAAAGAGAACACGCAGGTAATCAATATATTAGTGTGATATTGCACCAGTTTATAGAGCCTTATAGTTAATTTGATCCCAATATTTACAGTATTATTTAACATTTAACACATTTGCGCTTGCACATTAAAGTTCAAAAAGCACAATTCAAGGTATACTTTGTCTACGGATTACTAATTAATGTAAGCATGCTCTGACAATAAATGAAAGAAAATTAATATTTTTCTGAAAAGATTAAAAACAAAGCTAGTAGTTTTGATTAAGTCTATGAGAAATCACTTTAAAAATATTGTTCCCAGACAATTGACTGTTGAAATTATTAAAACTTTATATTTATTTGTTATTTCTTTTATATTTGCATTTTCCATTTTAACATAGAAAATTGTCCAATATTTTTAGTTGAAAAAGTCATAGCTAGGTTTTTATCACACAAATATTGTTTTTATGCCCTAAAAAGAGGGAATTTCATCGGAAAGTGGATCTTATAGCGAAAGTGGTTGACTACTTTAGCCACTTGGATTAGTTACTCACACGATAGTTTTCTTGGCCAGTGTAATGTAGCAACAGGGTTCAAGAACATGATTTACTATTTATCACCTATTGTTAAATTTTAATGACAGAATAACCAGGGTGTCTGAATGGAAAGGCAGCTCTTTCTTACCCGGCTAAATAGCTGCACTCACTGACAAATAACCGTCCACCAGTTAGATGTCAACAGAATCTTTCCACTAGTTTTTCTGTCTCTAATGGCACTAAAACTTTGGGCATACCTAGGACTGGTGAAACCAAAAATGTAATAATCATACAAAGGTTCTCTTCCGAATGAAATAGAGAATATTGGCAGTACATACTGAATACCTATTTTTTACCTGTAACAGTCGAAATTTCCTCGTGATATTCCTTTATTTCGAGTGCATTGTTTATTTTACTTTGAATTCTTCTTCTTTTTCTTCATCTTTTAAATCTTTCTCTTCTTTTTCTTTTGTCTCTCATATGACGAATTTTCAACTCACTTGCAAAGGGTCTGTTTTTAATTTGGTGGTTTATTGGAATCTATACCAAGGTTTTGTTTGTTAAATAACGGAGTTGTTTGTACGAACCTGTTGATTAGTTAGGGGTGTATCTGTAATCCTTGGCACATGTCTGATAAAATAGCAATATCTGAGAGTGACTTATAAATCCAAGTCGCTAAAATAGTCAACCACTTTCATAAAGTCTTTATTTATAGCAACAGGTAAAATGATATATAGTTTTTAATTTATGCATTGAGTAGCATGTAGAAAAACACACCCATGAGCAACACTTAACATTTTTCTCACCGTTGTGGGATTTGTGTGATAAAACCAAAATATGCTTTTGTGTGAGTAATATGCACTGGTTGACTTCTTTATGTGTATGATGCGGTATAACAAATTTGGTGACTCAGACTGACCTAATTGTGGCGCATTATTTATTTGTCAATGTTTCAGACATAAATACTACAACGGTTGCTTTTGTCTATGTCAGAGATGCAGCAGTCTTTGAGCACGCATTTGACTATAGCTATGAACAAATTTTCTCCAATGGAAATATTGATGTCTCTAAACTTAGTCCAGAAGAAGAAGTAACTTCTACATACAGACCCATAGGGGAAGTGACTTCTGCATATACACTCAGAGAGGAATTAACCATCGAACCAATTTTGCACATCATTGAAATCGAAGAACATTTTGTTGTCAATATCATCCCATATGATTATGTTTTTGACGTAACTGGGAGCTTGATTCTGATGCATTCGAACTTTCCTGAGGAGCTCTTCCATGATACACTAGTTTTATTTGAGACTGTGTGCACAAATGGAATTTGTGATGTACGTGTAAAGTACTTCATGCGTTTTTTGATTTTGATATTTAAGTTGAACTTAAGTCTCAGCAGACTGCGAATGCCATTTAAGACAGGTTATTTGCTGTTTTAATAATTATGCAATTAAGCTTAAAACAAATACTAAAGTTAAAGGTTAATGATTTATGTGAGTGATTTTTGTCAGGTATAATTGAATGAGCTAAAAGCGGCTGTCCATGCGTAATAGTATAAGACACGAGCGGACAATTAAATACTAGGATTATATGAAGTAACAATTACACATCAGTAGACACTCCGGTTTTAATGGCTATATGATTCGAATCTCCTGTTGCATGAGCTATTTATTTTTACGTAAATAGGTAATTTGTTTTTCTTTTTTGTTTCTTTTTCCAGAATCTTGCTGAATTAGGATTGCTGTGCTCTCAGTCAGGTCAATCCGTTGAGACCAAATCCTTTTGAAACCTATCAATAAAAAATCTAACAATTTTTTAGATTATTAAATTATTAAAAACAAGCATATGTAATAATTTGCTTATCTGTGTTATCTAAAAGTAAAAACTGTAGAATTAAATGCACTTTAATATATGTTAAAACATTTCTTTTAATCAAATGTTTCACCATCTTTTAGAAAATTACGAAAAGTGGTCAAACAAGGGATGCAAGCCACGTATTATGACAGACCGGAAGGCCGTGTGCGAATGCAAGCTATCAAGTGCATATGGCTTATTTGAGGGAAAACAGGTAACTTACTTATATGACTTTATTAACAGAAGAACTTTAAAAGTGATAATATCCATTGTAAAGAGAGCTGTTATGTGTAATATAATAGTACGTTTATTTTATAATAAACATCAAAATATTTCAAAAATATTTTGAACGTTTTCCAAATGTAAGCTGCTTGTTCGGTAGAATTTGTAAAAAAAAATCTGATGTAATATATAATCTTTAAACCAAAGCAACATGGTATGGTTTATTGAATAACTAAAAAGATTGCATTTGTTTCCTTAAAAACGTGGGGAAAATGAGGATTATTGTTGGGCAGATGCTCATACCTGACAGGATATAAAAGAAGAATTATTGTTGTGTGCTTATACTTGACAGAATATGCAGTTTATGGAAGAGGAAGTCATTACTTTCCCATTCATAAAGAACATTCCAGTATTAGTTCCGGCAGACATTTCTTCCTTTTTGGTAAAATTGCTAGAAAGTATCTGAGTTATTATTACTGACCACAATTCAAAGACCACTAAAATATCAGATCAGCAAGAATACAAAGCTCCCTATTTAACATAATTGTGAAAAGTAGACTATTAATAGCATTGACGTTATGAACACCAAAGGAACGAAGAGCATCTTTTTCCCAATTCAAAAGATAATGTCAGAGTTGCATTTACATTTTTTAAGAATATAGTCCCTACATCATAAAATGCTCAATTAGAAGAGAAAATGTTATTGCTATATTGCACATTTCTTACACTCAGACTACCTGCAGTTATATTTTGCGCTTTTAGGGATTTCCGTATAGAAAACAGCTTGATAACTTGGGAAAAACATTTGGATCAATATCCATAGTTTGTCTAATTGTTACATTGATATCATATGGGCTATTCAGGTAAAATAGTATTTCTCTTAAAAATTGCGGGTTATATAATTGTTGTATTTATCAACAGGTGTAAAAAGTGTCTTTCATCTAAGCCATGTTTCATTAGCCTTTAGTTTTATAAAGATTTCGAAACAGAGTTTGAGTTTTGTACATATAAAACAGTTATCTGAGTTACTAGGAAACTAATTACTTCACATTTGTGCAAAGATTGCTTGGATTTTATTATGGCACATTCATTGATAGAAATTTCTTTTAGGAAAGCAAGAAGGGGAATTCCGACCACTATTCTTATCAATCTGTGTGTTGCGTTACTTGCACTTTCTTCTATGCTACTTATTCTGGATGCTATTACTATAGGTAATTACAATACGCTTGAGTTTAAACGCCGGAACAAAACAAAACGTAAATCTGGAGGTTTCAAATCGTGTAAAGATAGTTAGAACCAAGCATACTGGCAGTGAAAAGGCAGTGAAGAGCCTTGAGATAAAGTCTTGCCTTCCAGAGAGATGTTCGTAGCTAGATGTTTAAAGGAGGACACGATGTTCAAAGCAATTCTAAAAAATGAAATCCACCTTTGTTTTTATTTGATATAATCATAAACAATACCCTTGTTTCCTCATCCAATGGATTAAAAACAAAGAAGAAACCTACTAACGAACGTTATGTTTTGATATGTAATAGTTATAACTATACAAACAATTACATGTATCTAAAATGGCCTTAAATATTTGCATCTATCTCATATGTCTAAGCTACTATATGCTTCTTTCACAGATAGAAGAAGTTGTGAAGGTTCAAATGCCTTGCGATACTATCTCATATTTGTTACTTTGTGTTGGAATGCCGTTGAGGCTTTTACAATGTACTTATTACTGGTTAGAGTATTTCACACAAATATCTCACGATTTACTGTCAAGGCTGGTATTTTTGCATGGGGTAGGTATCTCGAGTTATAAACAAACAGTCCGGTTAAATATTCTAAATGGTATCTGGTCTCTAAATCTAATCAATATAGGTAACCAGTTATGGTTAACAAGAATAGCATTTTCAACTCAGTGCTATTAATTCTTCTTAGCATTATTTTATTATCATTATAATTATGGTTTTCTGAGATAAAGAAACCTACCCTGACCACCATTTCATATATACGGATGGATGTAAATTCGAGGACAAAGTTGCTGTTTCGATAGTTACAAAATGAAACACCCTAAAAACAAGACTACCAAACTGCTCCTCCATATTCTTGGCAGAGGTTCGAACACTTAAATTGGCCATTGAAACCGTTAAGATCAGCAGGTATAAAATTTGTAATCTGTGTGCTGTGGATTCCCTGTCAGTTTTACAATCACTATAAAATAATCAAGTGTCGAGCGCAATGATTTTAGACATTAGAACCGTACGATAGGACAATCAAACAAGGCAAATCCCTGGTGTTTAGCTGAATTCCAAGTCACGTCGGCATTCCGGCTAATGAGGCGGCAGACCAGGCAGCAAAAGAAGTGTTCAAGCACAATATATTTGACCTTTTGCTACTATGCTCTGACTTTAAACCCCATATTTCAAAATACGTGAAACCCTTTGGCAACAAAAGTGGAACCAACAAAGAAAAAAGTAACTCTCTCAAATCTAACCAATAGTTAGCCAAAAGTCTCTAGCTCTCAAAAATATACGTGATACAATGGTTATGCATAGACCTCAACCTGGGCTCACGTACATTCCCATGGTTATCTTTTAAGAGGCGATCCCTTTCCAGACTGTATCGGTTGTCGAAAACGTTTGACTGTGAAACATATTCTACTCAACTGTGTAGCTTTCCAAAACATCCGATCACGTTACCACAGTATGAAATCTTTGAAAGACTTTTTACAAAGGCAGCACCAAGCAAAATGATTTCTTTGCTTAAAGAATGCACCTGTATAACTGAACTGATTGAACTGATTTTTAGTTTTATACATCACCGTTTTGTCTATTTTAATAGGTTTTAGTTCCAACTGAGTCTCACCATCTTTACAAAACCGACCCAGTATGACTCTAACGGGCTGCTGGTGTTCAGTCAATTAATCAATTAAATCATATATTGCATCAATCAATTTTCTATATAGTACTCTTGACAATGATCTGTTTGATACTCTTTGATATTCTTTGTCTTTCTTATCTTTCGCATTTCTAATGTTTTATATAAATTTAAAATTATAATAATTTCTACTGCAATATAATTTTTGAAGGAACACCTGGTTTCATGGTCGGTATATGTCTCGCAGTTAATCAAAATGCTTTCAGTGGGCAGTATATAATTGCAGAACGGATCAGCGATATTGAAGGAACGTGTGTCTTTAAGTTAGTTCTTTACTGTATTTACATAAAAGTTTCTCAATCGTTTGGTACTCAATGGTTATACCTGCATCTTGATACATTGTTTCCTGCACATGAATAATTGAATAAAAGGTGGTCTTAATTGTGGATACATTTAAGCTTTCATTGCATTGCATGACTTATTTGAAACATCGTTTTCTTTTTATTGTATATTGTAGATGCCAGTTAAAAAAGAACTTGCTGTATTTTGGTTATCTTCTTCCAATGGGAGTGATCATTTTTGTCAATTTAATTATATTTGGCCTAGTGCTAAGAGCCATCCTTACAAACGGTCCTAAGATGTCCCAAGGTGAGCATTGATATAAGATTTTAAACTGCCAATTGAAGGCGCCATTAGAGCCCTATGAGTTAAAGCAATTGAATGATCCATCCGTATACAACCTGTCATAGAAATTACAACAGAAAGACCAAATCCAATTGATACTTAAATAGTGTCAGTATTGTTAATGTTAATGTTTTAAATGAACCGTTTCAGTCAAAAGAAAAAAACGTCTAGTACAGCTGGTGGGAGCGTTTGCAACTCTTGTGTTGCTTGGTGTGCCATGGATCTTTAGCGCATTTGGGGTTATTGATCCTGCCAACAACACACGATTGGAAGTGCTAGAAGGAATATTTCAGGTGATATCGAATACAAATTGCAATTCACAGCGTTTTATTTATATTTAATCTGAGAAATTGTCTCAAGAACATTTAAAAAATTCGTTCTTATGTTAAAAGAAACGCATTTGCATAAGGGTTCCAGGTAAAAGATAACTCTATTTAATCAATATTTTTTCTGTAAACGTATGCAGCCCTTGTTTGTATTATTAAAATTTTAATTTTACAATATACATTTATTTATTTATGTTAATCTTGTGTTCAATTCCAGGTTATATTTGTGGTGTTCATTAACCTCCAGGGATTATTTATATTTTTATTTCACTGTGCAAGGAATGCTAAAGTTAGGAAAGGTTGGTCGGCAGTTATAAATGACATAACTTCAAGGCAAAAGAATATAAATTCTAGGTAATATTATATGTTATGTAGTCTAAATCTAACGTGGTCTGGTTAACAACTACTGTCCACGTGTTTGCTAAACATTTCTATCATGCAAAATGGAGAAGGTTTGGTTCATTAGGAGCATGACAATAGCAATAAACATCACAATTGGTTTTTTATGCAATCGAATTTTTTACCATTTCTTAAGATAGCTCATATTTTAGCGCTATATTTTTAACATGTTTGGTCGTTTGTTTTTGTGACGTTCCAGAAGGTAAATTTAAACACAGAAGGATGTCGTTTTAGGGAAAATATAACAGTTTTAAATTATCAATTAACATTTGACCTTTCGTGCTTTTGTACAAGTAGGGAAATAAGCATATGACAGAATATTGATTGCAGTGATAATTTGTATTTTCTCTCGTTTGATATCAGCAGTATAGCTATCACGAGGTTTTTTTTGGCCAAAAGCTATAGCTTTAAATTATTTTTTATGTAAAATTTTTGTTTAAATGTTTTTATTGTTTGGTTTCAGCAATGTAAACTCAACGAGAAATCAAACTCAAGGCACATCATTATCTTACAAACAATACCCTTTGGATGTAAGAAATTCTGTGGCAGAAAACAAATTTTAACTAAAAATTTGCTTTTACCAATGACGAACACACATTTTTGCTTTTACTTCAGCAAAATAAAATTGTGATTATTGAGTAGAATGTAGCATTTGTCTGCATGGCTCATTTCTACACAACTGGTGGGCTTTGAATGTGTGGCACTGATAACCGATACACTGTTGTCGAGATCAGAGCAGCTCCCTTGATTTTGTTAGTAAGATCGATGTGTAAAAGCAACAGTTTTGAGTGAGAGATTGCACAGAAACCTAAAAAAAATCTGAAAAGACGGATAAAAGAGTCATCAAAGTATTGGTATTATAGCATTTGTGTGATGTGTAATGACATGCAGTACGTTATAAAATACCTCATGAAATTTCGCCTCCTTTGCTATAATACCAATTCCAGCTGCTAGTTTTACCAATAACTGAATTAATTATAGCTGCTCATTTACTTTGAATGTAATAGTCTGCCTTTTTAGGCTTCAGATAACTGATTACAACTCATTATTTTATTTTGTTGTGTTCTCTTAACGAAACGAGCCATCTTCGTAACACCCCAAATACCTTTAGATATATTTTCTGTTGTCAGTTTTGTGAGTCAGTGCCAGTTTTGGAAATTTTAGAAAAATAAATGTTTTTGTTCTTCTATCCTCCTAAAATAGAATATATTGTAGTTATTTTCCCGTGTTTTGGGAGAAAAGTCTATTTTAAATTTTTTATAAAACAAACTCAAAATAAAGAACATTAGTTATGGTTTTACTTAGACACAGTATTGTTTTCCTGTCGAATGTGAATCTATAAAAATGAACCTGAGCAAGAGTACTTTACACAGACATATAAACAGGATTAAAGAGAAAACGTCATTCATTACTCTTTACATTACTGTACTTAATAGCTTTCATCTGCCTTAACCTTTGAAATGATCTTCATAAAAACAGAAAAGTCAAGACTGGTTTACATTACTAAGCATTGTCTTCCATTGTAATCTCAACATTACAGTTTCAAAAGAAAATGTGTTTAAATAGCACATTCAACGCTGGCTTAAAAACTTAAGGTTAGGGTTAGGATTATTTAAAAACTGTTAGGCCATTTATGTAGTACAAGCTCTATATCTTTAAGCTAATGGTGGACTCATGTGTTTTGAAGATACTTGTAAATAGACTCAGTTGTATGATGAAAATGCACTTATAAAGGCTTTAAAGACAATAGTTGTTAATGTTGTATGCCACATGTTTTACAGATCCATTTAAATGCACATGAGTTAGGCTGAATTTGTATAAAAAGCAAGGCTTGATCTGTAAATCTACTTTGCGAAGTTGTTTGTGTTGCTCGATCAAACAAATCCGGATCTTTAATGGAATTAACTGGATGCCCTATGTTGTATGTTATCTCAAATAAAAAGCAAAGGAGAAACCTAAGGATACGTATCATCTATAGATGTCTTTTAGATGACAATAAAGAAAAGACATGCAAATTGGAGTATGCTTGTAATACTAAGTAATGTATGACAATAAAGGAATGACGCCTGTCGATATTTAGTAATAATATCAAAACATGTCAGACAGAGGAGTCAACACTTTTGTTAGAAGAGGAAAATGTAATAACAAAATATAGAATAATTTTAGCTACAGACATACGTTGATTAGTGAAACATGTATGGAAACAACCGTAATAATCTCATATGAAATGATGTTGTAGATTGACGATAATAAGCATAAATGTTCAGATTATTAATTGTGTAGCTGTGATTTATTTGTTCTATGAGCTGCATCATCAGCTATTTGGCAGCAGAATGAAAAATAATGAAACAAGTGCAACGTTTGGTACATTAATTGTTAATTTGTTCTTTTTTCATATTCATATTAATTGAATACGGATTTCTCTTTTAGAAATGTTCCAAGTCAGGCCAAAGAGTATTTTTTCTTGTTTCTCATCTGAGCATTAAGAAAACTAACCCTGTCCGCCAGGCCTTGTTTTTATCAGTTAACATGACATTCCAACAACCCTTTTACCTAGCAAATAGTTTGGCGTAACATAAGCTAACATTATTTTGGTTGTAAATTTTAGGTAAATCATACATTAGAATACATTAGAATACATAACAATAGTTCCCGTTTGCTTGCTATCAGCTGCCTTCCATTATCCCTGTATAAAATATTTCAGCACTGAAGACCTACTCACCATGAGATACGGAAATTTTTACTTCAGCAATGGTGGATCTGTGCTTTGTCTTTAACAGATTTCAAACTTTAGAGATGGTCATCTGTGTTTTTTTCAATATAGCTTTCCGAGGGCCATAAGAATGCAGCATAAATTTTTATATTAATTTACTAGCTCAAACTACATCCTTTCCTATAAGTTTGTCTTTTTGTGTCCTTGTTTTACTGTTGTTTTTTTATCCAACTTGTTGCAAATCTGTGTTTAAGAAAGTCCTAAACATACAACAACCTGCAGTCAGGAATCATAGTATTTGGTCATTGACAAAAATAGCAAAATTTAAGCACTTTTATTCGTTCGAAATCCAATTAAATTTTATAAAGCAAACTTTTAGCGGCGAAAATAATATCATAAAATGTGTCCTTTATTTTCCTTTTAAGGAAATTGCAGCATTTACCTTATAGCAACAGTTTAGTCAACCGTTGCCTAGCTTGATTATTTTGTGCATTAAGTTAATATGTTACTTTCAATAAAATGATGGTTCCCGACCATAAGCAATGTATACACCTACATTACTTTCTGCATGATGTAGGCCGCTGCATTTAAGGTAAAATTTTTATGGCACTGAGCAGATAGCAAACGTGATTTTAGTGTTCCAACACACAAGTAGCAGGTTACTTTTCCAATCATTACAACTGTTGATGTAGGCGTTCAGGATATGAAAATAAATAGTAGCGAACAACATTCTTGTTCCTGCGTAAAAAGTAAGCATTAAGCGTTGAAAGAGGAAACTCAGGTTTTACCAATCAATCCTTTGTAAAGAACGGATAATAATGATGGCGGTCCTTCTGTGTCTTTTCCTTTCTGCAGAGTTAAGCTTGATAAACTCGTATCCTGATTTAAGTCAAGATTTCATTGTCTTTGACGTTCAATATAGCAAGTTCAAACAAAAATTTATTGAAGATTTTATTGAATTCAATGAGGACATACCAGACAGTTGCCGAACAGGTTTGTATATAACCGTTGTTTAACAACCTTTCGTCCAAAGAGAACTTTATCGCACAATATATCTATTACAGAATAAAATTTTACTGCAGAAACTTCTTATCTCAAATTACTTTCAGATGCCCAAAGTTATGACTGCATTTATCGACTGAACAATCACATTTATTAAGCAGTACATTTTGCTTAGTAATTAGTAACTTTTTCAGTTATAGAAAATTGTATATTCTATTTAATTTTAATTCTTAAGTAAAGTAATCTATCAATTGAGGAGAATTACTTAGACTCGTGATAACCTTAATTCTTTACTTTAGGTTTAAGCAAAAATGTATTTCTGACGATATGTAAAATATACCCTTACCATGATCGACTTAATGTTACTTTTGAAAAATAATCTATAAAATATAGCAAACAAATAAAGGTAAAAAATGCAAATATCTTAGGTTGGAAAATATATGCTCGAGATAACGAGTAACTACTGTATTCTACCAGACCAAAGGAAAACAGTCTTAATTGATCTTTAATGCTCGAATGTTAATGCACATCTGTATTAAGGAATGCAATACAACGTATTTAAATGAAGGTATTTAAACGCTTATATATATATATATATATATATATATATATATATATATATATATATATATATATATATATATATATATATATATATATATATATATATATATATATATATATATATATATATATATATATATATATTCATCAAAATTTTACAATATTTGCATAAAGATATATGCACTGGAGATACTACAATGGAGCTCAATAAGGGGGTCTTGGATTGGCCCAAAATACAAATTGGCAAAGCAGTGAGAAATCGATGCCCCTGGTCGTTTGAAGAGCCTATTTATGCTTCAAGGTAAATTTCAAATCGTACTGATCTTAGAAAATGATAAATGATTGAACTAATTTGCGATTGAAATTTAAATAAGACTTACTTCAGGTGTATCTTAAAATTACATAGATTTGATACACACACAAGTTTTAAAAAATTGTAACCTGAAATTTAAGGGCTTGTGACCTCAGTGAAAATGGTACGGCAGTATGGCAATTTGATGATAAAGCGACCATGAGTATTTGCCCAGATCCACCTCTAAAACAGTTAGTGAAAGATCTAATAAAAGAGGTGAGTTAGAAAAACCTAAAATTTATCAATTAAGTACTTTATTTGAGTAATTTGCCTAATCCTGATTTTGCTTTAGAATCTAATTTTATAGCGATCCAGAAATGCAGGTTGTCCTAATTTCCTTTTTCAGTTTGATATACGTCTGGATGAACGTTACGTAAATGTTTTGAGGCCGTACATTGGTATATCGCGAAGAATACGCTATACACTATTTGCATACGCGGACACACCAGTTGATCAAGACGATTTTCAAAGCACATTGAAATTGGCCTTGCATTCGATACCATACTTTAAGACTCAAAACGAAGTCCCTCCGTTGGAGGAATTAGTTACACTCATAGAGATATTTGATAAAATGATGTCACATGAATATGGATTCAATGATATGCTAACCCATGTTGACAAGAAACTGTCTATCCGGTAAGAACTTTTCTGTGTATCACCTGTATAATGTTACAGTCAAATGTTCATAATGTAACCTTAATCATTAAACCATAGCATTAATATGATTTAAGGTTTTTGTGCTTTAATTGTTTTATAAAGCAAATATGATTATTAAAATGCACTTTCTGAGGAGAGGTTTTTTGGAACTTTTATTATACAGAGAGAAAATTCATTCACATTACAAGCGTGTTATATTTTACTTATATTAATTTATTTTAAAATTACAGGATGATAGAGCAATTACATTCAATAATGGAATATATATCTTTCAATTATTTGCTACAATCCGAGAGAAGAATTATAAGGACAACAAATATTTTATTATATGTACAACAGTTAGATCTCTTTGCTGAGGATGAGTTCAACTTTCGTAAGGGATTCCAGTATCAGCGTAATTTCACGAATTGCACAAGTCCAATGGTTTGGATTGAAGTACCGTCCAATGACATTCCTATAGGTAGAACTTTGCGAGCTCCTAAAGAACTATTTAAACTAAAGCTTCACGTGGAATGTTGTTGAATTTAGCACTTAGACATTACTAATCCTAATTGCACATACCAGTAAGTTATTATTTACTATCAGAAGTTAATGTTAATAAATGCCCTCTATTAAAAAGTTAGCAGACAGATTTTATTTATTTTCTTGTGGGCTCAAAGTAAAATCTAAAAGATTCTTTCCAGGTATAAATAACGTGCATAATTTAAATAAATGGAGTCTTTTGCTTCTTATAGTAAGTAGTAATCTTCATTACTTTGAAAATTCCATTTATCATTTTAGAAGAAAACCGAATGGCTGTTGGCTTTGTGTATATTCGAGAAGCAGAGCTGTTTCAATCTGCCCTATCATATGATTATATACACACTAACCGCAGTTTGGATTACTCTTTACTTGACAATACTGCAGAGTCGACGACAGAATTATTGCCATACACAGTTCAAAACGAGGGTCGAAAGAGCGATATGAACTCCATCTCTATAAGCGGAAGTATCATAGTGATGTTTTCCAATCTGACACCGAATTTGTTAGTTGATGCATTAGTCGTTTTTGATATTACATGCACAGACGGCGATTGTAATGTAAGCATATTATATATGAATATATTAATCTCAGACCCATTTTCCAAGTACAGATGCAACAATTCTTTACAATAATTTCCAACTGGTGATAATAAAATAATATTGCGTTTTATATTTCGAGTTCAAATACAAGTTAATAGCCATACATAGCTGTGTTCCTTAATGTAGGATCAACATGGAGTGCAACTGCTATGCTCTCAGTCAGGTATGATCAACATTTACATGTATATATATATCCTTAGCAACTCTTACTCTCAACGTGTATATAAAATACTGAAATTTAAATCACTTTTTAAATGCTTACTTTTTATGCAATTGAAAACAGTAACAATAAATTTAGGAAATAAAATGACACGTAGTGAAGCCACGTAGAGTTCTACTTTCTATTGTCTTTCAATACCCAAAGGGTTTTTTAGGAATGCACAAAGAACTTTAACAGTAATTTTTCTCCTTGAATAAGTTAACAAACAAATAGCATTGCATTTAAAAAGGCATGGCAACATTTAGATGCTAATTTTCTACTCTTATTGCATGAACAGACTATAACTTTTAATCTCTAGTAGAAAATACACAACAGCAGAAACAAAATAATGTAATCTTTAGAGCAATAGAAACTGAGTGAAATAATCACACCTCAAATATGAAACAAATCTTCTGCACCTTATCTCAGACAACTATAAAGACTGGACAAACATCGGATGCCAAGAACGTTATACAACGGAAAGAGGGGCAGTTTGCGAATGTGCCATATCAAATGCATATGCGTTATTTGTAGAAAAAGCGGTAACTAAGACTCTTATTTACAAGCCAGTTGGTGTTTAGTAATTAGTTTGTAAGTGCTTATGGTTAGATTTAACATCTGCTTTCAACATATTTTGTTTGCTTTTCTGTGGTGTTAAATACTTAGATGAGCGAAAAAAGTAATTGAGTCACTGTTATTTGATGGTACAATTTCTGGCTGTTGTATAACTTTCCTGTTTATAGAATGGCAAATATCCCGGTACGCCCGTTATAAGTGGAAGTGTTCCTACGGTAGAAGAAATAAACATTGGGCCTGTAGAAATATCTTCGTTTTTGGTACAATAATACTTTTTTCTTTCAAATCTCTATAATATTCAAATCTTGATTAATGTGGTCACATTCTCTTTGCTGTTTCTCTGTCTTTAAAAAACTTTAAGAATGTAAGGAAGTTGACTGACAACAGATAATTTAAAAAAAGAATATAAGGCAGTTGACTGACAACAGATAATTAAATAAAATATATAAGGCAGTTGACAGACAACAGATAATTTAAAAAAAGAATATAAGGAAGTTGACTGACAACAGATAATTTAAAAAAAGAATATAAGGCAGTTGACTGACAACAGATAATTTAAAATAATTACCGATTAAACATTTCTTGTAAGTAAGCTATTTTCGTTGTTTAGTATTTACTCTCAGCAATTTATTTTTTACTCATTAATTTCATTTGTTGCTTATTTCCATCAGGGATTTCCTTATCGAAAGGAGTTAGATATTCTTGGAAAAGTGCTTGCTTCTATATCTGTGTTTTGTTTACTTATCACACTGACATCTTACGGACTATTCAAGTAGGTTTGAAGTTAGCAATAATAATATCCAAAGCGTAACATTGACTTATGGAATTATAATAAAGTGCTATGATTTTTTTACATGGTAATTGTCTTTAAAATTTTCTTCTTTTTATATCTTATGTTTTAATTTCAAACATATCTTTTTCAAAACAGTATTTATGTTTCGAACAAAACAGGGTAAAAAATAAGGTGTCCAAAATGTTTTTGTTAGTTTTAAAAAATTAGAGCACTTTTAAAGATCGTCAAAATGCGAAGTGTGCATTTGCATTGAGAATGAAAAAAAATTACAGGAGAGCTAGAAAAGGAATTCCGACCACGATACTCATGAATTTGTCAATATCGCTGCTTGCGCTTTCATTGATGCTATTAGTACTGGATGCAATAACCATCGGTAAAATATTTGGTGCTACAGTTACTCTCAGTTTCTAACTTACATGCATTTCGTCAGTCAAATAGATAGTTATAAACTAGTTGGAACCGTAACTATATTGAAACAGTTGAAAAATGTAAGCATTAAAATCACCATAGGGTGACAATTTTCAGGACTGCACATTGTATAGACGTAAGATACCACCTTGAATGATTTAAACCAGCACATTTGATAGATATAAGACAGCACTTTGCATAGATATAGAAAACAGTTTGAATCGATACTGGACAGCACATTGAATAGATGTAACAATTACATTGAAGCCTAACATTGAATGATGTGATGAACGTTACGTCATAAGTAATTTATAAAGATTTATTTTAATAGATAAAAAGAGCTGCAGGATTTCAAACGTCCTTCGATATTACTTTATATTCGTAACACTCTTGTGGAATGCTGTGGAGGCCTTTAGCATGTACTTGTTGCTGGTTAAAGTATTTCACAACAAAATATCCAACTTTGCGTTAAAAGCTGGTATTTTTGCATGGGGTAGGTAAATATATTTCTGAAAAAGTAAGACTGTACCTCTGTTATAAAACTGTTGTTAACATGTCTTTCTCCACGTTTTACTGACTGGATGTTTTTTTAAAGTTTATACAAAAACAAAATTTTATAACAGGATCATCACTCCATCAATGCTACCAAATTATCATAATTTATTGCTTTATCTTGTTTCTCCCAAATAAAAATAAAATATTTCAATAAAAAAACCTGTTTCAGGAATTCCACTGCTTATGATTGGGACATGCTTCATTGTAAGCAAATATGCTTTCAATGGACAATATGTTTTTACGGCAGATGAGAGTGAAAAAGGAGGGATGTGCACATTTAAGTGAGTCCTTTATATTGTTTTTATTATTCTAAAATGCTAAAGGGTCTTGATCTAACGTTGCTCTACTGAACTATAGTTCAGTTACATCTACTTAGGCTCGACAGTTAGGAAACTGAAAACGCCATTGTTGTGTGTTTGCACTGGATTCGGAAAAGTGCTTCATACAATGAGAGGATATAGGTGATTATGATCATATATTCATATAACAATGTCATCTTTGCGTATTCGCACTGGATGTGGTAAAGTGCTCAATGCAGTGACTACGTTTAGCCAGATACGTTTACAATTATGCACATTGCTTTAAGTTATCACTTTAAATTTCTGCGCCATTTTAGAAAAAAACTAAATAAACAGTTAAAAATACTATGCCTCTGCAGAGTAATTTTTGTGAGTGTCAAAAGGAAGGCCATGATCTAGTATCTTCTCGGTCTGTACTACATTTAAATTTGTCGTGCATAGTTTTAGAGGTTTAAGTTTATATATGTACAACCAAGCAAATATATAGCATCGCACTCATTCAATGCAGCATTGAATGAATAAGCCTTTTTCAGACCATTACTTTGTTGTATGTTTAGATGCCAGTTACAGAACAATATGTTGTATTTTGGATACCTTTTGCCAATGGGAGTGGTAATTTGCACAAATTCAACTGTATTTGCTCTGGTTCTTAGAACTATCATTACAAATGGTCCTCAGACGGCCCAAAGTGAGGAAATTAAAATGTTTTATAAAAAATATCGAAATAAGTACAGACACACTTCAATTTCATACTTTATTTTATTGTAAGCTGGTAGATGAATATATACCCCTACATGGTGTGAAGTTGAGGCAGGTGTTGCGGCAGGTTATATATATATATATATATATATATATATATATATATATATATATATATATATATATATATAACAATCTGTTACGAAAGTTTTCATATTTCTTCATAGATAATTTAAGTTTAAACATCTCTGTATAAAGTTAAGAAAAGGAGACGACTGGTGAACCTGGTTGGTGCATTTGCTACACTGGTACTTCTTGGCATTCCATGGATATTCAGTGTTTTTGGAATTATTGATGCCCCTGGCAACAACAGGCTTGAAGTTCTAGAAGGCGTGTTTCAGGTTAATTATTATAGCTCATTATTGTTATATACTTAGTGATAATTTGAAAAAGAATTTACAGCGATGTATTTCCAAAGCAATCTTGACTGCTGTAAATAAAATATGCTTTTATATGTTGTAGATTTATTATAGCTCATTATTGTTATATACTAAATGATAATTTGAACAAGTATTTACAGTGATACATTTCCAAAAGTAATCTTGACTGCTGTAAATAAAATATGATTTTGTATGTTTTAGATTGTATTTGTGGTATTTATCAATCTCCAAGGGCTGTTTATATTTTCTTTTCATTGCGCAAGAAATATTAAAGTAAGACATGCATGGGCAGCCGCCTTGAGTGGCATTATCTCAAAACAAACCAACATCAGTTCTAGGTACCGTATTGTTTCCATTTTTATACATAGACATATCAAACAATACTTCGTGACAACTTTTGTATCATTTTTGCTATATCTAAAATTAATTCTGAAAATTAAATTTGATGGAAGGATTAAGACACTTTTGCTCACCAAATTTATCATTCTTCATAAATATTGAATGCACGTCAATAACCTTTTCCTATGTCTTTTATTTAAAAAAATTAGTGAAGAACTCCAATGTTTTAGGAATCAAATGTATGTGCAAGACAATGCAATCAACAGGAGCGAAACTGTAGACACTGCAGTCACAAATGTTGACGAAAAGAGGTTTTAGTTTGCGCACTCCAAAACATACGCCCTTTTTGTTTTATTATAAGTATACTGTAATAAAGAAACAGATGCCAATACTAAATTTGCAAAACCATGTGGTGCAAACATGTGGTAGAAAATATTACCATAAAGTCTTAGCATTTCCATGTATGGAAAGTTGATCTATTAATGTGAACAGTTGTGTTATAATGCGATTCTATCCATATACGCGCATGTTTTTGTCTTTTTATCTTGAGGTGGAGATCCAGATAAATGTGAACCTGATCTTTATTTACCTTAACAATTTTGAACCCAAGGTTGTTTGTTTTTAGGAGGGATATAGTTTGCTTTGTACCTTAAGTCAATAAATTTCGAAGAAGATTTTCAGAAGTCCACTCGAAATTAGTAGCGCGTAGGCTATCAAATGTATTTTCTTAAAATTGTAAATATGTGTTCAAGATATATATATTACAGGCAATTTGTTTATTCAGACAATTCGTAAATTGCCTGAAATTTTCAGGCAATTCGTGAACTACCTGTATGAATTGTGAATTGACTAAAATTTCTCACCGGAGTAGGGAATCAATTAAGTGGCCTATAACTTTCCTTCCAAGTTACTCTGAGGTTTAGGTTTTATACTATAAAAGTAACAACAAGTAAATACCGTCGTTATTTGAAAGCCGGTCTAAAAATTGCAAATGTAATTTCTTGTGATGAATTTAAAATTAAAGATTTTAACGGGGTCTGTTATTTTCAACCGGGTGAATTGCACGAAAATGGAGGGCTTTAATTAATTCCAAATAAACGTCTATAATTAAATACAATCCAATCTGTTGTGGCAGTTTACGGTTTAGATTTGCAATTATAAATTACTGTAACCGCCATTTAAGTATGGTGTTATGCCTTTTACTTGATACAATTGGAATAAACGGGCATAGGAGTGCAGTGCTATTATGCAACTGTGTGCGTGGTAAAATGCATGCAAACTGATTCTTTGATTTACTATTGATGTAGAGATAAACGCTAATTACTTGTTACATTTGCAATTAACAAGCAGCGGAGTGCTCTTTTATTATGAAACTGAGTGGTAACGAAGTGAGATTTTTTTAGTTCATATAACCAGCAGATGAATGCAATTTATGATAAAAAATAATTATCAACGGAGTTTCTGATGTACGATTGATGTACATATGAACGTTTAATTCTTGTACATGCAACTATTGCTTTATAATTGCCTATGAAATGTAGCAATAAATAGAAGAAACATCAAAACTTGTTCAACATCTCTTATAAAACACGTTTCAGGCAATTCGTGAACTGACTGGTCTCTAATTTTAGGCAATTAACAAGCAATAAATAAAATAAAAAAACTTTAGATATATGATACTAGTTGAAAAACTCAAAATTTTATGGCGGTCTCGATGATGCCCATTTATACAATACATAATATATTCAAGAGAAAAATAATAAAACTAAAAATCTATCAAAATATTGGAGTGAAAATGATATTCCGATATTAATTCTGTACATCAACAGCAAAATTTTGTGTTTTCAACAAATATGTTACATGTAGCACAGAAGTCATAATTATCGAGTCCGCATAAAGTCATCAGATTCGCAACAAGTCGACAATATTTGAACTTGAATAATTAATTATATATTTAATGTGAATTAAAAATTTTGATATGTGTTTTTCTTCCTTTAGTATAATTAATACATATTTAGTGTTTTCTTTCGTTTTCTTTTGTTTCCTTTTGTTGCGGTTTATATTGTAAAACATTAAAATACGTAATGGTGACTTATTGAGAAATATATACGAGTTTGAAATTGGTATAATACAATTATTAATACTTAGTTATAGTAAAATTATTCCAGTCAGAGATTAAAATAGCGATAGATTTTACCATTGCAAATGTATACATATACATATATCCATAGTTTTACAATTAAAATGTAATTTCGGCACTCATCAAGTTTACCTGTGTGAAATATTTTCACTTGGAAACTTTTAAACTGGAAATAAGTTTGTGGGTATTCTGGAAATTTCTTTTTTCTCTATTTTTCGTTTGGATGGTTCTGGAAAACTCCCTCGCTATTTGAAGCAGAGAAACAAAATTTGGGACTCGTGTCAAAATGGTTTCCAGAAAATCCTATAGGCCTTTTAGCCAGAAAAGCTTCAAATTTGACAAAAGACAGTGAAAAAGTCTCAGTGAAACTAATCCAGGGCCAGCTGAGGTCAAAATATTTATCAAAGTGCCTATTTATCACGAAAATATCTGGAAAATGCACCAAATCGCAATTTGAATAGATAAAGTTTAAAAGGTGCTAACTTCACATCCCGAATCTTGATTCTGAAGGACAAGGTGAAACTTCACGTGACCTCGTGTACTGTTAACGGTACAACAACTTATCTTAACAAAGTCATTTTCAAGCTTTTGGGCAAAAGAACGTTACGTAAGCCGTATCTCGGTAATCTTGACTAGAATTTGACCATTATCTTGAAAAGGGTGAGAAATGTTAAGCTCATTTCGACCTTTTGACCTAAATGATGACACAGGGGGTACCGTGGTGACTTTGACCTTCTCGGTCATAATGTTGCAAAAATATTTTCTGTTATGGTTTTTGTAAATGGGTCATATATCCAACGGAATTTGATCTAGGTATTTGATCAACTAACCAAAAACTCCAAGCAGAGCAAGATCAAGAAATGAAAATTAATCTAGCTAAGGTTACAGAATAACATATATACTGATCCTCTTCTGCTAGAAATATGGATTCGCCTATAACAATGTCTTCAAGCCTTTTAGATATTTTGGATTTTTAAGCCTCTCAGGAGGCTCGGGCAACAAATTTGGTGTTTTAAATAACATTTAAAAAATTGTTTCACCCTCCACAACATTATTCGTGAAATTTAATACTTCATGACCTGCTCTGCATGATTAAGGAACTGTAGATTGCTAGCCGTTAGACTGGAAAATCCTACTTAATAAAACTATTTCAGAGCCGGTTAGGTCTTAAGCCTGAGAGAGTAGACAGCTTGCACTGAAATTAAAGCTCATAGTTACAAGATTACATTTGACTTCTGCTTTTATTTGTAGTTGTTCAACAGAATGCAAAATCTGTTACATCCTCAAATGTAAAAGCAAGATATATATTACAGCGGAAACACTCAGTAGCCATTTCAAGGAGCACGCTTAGTGGAAAAATAGCTATAACAATGATTGTTTGTATATTGCGATTTTTAAATGTCCCAAACGCTCCAACTGCGTTTTTTATTTTCATGACTATATGATGAAAGACACTTAACGATTTTTCCAAAGGGGCAAACATTTGAAAAATGAATTCGTGAATTTGATAATAGGTAAATAATATAATACAAATAATTGCCTACTAGCGGTGTTGATTCAAAACTAACACATTCTGAGATGGCTTTACGCCTCTCAGTGTTGAAAATGAAGACTTCCTTTATAAACATGATATTTGGCACAGTGTATATATTTAATTATTTACATTTGCTTTGGGTACCATGAAGGACACTCAACGATCTGTTCCTTCCAACATATGTCGGCCAAATCTTAGTCAATTCCTTGAAAGATATCTTGATCAAATCTTGCTGGGTAGCAAATAGAACAGATACTGAGAAACAGATAAAGCATGTGGTGTTTTGACGACTATCTGGCAAACGACGGAACAGATCATTTATATCATACGTTATAGGTTACTTGTCAGGCCAAGCAAAAACGTTTCCGTTAAGCGTGAGTAACAAATGCTCAATGTACAAGCAATTAAAATGAAATAGGGACAAATATATTACCAATAAGTGCCATATTCTGAAAAAAACTAGTGGCAAATAACGAACAATTTGTTCACTAAGGCAGTTACCTCTGCGGTTCATAACATTTCTTTCAAACTTCTATACAGCAAGACAGTTTCGTCCCTAAGGGACACACTGTTGACATGAGTCATCATGTGTGTGTATGTGTGGTTGAACCATTTCTTGTAATTTTTCATGGTTTTTGAGTCTTATGATACTTAGAATTTTTATTTAATATCTTCAAGATTAGTCAGCACTTCCTTAAATATTTTCTCTTAGTTTATGTGCCATGAATGAAATCAACAAGTCCTGTTGTTTGGCTTCTGCGATTCATGAAATAAAATTTTTGTTAATATTTCTTTGCATACTGTATACTAATCAGTGAAATTTTACTTAACCAAAACATCAAATCAAAGTACAAAATACGAACGTGCATTGTCGCTACCGAGGAAGCTGGTGGAGCAAAATAACTTCATCTTCTTCAAATGGAAACTGGTCACTAAATCTTGGTTAAAACTCCATAACTACACTTTAGGTCTGTGGACGTAAAAGATGTTATATAAGAGGTACCTCGGTGATCTTCACCTCCTCGGTCATAGTCAATGTCAAAAATAGGAAGTTCACCATTATCTCAAAAACAGTTAGAACGTTTTTCTTTGGGCTGAAAAGGTTTCATATAAGAGGTACTTCGGTGACCTTGACCTCCAACACAATGGTCAATGTCAAAAATTCTGAATTTAGAGTTAAGAATCTTATTTTTGTGGTTTCAAGTGTAATTTTTGCTACTCGGTAGCGAAAACGATCCAGTTAATATGAAACCGTAAACATCAAAGTTTGGAGGCAATAAAAACCTTTTTGTTTGCATGTTACAGAAAATGCATTGTAAGCATAAAATCTTTCACTAGCTTGGTTGTTTTATTTGTTGTCCATGGCAAGCTATTTACATATCACTCATGTTTAATAAAAATCCTACTCTGTTTTATAAATAAACTGTACTCACTGCCCTGAAAGTTGTTTAGAACTAAACAGGATGAAACACCTACCTTCAGAACTAAGTGGCATCAAATGAAAATAAGTTATCTTGCAATCATGAAAATTGCCAATACTTTTAGATACTTTGTTTGAAGTTCACTGTTGTCGTTCATTCACTTCACAAACAACAAGATGTTTAAAAGTATCTGATTGCCTTGTGGTGCCAAAAGTCCAGCACTAAAAACAATATAATAAAGAATAACTTATACATAATAGCAACGATATAAGAAGGCAGTGGAACGGCGGGGAGGGGGTACAATACAAAGAAAAACATGACATACATATACCTTCTGCGCAATTAATGCAATAATGGACAGAAACCGGGAAGGGGTTTGCAAGATTGTAACTTACACATTATCTTCCATATGATGGGTGGGACGAGTGTGCAACATAAACATAACCACAATATAACTTAAACAACATTAATGCGACAAAACAGGAAGTTGGGGAAGGGGCCAGACAACGACTGAAACATTATACATTGAAATGCGATATCATTGCGCAGGTTTGGCGTGCAAACAAATATGGCATACCTGCGCTAAGTAAGGATTAGGGCGAGTAAGGGGATGGAAGTGGGCAGAAATTTGGTCTCTGAAAGAACCTTTTTGCTGTTGTCTATACTGATGTCTGCAATAAATAAATAAGGTATGAAAAGGGGATTTGTTTTCAGCAGCAGCTTCCACAAGAGAAGGCACTTGGCTAATCAACACAAAGCGTAGTACAGAGCGGCATGACGAAATAACTACAAGATGACTGGGGTGGACATCATGCGTATTCACTGTCCAGAATCTAGGGTGATGAAAGTTTGCCAATGGCAGGATGAGCTTAGAGGATTCTTTCAAGAAATTGCACACCAGAAAAAAATCGTTCTCCTTACTAAGACAGTGACACGAAGTATAAAGCATTCACTTGCGACCGTTTTAACAATTTTTTTCAATTCAACAACTGATCGCTGCTTTAGATTCACAGCAAAACTTACTGAAAAGATTTTTCTTGTCTTTATTCTCTCTCTTTTCTCTTTCTTTCTTTCTTTCTTTCTTTCTTTCTTTCTTTCTTTCTAGCTATCTATCTCTCTCGCTTTCTCTTTCTTTCTCCCCCTTTCTCTTTTCCTTTCTCTCTCCCACACCCTCCACTTTTAAATTGTAACAGAAGCACATGAAAATTCAAATTAATTGTATATTGACATAAACTATTGTCTCCAGTAAAAATATAATATAAGTAAACATTATCTCGCCTAAATGAACGTCGAATTCACATGTCGGTAATTAAAAATTACAATTCTTTTCATTGGTTTTATTAAATGGCTATAACGAGTTTTACAGGTCCGCTTGCACTTTTAGAGCAATATACTTGCAGCAATATCTGAGTAGTGATCTGCATGAAGTTTTGAAATATTAATTTTTACAGGTTCACGAGTGGATAAATAATTAGTTTTACTGCATTATTTCACAATTTCGATTCGATTCTTTGAGATCCAACTTTTCTGGAACTTTGGGTACTGATTTACTGTCTGTTAAAATAACAGGTCATTCGTGAGAAATTGAACCCGGAATGCTGTTATTCTGGTAAAATTACCTCTTTCAAATAATTTGTTATGAAAGTAGAATTTTTTCCACATGGCACCTATAAATGATGTAGTCTTGGTAAGTCGGTAGAACGGCAAACATTATGTTAATGTCTCGTTTTACGTTCGTCATAGATATCAGGCTCGATTTCAAAGATTTCTCCGTGCATTCCATTAATCCATTCGAATGCTTTTTTAGCTTTGTGAATGATGCCATATTTTTCATAATCCAATTTTCTCTCATATTCGTAAGACAAATAATTATGGATTTATTTCTAGAGTTGACAAGATCATTAAGGTTTGATTCTTCAAGAAAGTCTTCTGATATCTTTCACACCACATTTCCGTTTTCAAGTATTAAGATATTACCAAGTCTGCTTTACTGGTCTAATGACAAGTTTAGATCGTAGAGGTCACCCAACCACTATGATGTCTCGAAATGTCTTCAAAATATACTGGAACTTTGCAATTGTTAGCAGGAGTAAATTCTCTAGTAATAAAATGCATTAAAAATACATAAAATACAATCTTCGGTTATGAATTCATCTTTGCATTATGTGGACCAGAACCATGTCTTGCTCGTAACACATTCAGTAGGAAACTATGGTAGTATTTGGCTAAAACAACGTAACTGCATACTTTTGATATGTCCTTTGGTGTAAGTGACGCCCTCATTCTTGATTTTGTGTTTCAGTTTTGTGACTCCCATCAATGTCCGTAAGTTAAGCATAGAGATATCTACGGTCTCATAATCGGGTTCAGCATATTATCATATCCTATGAAATGCACTATACGCTATTGGTGCCTTTTAAACCTTCAGCCATAACTCGTGGCTGAATATTGCCATGAAAATACCATAAGCCAGATCGTTGAAGATAAATAAACCTGTCCTGATTGTCAGCAATTTGGATTCGAGGTACATGGTCTTTAAATCAGACTTTGCGAGCTGCTTAACCGCTTGAACTACAAGCATACTCTCTGTTGGTGTAGGAATAGTAATAAACATTCAACTGGTGGTTACTTTAAAATCATCAACAACTAGTTCTAACCCGTCCAATTCCATATCAGTACCACAGGTGCTGGCCAGTCACTCCAGCTGATCAGCGTTAAGGTTTCTTTCCCTACCCTATTGTTTAATTCATGCACCTTTCTCTACAGAGCGTGGGGTACCTTGCCCGATTGCCTAAACTTTTACTGAATATTTCCCGAACAACAGGTTGAAATTCTTAAAAGAAACAAATGAAAGGATTTGATTTTCTTTAGTTTGGCGTGGTCCGATTCTGCATTACCTACGAAAAAATGGTGTTCCACCTCCCTGCAACAGCAAGCCTTGTTTCCTGCCTTTTTACTCAGGAAGAACATTCACGTATTCCGCAAGCTGAATGCATACTTTTTTATATGTTCTCAGTTTTACGTTTGCCTTATTTAGCCACAGATTTCCTAAGATTTGATAATTCTTTTGAAAAATAATCGAAAGCGCCCAACCAGTGTTAAGCTCTATTGAGCACTTTTGCTACTCATTGATGGATATACGGTATACAATCATTCCGTCATATATCTGCTACATTGTTTTAGGAAAATCTTAACTGAGAGTGCTGCCATTTTCTGAATCATTACTATCTCTAGATTGTTCTTCTGCATACCTGTGCTAGGCTGTATATATGTTTTCTTGTTCGACTTATGCGGGTTTTTTCTCAAATTCTCCTTCCCGGTATCTTTCGCGGTTTTTTTCTCCGCAGCGAGTCTAATAAATTTTTTCACCCGAATTGTAGTGCTCTCATCCGGACACTGCAATCATCCCGAGCGTGATTTATCTCCTCGTACTAGAAATATCGATTTTTGCTGATGCTGCTTGAAACAGCCCATCTGGCATTTGTCTTTTATCCACATTTCCCCTGTCAGAGAGATCTTCTTAGTCTTTTCGTAGGTAAACTGCTTTTCCTGCAGCAGGCTTGTCAGTTTATATGCAGTTTTGATACTTCTCTGGTGACGTAGCTGCTATCATAACCTTCGAAATACTGGCGATCTTACACACATAATTTTGCCTTGTCAGAGTTTGTCAATGATTTGCCAAGAACTGATCAGTTGATTGTCAGTTTGACAAGTGTGAGCTCGTCAGCGTCTTGACGAGTTTCTAGCCAGTGCCTCGTCACTTGTCGCTCATTTGTCAGAAACTTGTCACAAATTTATCAAGTATTGCGTCACCATGACGTCACATCCTTTTTAAAACAACTGCTAACACGCGGATATTCTTTATGAAATTTCTTAGGTTTCAATGAATACTACTAGAACTACAACGTAAGTGCATACATCATATTTTCTGCATGTTTTGAAATAAGTTGTGATGTTTGTAAAAGGCCGTGAAATTCGTGAAAACTGTATTATCGCCAACTGTTCTGATGAATAATGTATAGTGTATACTTATTGACATTTAATCAAAAAAGGGTGAATGGATTCGACTATATTAATGTTTCGTATAACAAAACCTGATGTTGTAACTATTAAAATAGGCAGCATACACGTACATAAGTAAACCGCTATGTCCAGCATACTATATATTGCAATGCTGCACAATTTGTCAGAAGCTTGCCATATCATTGCCAGAAACTTGTCACCAGTTCGTCAACCTGACCAGTATGATGTAAATGGAGCCTGACAATTTCAGGCCTTGCGATGCTTCTGCCTCCAAGACTTAATATTTTAAAGAAATCAAAAGATGTCAAAAAGAAACTAACTTCAGTCATCACTTCAGAATTCAATAAACAAATAAATGATCTAAGTAATTAAACAATAGAATATAAGAATTTTTATCATGTCATTTTACATAAAATTAAGTTATGAAAATTATAAAAGCATCTAACTCACAATATCATTATGTTGTTCGTGACTTCATCAAAATTAGTCAAATGGCGGCATTCAAATTTTCTGGCGTTAGTTTTCAAAACGCTTCGATGATTTTCTTCGGATTTCTTTCACTTTTTATGAATGTTTCCAAGGTTGTCGTCTCTTGAATATATGTCTTTTGTTTAATTATTTAAATGATTTTCCAGCCACTTTAAAAATGTTCCTCTTATAATTTTAAATCGGTTTTCTGTCATTTGGTCCGTATGGCTCTCAAGTGAGTTTTTGTTTTAAAAAATGCATGTTGGGGGACTTGCGTAAAAAATTGGCGCAATAGAAGAACAGTTCAGAAGGATGCCTCTCTTTGCTTTTTCGGCCGATGAGAATGTTCGAAGACAAGGCATATACCAATGATGCAAGTACCGACCCAGACACTGAAAGGGGTAGAGGGGTTAATGTAGTGTTGAGATCAGTAACATCATTAAATGGAAGTTGGGCGTGACAGTTATCCACAACAACAACAAACACAATGAAATAGGCAATTGGCGATAAAGCGACTACCTTGCACATTCGTATATGAAGACTGTGGTACAACCCCTTTGTAGTGACTACCTTCAAGATCCGGATAAAGTGACATACAGTAAAACCTTTCTAGCGAACACCTTCCAGAATCAGAAACAGTAAAACATGCCTGCCGTAACCGAAATAAAAAGATTTAAGTAAAACCTTTGCACTCACCACCGTCCAGACCCGAATAAAAAAAACGTAGAGTATAAGCGCAGTTCCACATCACTAAAAATTCTACACAGACGTATGCAGAAATTATCATATCAATATAAGATAAAAGTCTTAAAATTCTGAAATAGTACAAAAATGTCAAACTAAAACTTCGTTAACAGGAGAGGCAAGCTTAGGAAAAGGATGGGAGGGGTCAAACGTTTGGTTTGTCGACAACAACAAACGGCAATGAGTGCCTAATAAAAGTGCCTGGCATGTTCGGGTATACTGATGTTGATGTGGATTGGCCACTCTAGTATGATCAGATATTAATGTTTGGGGCCGGTAACAATGTCCCTGAACATTCTTGTTATACTTGATTAACTAGAACTTGGATTGACACAATTTCCTTAGACAATAGTGTTATTATATGTTTGTAAATCGCAAGTATTTTGTTTAATATTCTTTTTTCGGATATCTCGTCAATCACTTGTCAAAGATATTTTGACAAATTTGTGACGAGATAGTGACAAAGTACAAATTAGGATTGTGCAAATATATGAGAAAAATGAGAAACCAGTAACAAAGACAAATTTTTGACAAATTTACTTCGTTGAGTTAGGCTTTGTCAGGTTGATGAGGTTAGGGTCGTCAATCAGTTTGACGAAGCTTTGGCGTACTTCTGACAAATCGACAGGTTCCAAATGAGTCTAGGCCCAACCCCCCCCGACCAAAAATCCCCCGGTCCTAACCCCCCCCCCCCACTAAAACCCCCCGGCGGCCTAAGCCCCCCTCCCCCGACCCAAAATTCCCCGGTTCTCAGGTCTAGGTTATATTATGCAATTGTGATATATCCACGTTGTCAATTACACTTCAAATGCCCATTGAAGAGATCACACGGCGTTTAAACTGCAATTTCTGAACCACTGAAGGAACTGGTCATCACTATAAAAGAAACTTTATACATCCATTGATGATAGCACTTAGTTTTTGAAAATGCAATCGCTCTTACGATTGATGAGCGTGTGCACATTAAAAATTGCAATTCATATGCCGGTTGCGAGATCAGTCGAGTTAACAAATTACAATTTCTCTTGTTATAGGTGTGACTTATATCCATTGTGATTCACTTGAATTGGGTAATTTAGTGAATAGCTTCAATACTAAGAAGTCCTAAAGAGATCAGCTCCAGTTCATCGACTCCGAGTTCCGGAGTAGGTTTGCAGGAACGTATGAAATGACCCAGATTGCTGTGAAAAATCATACTATTATCATGGAATACATCACATCTTCTAAAGGTAATCCAAAGATAATTTTAAGTAAAGAGTTCGAGAATTCAGCTTTTATAGTTGTAGAGTTGAAATGTTAGCTTTGTCATGGTGTATAAGCACTTCGAGATATTGAAAATAATGAAGAAATTATCATTACACATTTTCTTTGAGAACTTGGGATTTTGGGCCGGGGTGGGAGTTAGACCGCCGGGGGTTTAGTCGGGGGGGATTTTGACGGGGGGTTTAGGGCCAGGGATTTCGGCCGGGAGGGTTCGGCCTGTTCTCGTTCCAACTGACCAGTTTCTGACAAAATTATTGACGAATTATTAGCATGACGAGTTAATGACAAGCTGTAAACTGACGAATTAATGGCAAATTTATGACAAAGTATTAACAAATTTTATATTGGAATTCATTGAATTGGGCATCGTCGAATACACAAGGCGGATTAGTCAGTTTCTTATCAATTCCACGACTTTTCGACACATTCTTGACAAATGCATATAAAATCGGGATGTAAAGGCATGTAAAATCTGGAGTAGAACGGTAGTAGCGTTTGTTGTATATTTGGTTGATCTTAACTACACGACATTTAACTAAAAGTTAGCCCTCGAAACCGTACTTGTTTGGCGATCTCACAGAACGACCTGATCGCGATTCACGACTACCGATACTAGAAATTTTAGTTTTTGCTTTAACGGGTGAAACGAGGCGTGAAACATTGTCAGAATGCTCTGGAATTTTAACTATCACAGTTTTTCGGCTAGAAACAACGGGTTTCTCTTTTGACGTCATGGTTTCACCATATGTATGTGGTGTTGTGCTATAGTTCGCCAGTGTTGTATTTTGTTATTTATGCTATTTTCGTGTATTCCTTGCTAAAATCCAACGATTCTTTACCCTGTACTTTTAGACTTATCCAACTCAATGTTTTCCCTCGAAATGTCAGGCAGTGGTCTGCCCATCCTAGTACCCCGGGCAGTTTTTCGCCCCGGTCGATCCAGAGCGTGCATCTCAACCGGGCAATAGGAAAGTAAATTATATGGGGGGAAATTTCAGTGTAGATAAAAGAAATTCTATGATAAATATTCAAAGCTAGAAGAGAGTGATGGAGTTTTTCTGAAAAAACATTGCCTAAAAAGGAACAAATTTCAGGTCGATGGTAGCTGGAAAGGCAGGAAACCTTTTTTTTTTTTTTTTTTTTTTGCTGCTATGTATTTTAAACATCCTTTTATAAATTATTACTATTTACATGGGTAAAGGTGACAACTACAGGGTTCTTTCACTACGCCATCATCTCTCATCACCGCATGTTGACGTAACTTGCTCATTTTGATAGTGCCCTATCTTGCTCTGCAATAGCATTGAGCTTCGTACCGAGCTGATAGCGTAAAAATATGCTTAGCTGCTCGAATATCTTTGTTGATGCCTTTTCCAATGAAACTAGATTGAAATCAGTGAATATGTCTCCCCATCCGTCAAATTCAACATTACTGCAATTTTCTTTGTACTCCTAACATAACTGGCAAAACGTGTTGCGCCAGGGGCTCTTAATGCAGTTTTCAGATGTGATCTGCTTCATCAAAAGATTCCAGACCTCTTACTTACTTAGCCATGTCACATTGAAATGAGGGAGCCATTGGCCGTACAATGTTAAAGACTCAGAGGAATTTGTTTTGCTGCTATTTTTTGACGCCACTGAGAACAGGCTGTTCACATAACAACATAACATTGACCCGTGGCCGGGATGATCTTGAACGCAGGCACATCCTGAAAATAGTCACTCGACAATTTACTTCCGTAAACAAAAGCGAAAACAAGAAAAAGTACTGAAAACGGATGTTTTCAGTGCTTAATACTGTGGTGATACAAAGCGTGCGGTACGCAAAATGCTGTATCTCTATGAATTTTCTTATTAGTGCAGTTTTCCAACTTTATTCAAAAGTGGGCGGGACTGAGGAATGACTAATAATGTCTATTTTTAGATTCTTGTGTCAAGCTGGTACTTATAAGAACGGAGTCCAGATATATGTGTCATACAGTGAATGCCTCTCTTTGCGTAAAATCCTTATGTAAGCAGTTCTTACTCTAACTCTCAGGTTTGCCTGAGTGACTTCTTTGGCCTTTCAACTGAAGGTGCTATTGTAAAAAAAAAGTGAAAGAAAACCAGTAAAATGTTAACGAATAATTACTCGTAATAGTATTAGTCTCGAGGATAATTCTACATGAGAAACGCAGCTGCTAATGTGAAATAACAAATGTAAATTATAGGTGACTGTGTTTTGTGATAGTTATTGAATATTGAACATAGTTACACGATTAATTGGTTTATTTTTAAGATTGAATATTTACACAGATCAAGCGAAAAAACATTTGGCACTTTCAAACGTTGACATTTACTGTCTTTAAATTAACATTTAGTTACAACTGTACGAGTAGCGTTCCTGACAATGGCTTTATTCGACACAATTGGAGGACGTCGTGAGCAGTACATACTCACGGCACCACAAAAAAAGCTCAGTGATTTGTGTATCGAATGTGTTGGAAATAACTTGCATGGCATAAATAGACTTGGCCGATATCTTCTTACCGAACACAAAGAAATTTTAATTAAACGATTAGCAGATCATGATAAATTAACTGTGCAATATGTTCCCCATGTGACATACAACCTGTTTTCACCAAGGCTTCGAAAAATAGAGTTTTGCTACTCTAAACAAGTGACGGATGACGTTTTGAAGCAGCTTGGAAGCTGCGGCTGCCAACTGGAAATTATTGAAATCGAAAGTTGTGAAAATGTGTCAGGTAATGAATTGTTGTTTGTGTCGGTGCATCATTTTAAATTGATATAGACAGGAGTTTCAGTGAAATTTTTTGCTCGAACTCGCTTACCTCATATTCCCAAGAATCAAGCCAATTTTGGTATGTCAGTTATCTTGAACTTTGGATATTTCTAAATAAATTTGATGTGCCGACAAAATCGGAATAGCGAGCCTCCACTTTATATTCTCGTTGACTTCTTTGGTTGCATGTGAATTCTTGAGAAACCATACTGTTACTTGTTGGCAGGTAATATTACGTAGTTTGCTTCACACAAGAAAATTTTCGTTTGTGTGATTGTAAAATAAAAACGATGTGGCATCTATAAACTTGTCGAATTTTTTAAATAAATTTTTTTATTTTTTCAGATGCTGGCATTTTGCAGTTGACGGATAAACAGTACGCAATGAGATGCCTGGAACTGAGAAACATCGCTTTAACAAAGAAAGGAGTAATGAATATAAGGTCGAATAAGCTGAAGAAAGTAGATTTTGAAAAATGCAGCCTCCTGGAAAATGAAGGTAAAAGTTTTCTTCACTGTTGGTGTTAGACGAACAATAATGCATATTTGGAATTTGCGCTGGTGTGATGGTCAAACATGAATTGATATGATTATGGAGTGTTTTTGTTTCAGGAGTGCTGAAAGTTGTCCAACAAAATCCTCAGATATGTAATTTGAATATGACTCATTGCTCGAAGATCACAAGCGAAATTATTCCTCAAGTCGCGATGTGTTTGAATACAAATCTGGTAAGTTAGCAGTGCGTGAAATATTAAGGTGCTCAGGGTTCGCGCTGGGTCCTCAGGAAAGTGAGTCAAAAAAGGAAAGTGTGACTCAGTTTGGTCTAGAAAGACTCGGTGATTTCCGAAAAAGTGAGTCATTTCGTAAAAAAATGCCCAAAAAGTGGACAAAAACCCCGCCAACGCGACCCTGGTGCTAGTCACAGTTCCATAGTAAGGTTTCGAATAAACGACCAGCCTGTAAGATGTAAGATGACTGCATAAAATTTATAAAACCAATTCAATATTGTGTGTTGATATGTGTTTTAATAGATCAGTCCAAGACCTTTATACAAAGTTTAGTGTTCCGTATAATTTAAGTTGTATCTTCCAGGAGGTGCTTAATCTTGCGGACGCTCATGATGTGAATGATAGCAGTATACAAGCTTTAGCCGAGCACTGTCACAACCTTAAACTGTACGTGTATGGGTATTTGTTAAACAAGTAGTGTTCCAGTATTTCCACCTGCAGCAACATTCGGGTTTTTTTATGGAAGTTTTGGACATGTAAATACAAGTCATCCAGTCCCAGTAACTTTCGTACGTTTGACTCTCTCTTTTTACCGAAAGTAAACTATAACCGGAGAAATAAAAAAAAAAAAACTGGTGTAAACAACATAAGCAAAAGTTTAAAATGGTTGTCGTTGTGGTGAAACATGCTTTTCTACGGTGTGATTTTTGCATTTCAGATTGAATATAGTGAGTTGTAACATGGTCAGCGCAGTTTCCATGGCAGCGTTATTCAGCAATTGTCCCGATCTACGCAGTTTAGATCTGTCTTACTGTAACCCAACTCTAGCGTGTAACCCCGTACTCAAAACTATACCAACCAGCGTGCAGGAGCTTACTTTTTGTGGTACTTTAGTGAACAATGAGAGGTACTTACATATACTGTGAGGTACTAATCAGGGTTGGCATGTTTCTTCTGTGGAGGGAAAAAAACCATGGTTTTTTCCGGGTTTTTTCCCATAGGGAAGAAATACTTTCTTCCCTCCAATTTCAGGGAAGAAATGGAAGAAACCTTAAAAGGTGTAATATTTGGAATTTTTTTCAAATAATTTGCTTGAACTTCACTCAGAGTAATTCCTAAATAGGTGCGAATTCACATATCACACTTCTGTGTAATAAATAGGATTAATAGGGATTAGATAAAGGGTCTTGGTTGCCATCATCTCCGCCTTTTATGCACTCCGGAAACATGTGCAATTTTGCGCGCCGCGATTTGGAAAGGGACGCGAATCCACATCTTTTTCTTTCATGTAAAGAAAACAAAGGGGACACGAATCCACACATAAACTGACCAATGATAATTATAGAAATTTAGACTCGTGTTTCAATGTGTGTTGGAAAGCTGGGGAGGCTGTAATAGCCCGAGTACTTTTGGTCAAGTGTTTAAACTTTGACTTTGCGTATGAGAAGTAGTGTATCATTTTGTTTGCTCTTAATGTGCCAGTGAAAACAAAAGACAAAGGTTGTGTTTACCTTAAATGGGGGGGACCAAGTATTAAGATTAAAAGGGGGTTATAAGAAAAGGGTCTTGCGGCAGCACATTTGCAAAGCACATGGTATAAGATCATTTTTTCTTTATTGTGTTTTGGTATTACCATGTATTTTTTTCTTTTGTTTTCTTTTTTTTTTTCGTTTTTTTTTGTTTGTTTGATAGTACATTAGAACACACTAAATATTGCTTCTGTAAAATCAATAAATAGATAGTATTGATGTTTTCTTGACAAAGTAGGTTTCTTCCCATTTTCTTCCCACTTTCTTCCTTTTCTTCCCGGAAGAAAGGTATTTCTTCCCGTTTCTTCCCAGTTTCTTCCCTATTTCTTCCCAGGGAAGAAATCCAACCCTGGTACTAATATATACTGTGAGGTACTTACACATACTCTGAGGTACTTACATGTACTGTGAGGTGCCTACGCATACTGTGAGGTACTTACGCATACTGTGGGGTGCTCATACATACTGTGAGGTACTTACACATACTTTGCTTATCTTCGAATTGTGCTGCAGCTTAGAAAAAGAAAAAGTGCTGAAAACTGTAAAGCTATGTTATAATAATGTTATAATAATAATTTGATAAAGCATTCTGACGCTATTGTGTTTACTTCAGGTTGCTGATTGACACTGTAGTCAGGCTGAAGGGTCTACGCGTCCTCCGGTTGTGCGGTGTGCCTGTCCTGGAGGATAACGCCTTGGAAGAGGTTTGTCCAGCGCTATACAAGCGACATCGGCTATTCGCATAACGGTTTCTCGCAAAAAAAAAAAAACAAAGAGAAAAAAAACAGTGATTTGATGTTTTAAAGCTTATTACCATTCTGTCACGTTTAAAATATAGGGGATAATTGTCTAAACCGATCAAACGCACAATGCACATGTAACAGAAAAAATGTATTTATTACTTTTCACGATTCAAATGAATAAAAAAACTGATAATTGTAAGTTTTTTTAAATTGCTTTAAGAAATGAGCATAGTTTGAATTATTCTGCTCTGGAAGTTATTTCTATCTGTGCCATATCTAAGACTACGGAATCTGTAGATAATATTCTGCTTTATTATTTTTAAGCAAAATTTTGTCGTGCACTGTCACGATTTTATCATGGAAGCGTTCTCATGGATGGAGATTATTTTGTTTAAGATTTTATCAGAAATTGGAGAAAATTTAGAACACTTTGACATTAGCGGCGGATTGAAAAGGGCGATCAGTGACAAGGGCCTGAAGTGTGTGGCCAAATACTGCGTCAACGTTAAGGTAAGTCCCAGCTTTGTTTGAATACCTTCTACGACTGTCTACTATGTGAAAGAAATGTTTCGTTTCAAGGATTAAAAGTGATGAGTGAATTTGCACACAAAATGGCGTGTTTATGTATTCATTTATTTATTTATTTTTTTATTTTTGGTATCTTCCTTAGAACATTTTTAATGGCGCCTGGAATAAAGTATCATGGTAGATTGTTGCGCATGCGCATTGCGATGTATAAATGTAAGGATAGAGTAAACGAGGGGCGAAAAGAAATCGTATTGGTCATGTGCCAACTCGTGGCTAAGTCTGTCACCAAACTGCCTGCAGAAATGCCTCAATTCCGTACTGGGTCCCTCGTACGGAAAGTGAAATTTATTTTCGTATTACGCCACAGTACACGTAGACTGACATAGACACTGGTCGGATGGATTGGGGTTAATTGAAATAGTTTAACTCCGCTGTCAGTTATTGGAGATTTCCATGTTTTAAACAATAAACAAATAACGCACAGAAAAAAAAAACAAACAAAAAGCACGAACAAAACTACCACCTCCCACCCCACCACAGAACATATCCTTTTCTTAAAGGACTGGATGAATGTAGGCTTGGCTGTTCTGTATTTGCGTTTTTTTTGTTTTGTTTTTTTTTTTTTGACGTCCAGGCCGAAGTAGGCTGACTTTACTGTGATTTAGGTGCTGGGCTTAAGTCTACTCCAGAATATCACTGGCTATGGACTATTGCCGTTACTTAGAGACAGAAAGCGAGCTTCAAAGATTACAACGTTATTGCTGGCGAGCAAAAAGGTAAGGTCATGGTTGCACGCGTGTTTGTGGCTCAAGAAACAAGAAGATTAACATTGTACGTCGCTGTTATGTAACGTAGTGTGTGCTGTATGTGGTTACGTCATACGTTGGTGAATAAGAAAGAGAGTGCGCTTAGTAAGGGCTGTGTGGGGCTGTTCTGCCATACGTGCTGTGAGCAAGTATTGGCGACAAAAACAAATGTCGGTCATTGCGGGAACTGTGGTTTGATCGAAATTTACCTTCACCTTTCTTCTGCTCCTGGTTATGAAATAATGAATTGCTTATGTAAGCACCAACGCTTTTTTTGATTCGAGAAATGTAATAACATCCTTAGAAATATATCTCAGGTGATTGTTTTTTTTAAAATTTTATTTGCGCAGATGAACCTGGAAGTGCTCCAAGCTGTGGCCACCAACTGTGTGAACATTAAGAAGCTGGACTTGTCCGGTCTGACGGTTGTTGATGATGTCCTGCTCTCGACGATAGCGGACAACTGCCATGCGCTTAGCTTCCTGAATCTCAAGGGTTGCACACAAGTGAGAATTATATTCACTTCCGGTTTAAGCGTGACCGAAATTACTTCGTACCATAACCATCCCCACCCCCACCCCCCTCCATTCCTCCTCCACTTTCTTCCCTGCTCCATGTTTTCCCCGCAAATGCTGTAAATGCGCGTCAGTATCGTGTGAAACAGCCGTGAATTTCCGAGTGATTTCGTCAGTGATTCCTCTGTTTTCAGCCTCTGTGTGTGCTATAACGTTGTGTAAACACGCACACATTTGTTGACCACACAGGTATCGGACGTGCGTTTGTGTCACGTGGCACAGTTGTTTACAGTCTTGTTTATTATAGCATTGTGTAAACAACCAGACATTTGTTGACCACACAGGTATCGGACTTGGGCTTGTGTGAAGTGGCACAGTACTGTCCTCTCAGGATCGTCATTTTGTCGGGTCTGCGTAACGTGACCGACAGGAGCATCATACAGATCGCCAACAGCTGCCCATTCCTCGAGGAGATCTACCTCAATGGCTGCTATTCCGTGTCGAGAAGTGCCGTCTATTACTTGGTGGTTAGTATCACCTCTTACTTATCAACTACACGTTTGGCTGTGCGCATAAGAGAATTTAAAGAATGACATTTTTCTTCACAATTCGTCAGAAGCGAAGTGTCAAGTTCCTTAAAATGTCGGCTGACAGTTGATTAGTAGACCAGTAATTCGTAGCGTCTTTAATATTGTTTTAAAATTGAAAAAAAAAAAAAACTAATTATGTGCTGGTAGTAAAAGAATGTTTGTTGCGTCACTAACGCTTGTGTTTTGATTGGACAGGACACGTGCATACCGCGTGTTTACTGTTTGCGTCACTAACGCTTGTGTTTTGATTGGGCAGGACACGTGCATACCGCGTGTTTACTGTTTGCGTCACTAACGCTTGTGTTTTGATTGGACAGGACACGTGCATACCGCGTGTGTACTGGGTACATAAGTTACCCAACGCTACACCGGGCATGACGATGGTGAAGAATCTAGAGACTGGTCAGTTCATGAGGTCGGATGAAATCTGAGGGGTGTCGTCTGCTCGATTCCGCAGTACAGAAACGAGGCAGTTGTCAGTACTTTTGTCAGTACTTATGATAGCTGTGGAATGTGTAAATGATGCTATAGTGACTAGTGTAGAATAGCTGTGATATCGTAGTCAATGAAGATAATAGCATCGCTGTGATAATTCTTCTATCGCGTCACATTATAGACATTGGTGGATGTGTGACGGAGAGGAATGGGCTTGTTTATGTATGCGTGTCAATGAACCTACAATATACAGAAGGCTGGAAAACGCGCACCGCTACATCATTGTAAAATAGCTACCGTTTTTGTATCAATAGACCTTTCACTGTGATTCATTTCTCGCATTTTTTTGTTTCGAATGAGTAGGTGGCAACAAAGGACACCGCATCATCACATTATTTGCTTAAAATTAGTCAATTACACAGTATTTAGGCGCGGCTAAAATTTGCTGCTTAGAATTGTTATAGATGACCAGTGTTGTGCAAGCCTGTCTGTGAATAATAATAATAATAATAATAATAATAATAATAATAATAGTGAGTTTTTATATGCCGATTTTACAGATAACCTGCTCAGACCTGTTTACAATATGCGCATACATGGATATAGTTATTGATTACAATTTTTTTTCACTCAGGATTATTGTAATTTCGACGTGCCCATATAGGGCCGATTTCGCAACAAGTCTAGTCCTGATTTGGAGCAAACTCAGTCTAGACCGCGGTTAAGACTGGGTTTCAGACTATAGTGAATTTCACAGCTTCGGTCCAGACCACGTTCATATGTGATCTTCTGCGTCTGTATAAGCTGACAAAACCCTGTCTAGACTGGGGTTGAAACCTGGTTTCAAACCAGGTCTAGACTTAAGTTGTGAAATCGGTCCATAGTGTCTCCTAAATCCCTATCTACTGGCATATACGCCTAACAATAATGCAACTCTGACTTCGTATTAGAGGACTATATAGGCACAGCGACGTCCCTGGGGGGGGGGGGGTTCCAAATTGTCAAGATTCCTGACCACGAGTGGGATTCGAACCCGGGCTACAGAACCACAACTGCATGGCTGGCAAGCGTCTTTAACCATTCGGCCACCGAGCCACTAGATCATTTAGTACAATTAATTATCACGATAATCCTTGCGTTGTTGTTTACTCTGGGAAATATAAACAAGAAATGAAAGACTCAACAGGTATATCCCAAAAAGTGATGAATCTAGCGTGGTACATCTCAAAAGGTGATGATCTGAGTGCGATACGTCCAAACATGTGATGGTTTGAGCGCGGTACGTCCCAAAATGGGATGGTTTGATCATGGGACATCCCAGAATGGCATGGTTTGATCACGGTACATCCCAAAGGTGATGATCTGAGCGTGATACGTCCAAACATGTGATGGTTTGAGCGCGTTACGTCCCAAAATGGGATGGTTTGATCACGGGACATCCCAAAGGTGATGATTTGAGCGCGGTACATCCCAACTTTTCAGTTGTCCTAATAATTTCAAACAAAACGTTTTCCTGGTGTAGTTGTCAACATATATGGAGTACATAAAACAATGATGATCTATATCAGGTGTATTCTTTCAGTGGTTGTCTAATTGGCAGATTCAACCTGTCCCACATACAGATTTTAGGCACCACATTTAGGATGTGCGTAGTGAGAATGTATCGATCTCTTGGCTGTGCTATTTTTATTGTTTAAGTAATCGATTTAGTCAAACTTCTTAGCATTTAGGTGTTATGTATTTACCCGTTTTACGCAGTAGGTTTGAAAAATATGATGTAATGATCTAATCAATAATCCATAATGAAATCTAACTCTTGAGTGTACAACTGTATGCAGTTTGTATTGGATTCTGGCACGCGTTAAAGGTACGAGAAATAAACGTGCAAGGTGAAACTATAAACCTACTACAAGTGCTTGGAACATTATAAAAAGTATGACAGAACGTGATGTATCGTTGTCATAGCTTAGTTGAACGGAAGTTAGAACATTTGGGCTGTTCTTTTTATCTGGTATCAGGGTTCGCGTTGGCGGGGTTTTTGTCCACTTTTTGGGCATTTTTTACGAAATGACTCACTTTATCGGAACCCACCGAGTTTTTCTGGACCAAACTGAGTCACACTTTCCTTTTTTGACTCACTTTCCTGAGAACCCAGCGCGAACCCAGGGTATTATTGTAAAGATGGTTTTATGGAAATAACGGAAGCAGAATTCTAAGTCCAGAGAAAGCAAGACGATTTTTTGCCAGTTATAGACTTGATTGCGATGATGTTTCTTGTTGGCATGTTCAGCGAACCCGTCCTGTTATGGCAATGGACGCCATAAAGCCAGACTGAGATGTTAGCGCTGTTTTGTAACCAAAGCTGGATTAAAATAAATTATCATTTTTGTTCACACCTTTCAGTTGTTTGTGTACAATGGTCTACATTACCCTTGTAGGATTTACGAATTTCGCTGACGAAGTGGAATGATGTTTAAGTCGCGTTATTGAATGAAGCAGACGCGAGGCTCAGAACAGTTAGGACTGTAAGATGTTTTTTAGCAGTATTGCATTTCATGTCGATGTCCCCTCGACGGCCCTCTTCTTTCACGTATTGGCCATAGAAATGTTTATCGGGGAGGATGGTGGGAGGATGGTCTCCGTGACCCTCGGGATGCTTCCGCCATCGCCCACTCCCCCCCCCCCCCGAGTGTCCCAGACCCTGACGAAACACCCCCAAATGGTACAAATTTTCGGGTAAGTTTCTCGAACAAAATGAGATTTCCGACTTTCGCCTGAGCACGAGTTGAGTATTTCAGCCTTGGGGCTTCGAGACCCGGCGCTATTACATGTAATACCAGTAATCCTTAGTTTGCATTTTGTGTTGTATTGTTGTGATAGGATGCAGCCGATGATCTAAAAAAAAATGTAATTTATGTGTTGGTAGGGTCATCCCTGGACATTGTTGGGAGATGCGGAAGTTGCTTTCACTGTTCCTCCCGCTTGCTCGCGGGGTAACCCCATCTCCCCCCCCCCCCCCCCCCCGACATTCTTATTATGTTTTCTTTTCACACTGATCAGGCAAAATAAAACAATAAACCAAAAACTGTATTCATTTTATTGCCTTTAAAAGAAAATCTACCTCTGATAAAAACAAGAAACGTACGCCAGGTGATAGATAGAAAGATTCACCATTGCCTTCAATCCGTAAATCTGCGCATAATCAATACACAAACCAGATATCAACTACTAAAACAATCGTATCATTCATTTATAACAAGATCAATTAAATATTGACGATAGTTTTGTGAACGCAGCGCTGTGTATGTGTGTTTCTTCGCAAACAATAAATCTATGTTTTCCTGAAGAATGTCCATACACATAAAAAAAAAAAACATTGAAAGTTGGTGTGATGTGCTGTTCATAAACTTATTCGCCAGCAAGATATCTGACAAAGATAATAAACAAAGAAGGTGATTGTTACCAATGTAAAGTGATCACGTGATCACGGTGTTTGGTGTCAAGGAGTTCGTTCTACGAGGCCGTTAAAAAAAAAACGCACACAGAAGCGAAGACTGTCTCTCCTGTCCTTACTCTGGGAAAAAAGTTGACAAGCATACCGTCCACTTTGCTCTCTCATAGAGGGCTGTAATAATTACATCGAGAAATCGTTGGCGTGAATAACAAAGAAGTACACAGCTAAAGGACTTTGTGCCCTTTAACAATGTCAAAATATTACAAAATCAATGAAAGTGAAAAACAGACTGTTCTGTGCACCATGTTTTACGGTTCTGTGCAGCATTTTTTACTGTTCTGTGCAGCATTTTTTACTGTTCTGTGCAGCATTTTTGCACTTACAAGCACTGCACTATTTCACCACATCCCGCTGAAGATTTGCAAATGAAAAAAACTAGAATTTAGCAACTTAATTATGGTTAAATTCGTGGCCCTTATTCTTAACAGCACAAAATGACCATAGTGAAAGCAGTGAAAAGCAATAATTTTGTTTTTATAGGAACGGTAAAAAAGCAGTGAAAAGCATTAAAATATTATGTTTTTTATAGGAACACTATGCCGTATCAGTGGGTTATTTAAGTTCAACATGTTACTTACATTTGAAAAGATTTACTGTTTCTGGAATTAAACCTTAACTGTTCAAAGTCCATAGATTTAAAGATAAAAATGTTTCATTCTCCATCAGCATAAACTGATTTATTTTTAGTTAACGTTAGGATGTTCACCGCATGGGAAAGGTCAACAGGTCAACAGGATGTCAACACGAACCACTGTTGACCTAAAATGGGTCAACATATGCTATACATAGACCGTAAAGCACCTGCCGGTCCTCGATTTCTAACGGCCCAGAAATCATATAAAAACAAATTCTATTTGGTTATTACGTCTATAGTGACACAAGTTTTGGTTTTATAACATATTTTTTTAAATAAAAATTTAATTTTTGCTTCATGATCACTCTCAATAAAAAGTCAACGACATTAAAAAAACTTCTGCTGTAGGACATTTTTGAAGTACAAAAATGACAATTCATGCACCATATCCACCCATATATTGCTTCATAAGGTTAATAAATGTCGCACAAGACAGAAATATATATGTAAAGGAATGGTTTTATTTGGAATCGCAGTTTGGAACAAGACGTTTTTAGTCAATGGAGATTCAATTATACCAAAAATGAAAAAAAAATGAAAAGTAAAAAGTTGGGAACTGTATACAAAGGTATTAAAATTCACATTTTAAATAAAGCAGAATTTCATTTTGAACCCACATTGTAAAAACTAAATCATAACCAAAAGTGGAAAGTGAAATGATCATAACTAATACTGCACTGAAAAAAACTGTAACATCTTTAGACAGTGAATCGTGACCAAATAAAGTTAAAATTCAGTCATTTCTCTATTTACCACAAATTTATATAAACACCTGCCTGAGTTGATCACGTGACGATCGGTTATCTGATAATGTTGCCATAGCGACAAATTAGTGGTGGTAAAATGAGTGGCTGCTGAAATTTTGTGGTTCACAACCACATCAAAATAGAGGCCACTGGCACTTCCGGTCAAAGCCACTGGCACTTTCTGTCACTTTTTTCAAATCAAACTCATGAAATGTTGTTCAGCTTGAATTTTCAGATCTTCCGGGGTCACATTATTGAATTATAAGAAATTGCTTCAGAGGTTCTACAAAGGTGCCACATATTTGAGCCACCCACTAATTTGACGCACACCCAATCTATTCTGCCTTTTGTTCGTCACCACCTTCCTGTCCACCTTCGGCAGGTGCTTCCTCCTGTGCAGGTGCTTCCTCCTGTGCAGGTGCTTCTTCTTGTGCAGGTGCTTCTTCCTGTGCAGGTACTTCCTCTTGTGCAGGTGCTTCCTCCTGTGCAGGTGCTTCTTCTTGTGCAGGTGCTTCTTCCTGTGCAGGTGCTTCTTCTTGTGCAGGTGCTTCCTCCTGTGCAGGTGCTTCCTCTTGTGCAGGTGCTTCCTCCTGTGCAGGTGCTTCTTCTTGTGCAGGTGCTTCCTCCTGACCAGGTGCATCTTCTTCGGCTGAGGGTTTCTCAGTTTTGCTATCCCCCTTCTTGCTGGCGAATTCTTTTCGCGTCTTGTATCCCTTGAAACTTGCCTGAAACATTTACTTCTCCTGTTTATCTTCTGTAGCAACTTCTAGCCTTCAAGAACTTGTACGCAATTAAAATAAAAATACACGATATTCCCTGTTAAACGGGCAATTTACTCAAAAAATACTTTAAAAAGAAACAAAACAAGTAAGCTGTTGGTCAAAATAAAGCCACATGAACATCTGTCATCCGGGTTCTCCTTTGACAGCTTTCAACGAAGTTTCGTGAGAAAAATGGTCTCTGATTTAAAGTCTTTAAAAAAAAATTTTTTCACCCTAACTCAATCGACGATAACGCCTGAGGACATTGTGATCAGCCAAATCAGCAGTAATTAATATCACCAAAGCAGGTGGTAGACCGGAAGTGAACATTCTAAGAAACAGTCGTAGCAAACTGAAAGTCGCCCAGATCTAGTTAAAGATCTCTGAGTCATAGCTTTTAAAAAATGCTGCCATGAAAATTCTTGCAAAATGAATTATAGTTAAGGAATACCAAAACAAACAAAATGAAGCGATTTTGATATTATTCTCGGAGGAAAAAATCCGCCATTTGGCCTTTTTTCCTCTTTTTTTTTTTTTTTTTTTGGTAGATCGCCAAAATGCAACTGCCTGAAATGATGAAGGGGGGCGGGTACCTCACAGACACATCCGCGCAGTGTTATCAGAACGCTCGGGATGGAATTCAAAGGAACATGTGTTTGGAGACATCTGCCGGATGCCACATATGCGCACACATGCAGTGCACGGTGTTTGCACCAGAACGGGAACTTCTCTAAAATGACGTCATATCAATGTGATACTGCTCTAATTCCAGGACAGTAATTCTTTGATTCTTTACACATCACTCTCTGGCGAAGCCGTAGTGTGACCACAAAGTGTAGCAGTGTGACCACAAAGTGCAGTAGTGTGACCACAAAGTATCGCAGTGTGACCACAAAGTGCAGCAGTGTGACCACAAAGTGCCGCAGTGTGACCACAGACTGCAGCAGTGTGACCACAGACTGCAGCAGTGTGACCACAAAGTGCAGCAGTGTGACCACAAAGTGCGGCAGTGTGACCACAAAGTGCAGCAGTGTGACCACAGACTGCTGCAGTGTGACCACAGACTGCAGCAGTGTGACCACAGAGTGCAGCAGTGTGACCACAGACTGCAGCAGTGTGACCACAGAGTGCAACAGTGTGAGCACAAAGTGCAGCAGTGTGACCACAAAGTGCAGCGGTGCAGCTGATGAAAGCTGCTGAAGATTTTGTACAGTCCGAAGACAAAGGCTGTGCACACCTAGGCCTCCAGCAGCAGCAGCAGGGGGGGGGGGGAGAAGGGGGGAACACTGGAACGGCACAGCTAAGGGTCTAGTCGGGGACAATTATGTTTTGTGCACTACTGCAATACTACAATACGCTAATAAAATACCCACAAGTCCACCCATCAAGCGCTCGTATTCATAATGCAGCTCAAATTCATACTGAAAATGAGTTATAAACCTGAGTTTCATGCTCACTTGAACATATGCTCAAACGGTGAATTTGAGCTTTTAAAACTCGGACCCTATCTGTGGACGGCGGGTGAAAGGTTTGCCTGTATAATATAAATGAATGCAATAAAGAACCTGAAACATGTTATAGATAGAAATTAAAGCTCGTATTTGACTCTCCTTAATTTTAAACCGCCTCCGTATTGGCTCGAACTTAGCCTGAATCGTGACTCATTTTGAGCCTAACTTTTGCTTACTATATGGGTGAAGCTCACACCTTTAGTCTGAGCGTGAGTTTGAGTTTGAGCCGCGTTATTGAATACGGGCACAGCAGAAGTCACAAGTACATGGTTTCTGTTCGTGTGATTGCGATATCATGTGTAATTGGTGCTTGGGTCAAATACGCTAGTTGACTATGGAGGTGCAAGTGTAACTGTGGCAGGAGGGGGGGAGGAGCGAACGAGCCGCGTGCAAGGGGCGGTAGATGTTTCCGGGGGGGGGGGGGGTCTGTGCAATCCAAGAACACAAGCAGTGCCGATAAAGTAGCCTAAAGACACAAAAGGAGGAGGTGGGGTAGAGGGTGGGGGAGGTGGAGCGCAACCACCAACCTTCCGAATCTGTCCAGCGCGCCAATCGCCACGTCACCACCGCCGCTAAATGAAAGGGAGTTAGTAAAGCATGAAAGTAGATCTGTAGAGCGTCATAAAATGGGGAGTGTGTGTGTGGGGGGGGGGGGCGAAGGGGGGGGGGAGACGAGGCCGGGGGAGGGGGGGAGGGGGGAGGGAATGTGTGGAGGCTAAATACTGCCTGAAATTATTTAAAGCCTACTTCTGGGTTAACCGCTATGAAAAAAAGTTAGGATCCATAGGGTCTAATCCGTGTCGTAAATTATGTCCGAATGAATTACCTGGATTTTCGTGGCCGCCTCCTGGACTTCCGGGTCTGTCAAATCAATGTCGACTTCCTCTTTCTTCTCCTCCGCCTGCTCTGGGGCTGGCTCGTCCTCTACCGGGGCGGGGGCGTTCGCGATGGCCTCTACCTCCTCCTTGGCTTTCTGTTCCTGTAGGACAGAGAGAGAGAGAGGTGCGCATCATGCATGTGTTGATGACGTAAACAAAGGACCCGTAGGAGGGAGAGAGGGGGAGGTGGGAGGTGGGGGGGGGGGAGAGAGAGGCAGAGGGCGTGGTCGGAAGCAGAGATATTTGTTCAAAGACATCAAAGCGAAACGGCCTAGAATCATCTAGAATATTTCCGAGTCTTTGCCACAGCTATATAGTACATGAGAGGGTGTGCCTACTGCCACAGCACGGACGAGGAGGACCCACAACAGCTGAAGGGATCCTGTCCATAAACCGAGTTTCTTAACCGGTGCTAAACAGGACCCAGCAGCTGCCGGAAAGTCGCTGTCAACCTCTCCCCTCACCCCTCCCTCCCCCCCCCCCCTCGCCCAGAAAAAAGAAGGCCATAAAACAAATAAAACAAAATCAAAAACACCAATTCTTAAATTTTTTTGAAATGGATCTAAACATGTACACAGATCAACCAAAAATCAATTTGTGTGGTACAAAATAAACAGAGTATACGATTAGCTTGAATACTGTACATGATACAAACACTGCTAAAAGACTACCCTAGAAGCGGCCAGCCTCCTCCACTAAAATTCATTATAAACTAAATGTAAATAGAACGGCCTCTTAAAAAATGACATTTTTCTAAAAGCGCACTCTTTAACTGACACCAAAAAAATATAGGTTACATTATTGCTACGCATTACTTTAAGTAAATGCAATCATCTCTCGATCGAAATTCTAAATGTACGAATTGGTTATAAATACAGTCTACGTTATATACATTTCGTACAATAATTTCACTAGAGATGTCTAAATCAACTACCACATGAAACATATAGAACAGTAACAAAACACACATAAGGTGTGTGCATGTACGGATTGTGAATAAAGTGAAGTCTCCATCACCGATGTTATCTACAACACGAAAATCAAGCCGTAAATATTATATAAAATATTTAAGATAATACTGAAACAAACTGCACTGAAAACAAAAGAAGAGAAAAAAAAAAGAAAGAGAAGAGAAAATGATTATTTGACAAGAGAAAACGACTACACTTTGACTGCTGGAAAGAAGGCACATGCAAACTAGACCCAACAGGAAATGTTACAACGGAAAAAATAACATAAGGTAAAAAACATGGTTCGGGAACACTCAATACACTGCCTAATAAATACATAATTGCTTATTTTTTCAAATCAAGATAATATGAACTTGACAAAAATAGTTTTGGGTTTTTGAAATTTATTTATTTATTTATTTTTATTTATCTCAAAGTTTAATTGATTTATTTTCATTTTACAAATGCATACAACAGAGTCTTGCTTCTATGGCATTCAGTTTAATTTTGAAAGAGTTAAAATAACTGAATTTTATACAAATTCTTATTATATTGATTATATTATACTTAAAAGGAAAAAGCTAAAATTATTATTAAAGTTAATTTCAAACACATACTCCATACTGACCAACCTCTTTTATATTTTTTAACTCTTTTCGCGTTTTCATTCCTGCAAAATAAATAAATAAATAAATAACAAAAACAGTCACACGTTCAACAATCAATAACGCGTCAGTATCACACTTATTTTCGTAATCTTAACAACTGCCTAAGATAGCGAACTTTTAAAAAAATTTTCAACTCCAAGAGATGGTGAGCGAGAGAGCAAGGCTAGAAATAAATACTCCAACTTAAACACTTTTTTTTTCTTTTTTTTTTGCCGAGAAAATTAACTGCAGCATTTTGTAAACTATTGTCGAACCTACCTTTAAATCCAGCCTGGATCTTAAGTGCAGCCGCCCCGACCTCGGGGTCATCAAGGTCAATGTCAATTTCCTCTTCCTGCTCTTCAGTGTCTTCTGTGACCTTGACTTCTTGTGCTTCACCTTGACCTTCGGCAACCTCCTGAGTTGCCTCTTCTTTATCCACCTATTAAATCGTGCATTATCTGTTGGCTCGTTTGCAACATTAAATTTGGAAAGGAATAAACTGGTTATAAGGTTTAATAACCCTAAACATAACAAATTTCATATTATAAATTTTGAAACTTCTTTTTTTAGTTATTTCTTCACAAGTGCAAAATACTTTTTACGCGTATTATAAACTGGTCTACTTTTTCATTTAAAATTACTTTAAATTATAAATTAAGGATTTAAATTGTTTTATTTCTTTCTACTGAATTTTATTATCGCACAGTTCTTGTGAATAAGCAGAAATATTTTAGAGTTCGGGTGAACCGAAAAGAAAACGTTGTTAATGAGAAAAAATGCAATTTTACGCATGCTATCAGGGTTGAGACTTCGTACAATTTTCTGGTCGCCCTTGGGGCAACCAACTTTAAAAGTTAGTCGCCCGGCACAAAAGTTAGTCGCCCGGCGCAAAAGTTAGTCGCCCGTCACAAAAGTTAGTCGCCCGGCACAAAAGTTAGTCGCCCGGCACAAAAGTTAGTCGCCAGGTGCAATTTGTGCAAAATTTACCTGAAAATACTCAGAAAAAAGTTAGTCGCCACTCGGGCGACCAACTCGAAAAAGTTGGTCGCCCGAGCCAAAAGTTGGCCGTCACGGGTGACCGGGCGACCGCGAAATCTCAACCCTGTGCTATATTCAGTCACCTTAACCAGAACTCTTGAGCAATTTACCATATTAAAAGAGAACTTAAAGTAAAGTGTAAATGTAGAAAGACGTGGTAGGAAATACACACACGTAGCCGCTTTAATTGCACCATAGCATGGAAAGGAAAGATTTTGGCGATTGATTTTAGTAGTATAAGATAAACAAAAACGCAGTCCAAAGACCCGACACCCAGTTGTCGAAAACCCACACAACCCAGATGTTATCTGTTTGGAATTATTTCAAAAAAATGACAAAGGAATGAAAGTCATATCGAAGTCAAGATAGAGAAAGGAGCGAAATATATGCCTCCCCCTCCCCCCTTCCCGCACCCCTCTCTGTCGCACACACTGCCCAAATTAAAGCGAGTACGTTAATTGTTACTAAATTGTTACTTCACTCACATGCTCATGGAAATGAACTGAACAGAACTCAAAATGACAAACATATTACTTTATGTTATATTTTAACTAAAGAACTAATCTTTTAGTGGGAGGAGGGGGGGGGGGGTAGAGTGGGGATAGGAGCGTGGTCCGGAAGGGGAGGGGCGGGGGTATGGGGGTTGAGACGGGGCGAGCAAGCAACACTGTCAACAACTACACAGGTCTTTCCTGCCTCTCTCTTCTCTCGGCTTATTTCTTAATTCAAGCACTTAGATTAACTAATTCTAGCGTTCCTTAATGTTACGGTAATTTTGAAAAATAAAACTTAAGTCTTTCAAAACATTTAAAGCAATCCCTGTGTTCTGGAAGTAAATCGAGCATTGTAATCGCGAACATGCCATGTTATCGAACTTCTCTTCAACTCATTACACGAATCTTTCTTTTTTTTTTTTTTTTTGCTAGCTCAAAGCTTATTTTTTTCTACTTCCAAGCTTCCCATATCATTTGCTTGGTCTTCGTACGAATTGACCTTATGATTGTCTTTGTTGGTCTGAATAGAGTCCTTGCTGCTTCGACGGCTACAACTCAAGTTCAGTTGACATTTTGGTGATATCTGTGCAGTTTTAGGTTTCAGGAATTCTACACAAACGTGCCATATACGCCGTGACTTAACCAAAAAAAGAAAAAAAAAAAACTATATCAAGTACGACAACGTATATCGTTCATTATTGCAGTTGTATTAATCTGCTGCAATAATGACACCTAATTAACAACTGTGACGAGGAGTGGATCTGCAACTAAACAGAAACAATAAACTCTACAAAATGTCATTTTCTTTTGTGTACAAAAATACCTTGGACTTCTTTAATTTATGAAACTTGAATCCACTTTGAATCTTGAGCGCTGCTTTTTCAACTTCCGGATCGTTCAGGTCGATATCGATTTCCTCGCTGTTTTCATTGTTATTTTGATTTTCTTCTGTTTCCGTGACGTCACCGCCACGTGCCATTTTGCCGTCCGAAATGTCATCTATTTTCTCCTGATTTTTGCGGGTTTTAAAACCATTAAAACCCGCCTGTATTTTTATAGCAGCTTTTTCAACATCGGGATCATTTAAGTCAATGTCTACAGCTTCTTCCTCGTGTGTCGGAGCAGGGCGGGGAGGGGGCGTCCTTGTGTGATTTTCAACTGCCTTTAGGGTTTTCTTGCTTTTCAATCCCTTGAAAGCTCCTTGAATTTTAATGGCTGCTTTTTCAACTTCAGGATCTTCAAGATCAATGTCAATTTCTTCATCCAGTTCCAGGTCACCTGCTCCGACCGGACTTGGAATAGAAGTAACGCTTGAGCCTCGGGTTGAGATCTCCGTTGAGGTCCTACCATTTTCACCAAACATCTCTCTTTTCTTCGAATGTGCTATATTGGGTGTCACGTCACAATTGGAGTTCCGCCAATCAGCAGCGAGAGTATCTGCGATCTCATCCGAGTGGGCGGGACCTTGTCGTTCCGAATTATTGTTCGTCGAATTGGCATTTGACTTTTCATTACCCTTTCTAAATTTAATGCCTTTGAAAGCACCTTGAATTTTAATGGCTGCTTTTTCCACGTCGGGATCTGTCAAATCAATATCAACCTCCTCCGCGACACTGTCTGGATTTCCTTGCCGTGTATCCATGTCGTTCACTGGATCTGGGTTATCTCTCACTGGATCCGGGTTATCTCTCTCTGGATCTGGGTTATCCCTCACTTTCCGTGCTTTGAAGCCTTTAAAGCCCGCTTGAATCTTGATGGCAGCTTTCTCCACATCCGGGTCCTTTAAATCGATGTCGATCACTTCATCCTGTGCTTTATTACTCTCCTTATCCTGATTCGTCAGCGCATGCCAAAAATATACATGAATAAACAATTAAACAAGTTAGAAGTTAAACAACAAAGCAACTCTATTAAACTGCTGACGCCGGAGGTATAAAACTAGATAGGATAAAAATACCCCCGAAAAATGTGTGAAACATAAATTATTTAACTGATTAATTATGACGCATTAGAGCCATTGCTTATGGCTGGTAATCTTTGTCTCATGGAAACCGTTGCCATGGAAACGCACCTGGAACTGACATGCTATAGTTGCACAAAAGTCCTAACTACCTGCAATCTCACTGGATACGGAACTAAGTCATGTCTGGGCGAGCAAAAAAAAAAAAAAAAAGAAAAGGCGAAGGACCAATGAGAGACGTTTCTCGTCGAAATGGCGCGAAGTGAGTGGCCGTGAGAGCAGACGAGACGAGACGAGACTACGAGCGATTCTTACGTCCCACCGCTCGGGGAGATGAAAACCTGTCGTCTTTATAATTTATCCCAGTTTATATTAAAACTCAAATTTGATGCACACACGCAGAGAAAAGTTTACATAAAGAGCTAAAACTACTAAATGTTACATAATTCACAGAATATTAGTCAATACCTGACATAAGAAAACATAAACAGAATATTTAAATGGAAGAATTCCTCTGGATGCTATTTAAATATAAATGCCAGAATTTATTGGTGATATATTTATAAATAGAATTGTAATTTATACATAGAATGCGACAATTTGTGGAGGCACTCTGAGAATTTCTTTACATTTATGTTTTTCTGACTTGATTTTTTTTTTAAATCAGAAACTTTAAGATGTATACGAGACTGTGTGGTAAAGTAGATATAGATCAGAAGTTCGAGGTACGTAGAAATGTTTTGTAGAGTGTGCAGAAGTCGGAGAATGAAGTGTTGAACAGACCATGCAGTGCAAATTGGAGCCGAGTGGACCAATCCCACACGGCCATCACCAAAAATCTCAAGAGCTCTCACCCACACGCTAAACTGTAATTCACTGCGATTATTTTCCCACAGTATGTCAAATAAACTAGTGTGGCACTATGCGAAAATAACAACACAGCTCAAAAGACCAATCAGCTGCAAGAGAGAGCGAGAGAGAAGCTTCACTCCTACATGTCACACTGATCAACCTGCTCGTCATTTCACTTGCCTCGGCTGATGCCTGCAACTGCTCAGGAGTCATGTCCCCTTGTTGATCAGGAGTCATGTCCCCTTGTTGATCAAGAGTCATGTCCCCTTGTTGATCAGGAGTCATGTCCCCTTGTTGATCAGGAGTCATGTCCCCTTGCTGAATGGTCTCCTGGCACGACGCTATGATCTCCTTTTTGTCATCCTGCCCAAGATCTGTGTGTTTCGTGTCCTCCCGTGCAGTTCCTGGATCTTCTTGCTCTTCGGGTTGGGCGTCATCCTGCACAGGGCTTGCTCTTTCCTGCTCTTCGGGTTTAGCGTCATCCTGCACAGAGCTTGGGCTTTCCTGCTCTTCGGGTTCAGCGTCATCCTGCACAGTGCTTGCTCTTTCCTGCTCTTCGGGTTGGGCGTCATCCTGCACAGGACTTGCTCTTTCCTGCTCTTCGGTTAGGGCGTCATCCTGCACAGGGCTTGCTCTTTCCTGCTCTTCGGGTTTGGCGTCATCCTGCACGGGGCTTGCTCTTTCCTGCTCTGTGGGTATGGCGTCCTCCTGCACAGGGCTTGCTCTTTCCTGCTCTGTGGGTATGGCGTCATCCTGCCCAGGGCTTGCTCTTTTCTGCTCTTCGGGTTCAGCGTCATCCTGCACTGGGCTTGGAGTTTCCCGTTCTCTTCCGGGGAATTCAGCACGGCTGTCGAATTCGCCCTGCCTTCCCGCGGCTCTTTCAGACATCTGTGCTTGTTCTGATGGCGCCTGACTAAGCGTCTCAGCGTCTTGACGTTCACGTACGCTACCCGTTTCACAGGTTTCCATTCCGTCGGCCTTGTTCTTCTCATTTCCCTGAAGCGGATGCTGCTCCGGTTCTTCCACGCCAGCCTCTCTGTCTGCCGTATTTGGTACAGTTGTTGTATTCATGGCGTCGTCAAAGATCGGCTCTCCTCTCTCTGTTGTTATTTCTCCGCCTTCTGCGACCTCATGCCTTGAGCTGTGATCATCGGCGTGCTGTCCAGAAGGGCCGCCTTCGCCTTCTACAACCTCTTGCCTTGAGCTGTGATCATCGGCGTGTTGTCCTGGAGGGCAGCCTCCGCCTTTGGTCGACAGTTCGCCTTTCTCGACCGCAGTTTCTGTGGTTGTATCAGTTTGTTCCGTGTTGTCCTAGTAATCACCACGGCATTGAAAAACGTCATTTTTATGGCATAGAAATGTTGTTCTACGTTGCATATGTTCGCGAATGGTGTTTATCCTGTAGTCCGATAAGTCACGATATCTCACTAAACAGTACCGTCACATTTTAAGAAGCACACTAAAAACCTTGTCCGTAAAAATGTCCTTTGAGTATTTCACTTCCTACAGTGTTATTATTATTATTATTATTATTATTATTATTATTATTATTATTATTATTATTATTATTATTATTATTTTTATTGTTTTTCCGATCTGAACTAAGTAGTCCATCGATGCAAAATGCAACCTGAAGCCAGAAACAGACAGAACACTGAAGAGTCATTGTTTAAGTCGCACTGTTATTGTTTGTATCGTTCAGATTGTTTATATTGTTTATGCTTTTATATTGTTTAAATTTTTACATTGTTTATGTTTTTTATATTGGTTTTTTTTTAAATATTTTTATGTTTTCATATTGTTTATGTTTTTATACTTTTATGTTTCTTATGTTGTTTTTGTTTTTATATTGTTTATGTTTTTATATTATTTATGTTTTTATACTGTTTATGTTTTTATATTATTTACATTTTTTATATTGTTTGTTTTTTATAATGTTAATTTTTTATAATGTTTATGTTACTTATATTGTTTGTGTTTAAATATTGTTTATGTTTTTATATAGTTTATATTTTTATATTGTTCATGTTTTTATATTATTTATGTTTTTTATATTGTTTATGTTTTTCTATTATTTATGTTTTTTATATTGTTTATGTTTTTCTATTATTTATGTTTTTCTATTATTTATGTTTTTATACTGTTGTTCTGATTATTGGTGACTGGTATTTTATTCATTTAAACTATCTTGAAATTCAGCTGTTAGACGCCATATGCTGTGCACTCTTAATTTACATAACATTTATTACATATAAATAGACAGGGTAGTAACTTGTTAATTTATTTGATTTCGCTCAGTTAGAATCGCAAAGCAATGTAAAAATAGCACAAAAAAAAAAAACAAAAAACAAAAATTGTAATGCATGCAAGCGTGATTCTTGAAGAAAATGTTGATAACGTGATTTGATTTGAGGGGGGGGGTGGGAGTTTAAGCCGGGATATTCCTGGACAACGCCGCGTAACGCCCAAATGACCTTTCTGCACAGCTGAACTGCTCCGAACCTGTTAATCAGTTCCAGGGGTGCACATAAGACCTTCACATTTCGCCATGGCGAAGATGAAATCACACTAGTGTAAGCCCATTCCATGCACGGGTTCGTTGTGATATCGTCTGTGCTTTCCACCACGCCGTTTGAACGCTGTGCTTTGGCCAATGGCTCTATCACGAGGTCCTTTCAACGCAGTCACGATATATGACGTCATGACCCTTGATCCTTGACCTTGATTCTCCTTAAGGCACCTTCCGGTGTGTCCACCGTGTAGCCGAGAATCTGTAGTCACTCAAATTGTCAATGAAGGGTGCGCTGGGAGTCGTGGGGAGGGGGGGTGAGAGGGGAGGGGGGAGGGGGGAGGTAGGGGGGTGGTACCTCCCTGCTCGCTTACGCTGTCGGGTACTTTCCCCGTCAGCCTCACCATACGGATCGAGAGCGGGTATGCCTGCCAGTCTGCTTTGCAGCTGTTGCATCTTTTATTTCACAACAAGTCTATTTAATTTGAGATGATATTTAAGGAATATTGTTATTTTGGTGAGTGATGACAAGTGCATTTTATTCCCCTATAGTTATTGTGGTGACTGTAGCGAATTTTTAAAGTTATGAAGTACGTTGGGTTATTGTTATTATTTTATATAACCGCTGGTTTTTTCCTCTCACTTAAATCTTTTCCATACAAGGTCCTGCTTCCAAAAACAAGGCCACCTTTACAGATCACTCAAAACAGTGGTATTTTGAAAAAGGTGCTGTTCTGTCGCGCGCTTATGTAACATACAAAATGTACGTTAATGTATGTGATATGTGGGTCGAAAAAAAAAACATACATATCTCTACATATCAATTTTTCTAAATTGTCGTGCTTCTAAAGACCTTTGCCTTTTTCTAAAGTTTAAGGCAATTTAGAGGCTTAGAGGCAATAAGATAATTAGCACAGAAGTACAGGCGATGACAAGAGGCCTAAAACGATTACAGAATGCCTCAGTCACTAAATTAAGGCGTATCAATGGCATATTATAAACACAGGTATCCAAACTAAGAATTAAATCGCAACACTTATTTAAGAAATAGATTTAAATAGTTTTCTTTTACTAAAATCAAATTAAAAAAAAATACATGGAAATGTACATGGCTTTGAAATGTTAGCAAACAATGTTATAAACTTCTTAGTTTTTAGAAGTAACTAAATGCCAATTTCAAAATACACCAATGGAAATAGTACATAATTTCAGTTAAATGTAACACAGTTTGAAACAAAAACCTGAATTTTTATACATTTCTAGAGGGTAAACCCTCGAACAAAACCTCTGCGCTCGCACATGAAGGTTTTAATGGTCAAGTGGCTTCTGTCGCTGTACAAAACAAAACAACAACAAAAAAAACAAAACAAAAAAAAAAAAAAAAAACAAAAAAACAAAAAAAAATTTCAGCCAAAATTATGCCATGTCGGTACAAGCTCAGTGGTTTCATCGTGGATTTCCAATGTCGAATTTCACATTTTATGACTTTTTACTCGTTTTGAGGGTCAAATAACTTCGTTCACGTTATTAACTGGTGGTTTTATTTGTTTTATTGCAGCTGAAATCTAGTTGTACAAAAAGCTTGCAAGTATATATAGTGAAAGCTCAAGGGTGAAACATAGTTTCTAATATTCACGGTATTGTTCATCATTTGTGCGCTCAAAACGAGGTATGTCGTCGTCATAGTAACACATATCAGTACATCAAACGTTGTTTTAGGAAGTTTTACATAAACATCCAACACAGAAATGTCAGTATTCACATGAAAACTATTCTTTTGCCAAAAAAAAAGAGAAGAAAAAAAAAAACATGATGAGAAAATAAACAAAAGCAAACCCGCACCTCGTGTTTAACCTTTTCGTTCAGATCTTTGCGAACTTGGTAGCCCTTAAAACTCGCCTGAATTTTCGTGGCAGCTTTTTGCACTTCCGGGTCATTGAGGTCAATGTCAACCACTTCTGATGACGCGGCATTCACAGCGGCCTCCACTTGTTGTTTCTCCTGTTACAGTTTGGTTTTTTTTTCCGGACGGAAGAAGGGGTTGGTTAGCAAACAAAGCGGGCATTGCCAGATACGCTGGGCAAGTAACACCACACAGCAAACAAACGTGAACCCAAGTGAGAATAACCACAGCGCAGGAATAACGGGTTGTTTTCAAACATCAATCAACGAGAACATTTTGATTTTTGCAAAGAAATTTTTTTTTAAATATTTTTTAAAAGCTAATTATATCATAATTCAGTAGCCGGTCTCAGTCAGTTTGAGAATGTATCCGTATTTTGAAGATTGATGTTTGCAAACTGTCCTGAACTGGCCTATATGTACCACTTTTAAAACAAGTAACTGCATCTATTTTTATTTTAAGCTTCAGTCACGTGTGCACAAATTAAACAGATTTAAAAAAGCTCTTTTTTTAAGCAAGCATGAAACATGCAGGTGATACCATCACCAAAAACATTTCAGGCGAAATTAACGCAGTGGGAATCTAGCTCTATTCTTCCGTACACAAATCCGCACACGTCATGAACAAGAACTTTATTTTTATTTATTTATTTATTTTTTTTTTTTGGGGGGGGGGGGGAAATTTGCTCGTAGAATTGTAAAGAAAGAATGATGAAAATGCATTTCTGCCCTCAAACAATTTCGCTGCCAGGAGAATTCCCTTGCAGCTGATTGGCTGACCTGCTCTCGTGACGCTGATGTGTACGGAAGAATTGATTTTTGGAAATACCAATATTTTAATCACTATGTTTTTTTCCGTTTCATGTTTTGTGTTTCGCTTCCCATGCAATAATCCCACAACAAGCAGTAATTACTACAAATTCATTCATTCTTCTTTCTTTCTTTCTTTCTTTCTTTCTTT